>VZRF01000723.1:941488-1330041 GCA_013396875.1 Vireo altiloquus | reverse complement strand
GAGGCCGGCCCAGCCCGCCACACCACGAACTGCGCCTGGAGCCCGCCACGTCGGAGCCGCTGCACCACCACCCCTACAAGTACCCGCCGCCGGCGGCCGCCGCCTACGACCACTACCTGGGGGCGAAGAGCCGGCCCGCCCCCTACCCCCTCCCCAGCATCCGCGGGCACAGCTACCACCACCATCACCACCACCACATGAACGCGGCAGCTGCGGCGGCTGCGGCCGCCAACATGTACTCGCCGGCCGGAGCGCCCGCGGGCTACGACTACGGACCCCGGTAACGGGGCACCGGCGGCACGAGAGGCGCCGCCCTCCCCCTTCCCGCCTTTCCCTCACCTCCCGCCTTAGAGTGAGCTGATTGGCCAGCTTGACCTGATCGACAGCCGGACAGCCCAATCGCCGGCAGCCGGGCCCCGCCCCGCGCCCCGCCCCGCGGGGGCTGTGAGGGCGGCGGTGCCGAGAGCTCCATCGCGGTGTGACCCGCGGCTGCACTTTGATAAATGAAGCCATATGTCCTTATCTCCCTGTTTCCCTGCGCCTCCGTTCGTGCCGGGCACCGAGGACCGTCGGGCGGCTGGGATGCGGTGGGAGGACGGGGAGGCGGCAGCGGTGAAGTGACTTGTCCTCTCTCACTCAACCGCCGGGTCTTCTGCTGGAGGTTTGGTGTTACCGCCGGTGTTGGCGGTGTCCACACCCGGCGGTGTCCACGGGTGTTTTCTGCCCACGGGGCCTGTACGTGAGCACCGAGCGGGGGTTGTGGGGCCGGCCGTGAGCCGTCCTGCATTATGTCGGTGTCCGTCTGTCCCAGCCCCGGGCGCACCGAGGGCTCGTTCACAACTGGCTCAGGTGGTTCTTTGAGGAGATTCTTGGGGGAAGCAGAGTTTAGTTTAAGGGAACGCTTTGAATCCTCACTGCCAGAACAAATTTCCCACTTCTCCTCCGGCTCTGACCCACTTGTAAGTTTTGGGGTTCACTGGGATGCCTTAACCATAGCAGCATTTTCCGGAGCTGCTGAGACGGGCCTCTGGCCAATAGCACAGCCTAGTGCAGCTGTGTTTGCATCTTGTTTTCCCAACAATACATGCAAAGGTTTAACAATCAGCCTGGGGGTGAGGGAATATCTGCGAAGTTCAGGCTGTGTGTTCTCACCTGCTTCCCAGGCAGCCTCACACAGTTCTGTCTTCGTGCATCCTATCTTGAGCTCTTGAATGCTCTCCCGTGGAGGTGCCTTTTAGAGGGACTTCAGGGTTTTTTTTCTCAGACTGGCTCACCCCTTATATTTGGCTGACCCAAACTGCAGTAGTCCTAAAGCACCTATTCTGCACTACCTGCTTACTGCATCTTCCCTCAATGCTGGTAAGTACTTTTTTTTCCCTTTAATATCTTCATTCAGTAGTCATTCCTTGCTGTTAAAAAGATGGCCCTGTTCATCACAGTTTCTCCAGTGATGTGTTTTGAATAGCTGGCTTGTGTTTTTGTCAGATGCTCACTGAAGGCAGCCCTTTTGTGTTCAGAGAAGGTATTGAGCAGCTCCTCGGCTGTGTTGGTATACAGTATTATGAACACTTCTCCAATTCCTCCACATGACTCTATTAAAAGATGGGAGTTATTTCTTCTGAAATAATCTATTCATCCATGTTTGTGCATTTTCATTACAAACCCTTTAAAACATGTTCTTTCCCTTGTGCAAGTGGCAGTGTTAATAGCAATGTTTATTTTGTCTCTGGCAGTGGGCTTTGGGCTTCCAAAACCTTTTCGGAAATGTTTAAAAAGGGATACAGGCTACCATGAATATTTTATGTAATTTTTTTCTGTTAAAAAAATATATCTGGATCCATAAAAAAAGACTTATGCAAGAAATATGTATTTTATTTGACATTTGCAGTGAATTGTGAGATTCTTAGTGTCTGACTAAACCATAATTAATGTTCTCAGAAAGGTTGATGTAAAATAGCCTTGTGCTTATTATTAGTCAGTGGGAAATGGCTCTCGGATGTGCTCTGTTGCTATTGCTTTGCCGCTGTTATTTCAGAGTTTTCAGTATGATTTGTTATCTGTAAACAGATTAGTGCCAAAGCTTTGGTCAAACTTTTAATGAAGTTGTTATATTTATTATTTCCTTCAAAGATTATACAGACACTTTTTTTTCTTGATAGTTGTGGTGTAGGAAAAAAGTGAAGGCAACCAAAGAATCTTATCTGCAAACAGTGTAGATACATGTAGATATTTGTAGATATATGTAGATAATCTTATTTCATTTAAATTGAAAAGACATTGGACAGTGACATTTATAAATATTTTTCCTCTTCTTTCTTTCCTTCATTTCTTGTTTGATTATTTGTGTATATTTGTCAGTTTGTCTGCCTGAAACCTAAGCCTCCCTTACAAAATGAGGTTATTTAAATAAGGAAGGTTCTTTGAGCAAACAGTGGCTCTCCACAGGTGATTGCTCCTTCCCTTCTGTCCCTGGTTGCTGCAGGTGCCCGTGGTTGTGGTAATCTATCACAGTACAACAGTTTGCAAGGTTGGGACTCCAAAAAACCTGTGTGTTTGCATTGTTTACACATTTCACAGATCTTCTCTTTAGTCTTTCGTGCACTTCAGAGAGGCTCCATAACTCTCTGGCTAGAACTGTGCAGGTAGTCCCCAGCAGCTGCCTCAGCATCCTGGGTGCTGTGGTGTCTCTTCAGTCACTCTCAGGCACATGCACACATGGCCGTGGCCAGGGGAGCAACTGCTTTGGCTTCCTTCCTGCTGTGGTGTGTGTAGCAGTGGGATGCAGGGTGGAGAATGACCCGAGGACTGTAGCAGGTACAGAAAGGTGTTCTTCAGGCAGCAGGGGGACAGTGTGGGTATCCCGTGAGCTACGGGCTTCCAATGCATCTCTACAAGGAGCCATGGCTAGTGGGGCTGCATGGCTCAGGGCCGCCTCAGCTGGGGCACTCTCCTCTTCTGCCAAGCACTCCTCCTCCTCCTCTCCAGCAAGTGGATTTCAGCCTGTGACGCTGGATTCCTCATCAAGGGGCAGTTGTACCTTGATCTGTAAGGAGTAAGAAAAGCAGGTTCACTAGCACTGTGTAACGTCGTGCCTGTATAAGGGGATCCCCGTAGCCGCTAGAAACAAGTCAGGCACCCACAGGTTAGGGCTGGGGGTTGGAAGCTGAGCCCTGCTGCCGGGAGGAGGCTGGAAGAGCAAACGCAGCAGTACCTGCAAAGCAGGTTTCAGCACCATCATCCAAAGAGCTCAAAAAGCTGCCGTGAGCCTGTTGAACACGGCTGGGCTGGAGGGTGGGGGAAGAGCGCGTGTGTGCACATAGGTGTGTTGGTTCTTTGTGCTTTGCCTTCTGTTCGGTTTCCTGGTGGGTTGGAACCAAACACGGTTTTGCTGCAGCGCATTGAGACCGCGGGGGCTTTGGCCTGACCCGCCGTTTGTGTGGAGCTGCCAGTGCGAGCAGGAACACCCCCAGTGCCCATGGTCACCTCGGGGGGTCCCTGCAGGTATCTCTGACCCGCGGCCGCCCTGGAGGAGGAGGAAGAGGAGGAAGATGCTACGCGCACCCCGGCCGGCCCTGCCTGAAGAGGCGGCTCCCTCCAGAGGGAAGAGCCGGGCATGGCACGCGATGGATCCGAGCCGCGCGGAAAACGAAAAGAGCTTCATCTTCTGGAGCTGGGAAATACGCAATCTGAGACGAAAATATGGCTTTGGGGGTTAAAGCAAAGACTTGGTATTTGAAACACTCTGGCATAAATAAGAAGGGGCTTATTAACTTAAAGGGCTTATTATTAACTCACTTAACCTGTGAGTTACAATTTGAGGATACGCAGCCAGCAATGACTCAGCTGTTGCTCTGAGCTGGTGTTTTTGAGTCCAGTCTGCGAGTGTAGAGATCAGTACTTGTGTATGAATGCAACGTTTTTCTAAACATATGCATTTTGTCTTCCTTTAATCATTCCAATTCAACTGATTGATAAGATAGATAATTTGCACAGGTGTTTGACAAAACCAGGTGAAAGTGACTGTACCCAAAGATTTCTATTATTGCCATTATCATGAGCTCAGCATGTGCATATAAAACATGCTGTCTGTTACAGTGAGGCACCCACTGTCCCTGGGAATCTAGATAGTGTATCAGAGGTTTGCAAATCTCAAAGAATAGTATTTCATACTTTTTCTTCTGCCCAGTATGTTGCACACACAATCAATGCAAAAAAGGAAGAGCTGTTTTTTAAGATATACATTAATTTTGGAAAGCACAGACATGTCCCATATACACAATATCTGTACAAGTCTGCTCTCCAAAGGCCCACTGTCCTTCAGGAGGGCTGTGTAAAGTACTGTGTATGTTGCATATGCCAGAAAAAACACACTCATTCCCCCCATTAATAGAAATGACCTATTATAAATTTACCAAAGATACCATAGTTTTATAAATTGGCCACATATGTCTCTGTAATATATTTATTATATCACATTTCATAGCATTTCTGTTTTATGAAATTCAGCCTTGAATTTGTCACATATGTTTTGCATATATGTGCAATAGTTGGCCAAGTATATCCAAGTAAAGTATGATAAATGTGTTCTTTCCATATGGGAAATTAAATGTTTTTCCAGATTTTAAAAAAAAGTTTATTAAGAGCAGCCTATACAAAATAATTACAATAAATCACTCACTTCTATTTAGGTTAAAATTATAAATTTGAACTAGTAACAAAGTGATTAAGAACAAGAGCCAAAAAAGTCACATTTAGGACCTAATTCTATAAGGAGA
This sequence comes from Vireo altiloquus, assembly GCA_013396875.1. Classification (NCBI taxonomy): domain Eukaryota; kingdom Metazoa; phylum Chordata; class Aves; order Passeriformes; family Vireonidae; genus Vireo; species Vireo altiloquus. The sequence goes on along the minus strand of VZRF01000723.1, from coordinate 1,325,266 downwards.
TGGAGCAGCAGAGATAGAAAAGGCCCTACACATTTTCAAGGCTCGCTGCTGCATGTTGTGACATCCTGGCAGGCTGCAGAGCAGCTTCTGTCTCCTGCTCCTGGTGTGACTGGAGCTGCCAAGGGACAGCCTCCCATCCCCTCTGTGAGAGGGGCACTGTGAGAGCAAGTGACCTGCAATGTCCAGCCTGGCTTCTACACCTCTCTGAACAGCTTAGGGAGGTGGAGAAGGAAAGGGAATTTTTTCCTGCAGTGTAATCCTCCTTCCTGACACTCCTGGTGACCAGTGGGTGCTTCAGTGGGCAGGACAGGACACCTCGGGTGCCCCTGCCGTGCTTGGTACCTGCCTTCACAGGTGCCCAGGGACTCAGACTGATGTCCTTGGGCTTGAAATTGCAAAAAAGAAGTGAAAAAGGGGCTAAACAACATGTAAAACTTACAGAAGCATCTTAGTGTGAGGTGTTTGCACTATCACTGTTGTCAGTGGTTTTAGCTTGGATAGGGGCTCAGCGTTTGTGTTTGCTTCATGCTCCTGTTGTCCCTCGTTGCAGGGGGCAGATGGTTCCCCTTCTCCTGGTGCTCCAACCTGGCTGCTTCAGCTGCCCTTTTTCTGGGGTGTGAGCTCCAACCATGGGCAGCAAGTGCCAGCGCTGAGAGTGGAGGGGCTGCAGGCAAAGCCATCATCTGGAAAGGGCAGTGGAGGCGTGGGGAAAGGCAGCCCTTCTCCCACGCTCGTTTTATTTGAGCACTGCCTTGCACATTTCTTTTATTTCAGCAAATATGAAGTGAGTCTTTCATTCTATTCCCTTTCCTGCTTGTTGTCAACTACTTCAAACCAGATGGGCTCGAGAGATAAAACTATAAAGACTCAATGTCTCTATTTAGCAGGATACCAGGTCTGCATGCCATCAAAATATCTGAGGCAAAAAAAATCTGAACAGACAATACTTACTCTAAGTGTTATGTTAAGAGCAGCCTAGATGCTTTTCCACAAACACAAACAATGCATCCATGAATCACTGAGATTTCATAGCAGCAATTTTTTTAATTACCATCAGGACAAATGTCCTGTTTAAAGTTATTCCCTAGGCCCAGCAGACTCGCTGCCTTCTTACCTGTGTCAGAACATGTTTATAGCAAGCAGCACCATGGGGGCCTGGAAAATGTACTTCTGCATGCGTGAGATGCCAGAGCTATGGAGCAGAATAATGGCTCAGCATTCGAACATCCTCACCAGATTCCCTGATCTGGACATAATCAGGCTCAATCAATCCTGCCAGTGGTAGGAGAGAGATCATTGCTGTCCAGAAAGCGCCTGAGGATTTCTACGTTTTTGCTGCCCTAATTTATATATACTGAGGATAAAAACTAGAAGGAAACAGCATCCAGCTGTAATCTCAAGTAAATTTCACAGCTTTTGTGTTCCCTTTTATTTTTTTAATTATTAGAACTTCAAATTTTAATGGGCAATTATTAGAATTATTTTTTTTTCACTGCCATGTCACTCTCATGTAAGGTGATAGTTAATACTCCAGGGTGGTTCTCCTGCAGTGCATGTGGCTGCTTCAGGCCCTCAGTCCTGCTGCTGTCCCGTGGCACTGCAGCTTCTGGTTTTATGACTCTTCATAGCAGAGAAATAAATACACTCCTCTGGTTGAACACAGGCTTATTTAGAGGTATAGATTGTGGTCTACAGGATTTCCTAGTGTACCAACACCTTTAAAAAAGATGCTGGGGAAGTAAAAGCAAGTATGTCTGAGACCATAATAAGATGGTGCATGAGTTTTAGAAGCCAGACCTGTCCACCAGGTACTCTTCCTGCCATCCTTGTTCCTCTCCCATAGGGAATCTGCTGGTGGTTTGTTCCAAGGCCCTTCATACTTTCCACAGTCTGCCCATCACCTAACTCAGAGGGACAAGTTGCTTCTTTGTTTCGATTTGCTCCCTCCCTCCCCTTTCTCCTCCTCTTACAAACCGAACTGCAAATCAAATTTCTCTGAGGTCAAAATAAAGCAGAACACAGCACTGCTGATAGGATGTACAGCTATGGTTCATACCATTAATCAGGTGAGCAAAACTTTCACAACTGAGAGATTATATTTTCATTTAATTGATACTGTGAGATCCTTACATGAATTGCCAACTTTCCCCCAGTATGATCTTAATTCTGGATAGCTTCCTTCACATTATAAAATAAACCTCCAGCATGTCCCAGAAGAGTAGGACATAGACAAACACAGCCAAGTTTACTTGGAAGAGCTACAGCAGGGGGACCCAGGCTGGAATTTCAGAATATTACGTAGCAGCAGAAACCTCCCTCCCTTCTGCCTTAGTCATGGCTGTCACTGTCTTGGGAGCACAATGGTCATGCTTAAACATCAAACTCTGTGTCTCAGCACTGCTGTAACATTGTCTAGTATTAATCCAGGCAGTCATGTGCCATGTTTTATGTAATGATCCATACTTTCACACCACAGACACACAGCCAGAAAAGGAAACACATTGATTTAGCGCTCAGTAATCCTTGTTTAATCCCCAGTCCTTTGGTTTACATCACTAACATGGCTCCTGCAGTAGTCAGTGTTCTATCTTTGTTCTTGGCAGACTGAATTAAAGGGAAGATTTATTAATTTGTAAGTTGGCTTTGTAGATGCATCTTAAATATGCTAAAAACAAAAGCAGTCCAGAAGCTAGTATTGACTTAACTATAAAAATCTGCTCTTTTAAACCTTTGCAACAGTCCAAGTCAAGCTGCAGAGTAATTTTTTGGCTTGCTCTAGCAATTGCATTCTAAAGGACTAAATTTAACAACTGTCTCATTGCATGCCCCCAGCCTACTTCCTTTTTCACTCATTACTACAAACACAATTAATCTTCTCTTTCCTTGCTCATCTACACTAAGGACTGCAGTGCTTTATGGCTCATGTACCGATAAGAGAAAGGAGTTGTAACTAATGGATTCACTTGCAAATAATGTTAGAGGGTCAGAGATCACCATTCATTCCAGTGGTGATAAATATTCCATGTAATTGCTGCACAAATGCTGGTGTTCGGGATTTATTTCCATTACTTTACGAATGCCAGTTGCTTTCTTCCTCTCGCGGTGCCAAAGACAGTGATTCTTGGGAGAAAGCCTTTTGTAATAATTTAGCTGTCATCACCTTCACTCCTGAATCCTCCTGGCCAGGTACAGGCTAGCCCTGTTCCTTTCTGGCAGGTGAGATCTCAGAGCTCACTCCAGCACCTTAAGGTGGCTCTTTGCTCACAACCTTCTGCTAGCAAGCCAGCAGAAATCTTGAGAGACAACCATGCTCATGGCATAACTGTAAAAAGCTTTAATTTTTTTATTAAAAAAATGTGAATCCCTTAGTTGCAATCAGACATCTGTATTTTAGTTATAGTTATAATCAGACAACTGTGTTTTAGTCTATACTAATAGAGACTGTCCTTCCTGTTGGACACCATTCTTCTTTGGGGAAGTCCAGCTTAGTTCCTTAAGCTAATAAACTGTTAGAAGACTGCAATTCACAATCAAATTATGGCATTTAGGCTCAACTCTAAATCAAACTAATGTCATCTGGTTGCTTATTTCAAGGAAACGATGTGAAAGAAAAATCTGTTTACTGGGTGTTTAAATAAAATCAGTAGTGGTATAAAGTGTTAATGAATTAATTGTATTGTGAAAAAGTATGGCATGGATAGTGCTTTGGTAATGGGCAGTAAAGGATGGGTCTGTTCCTGCAAGCTGCGTCCTTCCTCTTGAAGCTGATGAAACTCTCACCTCTGTGTCTGCTGACATGCAGTTCATGTCCTCATTTTCAATTTGTACTTGCATGACTAAGTTTGTTTTTAAATCTACCTAATGAGACAAACAAGGCAGTAAGTTAGATGTAAGCACCCAGTAATCTTTAGAGTATCTTCCAAAAGACCCATTCGTAATTCTAAACATCCCTTGTGAGTCTCCCTAATTACTTTAGACACTGATGTTGACAGTAAATGGCAATTCTCAGAGAAAATATATTCAAGAATTCCTAACTTCCAGGCTCTGATCTAACAGTGCTCTTAATAAGGCATGGGGTATCAACAGTTCCTTTCCAGAGCGATGCTACTGTGCCAATGCCAAAGTATTTGCATCAAAAATTGTTTCCTACACTAACCATTCACACAAGATGGGTGACCCCTGGATTTCCTTTCCTGCTGGATGAGCAGTGAACCCAGAGCTCAGTTCAGTGGAAATTGCTGTGCAGGCTGCTGTTGGCTGCCATGGAGAGAGGAATGCTTGCACCCTTTGGCCACACGTGTGGTGTAGCACCAGCCAGCACAGGCCAGAGGGAATCTCTGCAGCCTCCCTAGGACAGGTCCCCAGATCACACCCAACACTGCTTTCTCCGTTTGTTTATGTCATTGTTTCTTGATCCCAATTCTCACCTGATTAAAGAAAGGGGGAGAAGAACATAAGAAAAGGTTTCTTCCAGCAGCAGGTTTGTGGAGAACGAAGCCGTCTCATTCCACAAGGCTGGCTGGAGCTGCCTGTGCAGTGGGGACAGCTCTTGTGTGTGGGAGGTGGATGATGGGTGGAGATGTGCAACTCTGTCTGGTGGATGTAATGAACACCATCACCTCCCCTTGACTTGGGATCACTCAAAATTAGGCTTTAACTTTCAACTGCAGTGTGATCCTCCATGCAGCTACTGAATAGTAGAGAAATAATCAAAGAAATGCATTATTTAAAGTGTCATCACACTCTAAAGTGTGTAAAGCCACGTTTTATTTAGAAAAGCCAGCAACAGTATCCTGATTCTGTGTTTTAATGTAAAGAACATCAGGCTGGATGCTTAAGGCTTTCAGTCCAGCAGTATTCTCTGTCTGCAAGGCACAGCTGGATAACAGACCCAGACCTTAATCTGCATGTGTGTTTTTCCTGAAATAATTACTAAAGTCTTTGATGTTGCTGCTCACTTTTGGTCACTTTTTCTTTGATTTCCACCTCTCTACAGGGCAGAAACAGTTATTTCCAATAAAGTATAAACAGTGCACGGCCTGGACACAGTGGCCACTGCAGCTTTGTGACCGAGTCCAGCACTACCCTGGCTATCAGCACACCAGGGTGTGTCTAACACACTTCAGAAGAATGCAAATGCTGCTTTGTGAGTCAAACAAAAAACCTTCATGAATGAATTTCAGCTTCTGTGACTGTAGAGATGACAAGTTAATGGAGCCATTCGCACTGTGTGGATAAGGATTTACCCATGCAATTTCCCAAAATGTTAATGGGAGTTGTGCAGCTGAATCCCAGACTTGCCACGCTGAAACTTAGCCCTAACTCTCCAAGGAGAAGGGCGCTAATTGGATTGCCGAGTTTAAATCCTTCAGCTCATCAGTCTATGGGAAGGATTTAGCACTGGCTCTGTAAAAGGCTTTACATAGCTTTGCAGTGCAGTGCTGGGGAAGATTTTTTCCCTTTCTTGTGATTAATTGTGAGGCTTGAGGTGACAGGAGACATAATGAAATTCATAAATGCCAAAGGCCGTCCCTAGTCACATTCCTGGCTGTTGGTTTAAGTTAGAAACCGACAGAAGTGTGAACAAATCAAGGGTGTTCTGATAGCCTTTCAGTTACAGGGAAGAAAAAGTAACTGACAATGAGAAACCACTGGAGGTAGTTTAATGGGTATAAATTTTCAAGAAAGAGTGTTATTTTATACTGATTCAGATTCTTGGATACATAAATGACTCACAAAGAGACATATTCTGCCCCCACCTCAGTTTGAGGGATTCCAGTCCTTTTTTACAAAAGATATTGGCACAAGTTATGTCAGCAACCTGCCAAAGGAAAGGTGTTGCAAAACCTGTAGCAGAACCCAAAGCAACTTATTCTGGGTCTTTGTTTGTGACTGGCCTCGTTCTGCTTGTTATGAATTTTAAAAATCCACTTTCCTCTCTGGAAGACAAATCTTAAACAAGCAGCGTAAGAATTAACCTAGGACTCTTCACTTCAGCCTGGAGACAGATTCTGCCACTTCCCCACATGCACGTTTGAATTCCAGAGTTAGGGATTGCTCCAGCAGTCCTGTTTTCCTAGTCCCTGGCAGTGCAGGAAGTGTCACGTCTGAGCATATATGGACCAGACACTGATGCGCTGATCCTTGGCGCCAGCTGCCAGCAGCCTCTCCCGGGGGCTGCTGTGATCTGAGAAGGACACGCAGTGGACAGTTGCTGTGTGATAGTCCAGCACTGCTAAGGGCTTCAGCTTTTTCCAGCCGAAGATCCTGATGCGATGATCCCACCCTGCTGTTGCCAAAATCTTCTTGTCTGGACGGATGGAGATATCAGATATGCCAGCGTTGACAAGTTTGTGTGTTTTGCAAACCTTTGGGAAAAAGTTACAGATCAGCTCTAATTGTTCAAAACAGAAGAAAAAGGAATCTTTTGGGACTCCAGCAGGTGCAGTGCCCACCCAACACACCAGTGTCACACAGGGAGCGTGGAGCTTTTCAGCACGTGGTGGATGGTGCTCCGTGAGAACAACCATAGACAGAGACAGAACACCTTAACTTGAACCTCCCATTTTCAGAGTAATTTTCACAAAATAAACCCATCCCTTGTATGCTTTTAGTTTATTTTGCATTTAAAGCTATATCTATTCTGTCACAAGTAAAGCTCTGACTCAAGGTTTTGAGCACAGCTTTGCCCTTTTCTTCCAGCTATTCTTGTATGAGCTAGAACATTCAGAGCTAAGGCCATTATTTTCCCTGCTTCTGCAATATTCCCAGGCTGAGACCCTTCTCAGCTGATGTTTAAGTTACCTGCTACTCACTTCTGCTACTGTGGCCCCTCACAAAACCCCCAATAAGCTGTTGTAGCATTTACCTCAGTCTTGAGAAAGGAATGCTTCCAGGAATTGGGTTACAGTGTCAGGAAATCTGTATTTCCAGCTCTCCTTCCCAAGAGACTTCGATTTACACCAAATCCAAGGAGGGGATTATGGCCAAGTTACTGATTTCAGTCTTGGAAGCCTTTTGTTACTGTTTGGAGACTACTGGGGCACAGGTTTCTGAGGGGCACAATTAAGTTGGGAGCCATTTGGCTTCCTTCAGGAGGCACTGGGGCTGCACAGCACTTAGCCCCTAGAAAGAAACATTTTCACTTCACTGACACGAGCTTCTCTTGAAGCACAGAGCTCAGAGTGATACACCTTTGCTGTTCTCACCTCAGGTAACTTCTATGAGTGAGCAATCTCTGAAACACATGCAGAGTCTGCACATGTGTGTGTTGGAACAGCTTCTGTCACAATGGGGAGAACACCCTTGGCTTATAAAGCTGGCCCTGCTGTTATTTTTCAGTCCAATTGGAAATGAGATGTTAATGCCACTGTCTCCTTAAGCCTGAGTCTGTTGCTATCCTGTACCAAAGCTCAGCATCATCCAGTGCCTGTTTTAATTCACTGTGTGGTGTTTACTGTTTGTCTGAGGCAGGAAGGGATTGACAAACACATTACACCTGAGCAGCTGCCCTCCCTGAAGGACATTCCATGATGCATAGCTAGAACAGGGTTATAAAAACATATTAATTGCAGATAATTTTAACCTTTATTCTGGATGTAGAAAACTCCAGAAATGCTAGTCAAGGTTGGTTTCAGATGCAGCTGAACACATCTTAGAATCCTAAGGCACAAAGCCGTAAGTAATTATTTTTCAACTATATAAAAACTGCCCAGTTCCCTGCTCAAACAGCAGGAGTTGTGCCTTTTGATAAGACAAAAGGGGGAATGAAACTTGACATGCTTCTTACAGGCTCTATACATTTCTTTTTTAAAAAGGACCTGAAGAGTGTGTCTACAACGAATTCAGAACAGAGGACAGCAAGTTTTGCACAAGCCTTCTGAGAAATAGGAGGCCTTTTTTGGGGCTGCTACTGTAAAACCTGTGCTTTTTGTTATTACCTATGTTCCAAACTCCCCAGGGTAGGTCTAACGCAGCATGGCCTAAGTGGAATTTTTGTTGGTGTAAATGTCCTGGCAAGGGAGGATTTATTCTTTACATCACCAACCTGGCAAATGTAGGCTGGGTCTTACTCTGTAACTGAGATTATTAGCTAATGGCTATAACCAATCCTGGGCGTGGTGCTCCCATCATTACTGTCAATTATGTGGGCAAGATCCATACAGCAAAATCAGGGTGACTGGAGAAATGGCATGTCCTCAGCAAGCTACAACTTGAAAAGAAAGCCTGTAATGGTGATGCCTTTTGGCTATGGAACATGAGGGAACAGTGGGCATTTGTGCATGATCTGCAAATGTAAGAGTGAGAGAGAAAAGCAACACAAAGGAGAAAACTTGCTCAAGGTATATGCAGCCAGGTGTAATCCTACTGCCAGGGTTTGTGCCATCCTGGGACTTATTACAGTAAGTCACTAACTACAGCAGTCAAATACCAACACAATTTCCTAACCAGAAAACCAGCTTGTAATTAAGAAAACAAAGAGATAAAAACAGATGAGCTGCTTTCAGCCAGTCATGACCAAGGACACTTGCATCTACACCCAAAGCATGTCTTTAAGCCCTCTGCTTATTAGGAAAATAGTCAAAATAGCAGCAGACTAAGCTTCAGCATTTGGGGAAAGTGTCAGCAACCAAACCAACAAAAATACATTTCAGCTTATAGGATTTTTTTCTCTTGTCACATACAAAGAAGCTTCTGTGGTTATGAGATTTCTTAGTTCTGCTTTGTTTATTCACCTGCAGAAGTTGTTTACCTCCTACGTTCTACCACAAACATCATCACATAATTACACTATCTCATCCAAATCAGAAGGCTCATAACCAATCCCATCATTTGCTGACAGTGATGATTTCAGCAACTTTCCTGTAGAAGACAATACACCAAACTTTCCCCATAGCAATAAACTCTGCAGTTACCTTCATCATCTATTCATTGACACACTGGAACACTGCCACTTAAAACAGAGCTGCAGTACCATCATTGCCTCATTCCCTCTCCAACAGCAGATAGCTGTGCACCACGGCTACTTATTAAAACCTTTTAGAATAAAAATAATGTGCCACTGAGTGGCTTTCCAACATCTACCATTACCTCAGGTACCTGGAATGTCAGAGAAAAAAAAAATCCCCATCTGGTTCATATTATTAATGCAATAGTGGAAAAAAACTTAATCTATGTCCTTGACAATCTCTAGTGCTCATATGAAAGATGCATTTTTTTAGGGCATTCACGCTCCCATGAAGCACAGGAACATTGCTTGTAGCTTTTAAGACTTGCCACTTAAATTTCTTCTGAGGAAACCTTCTATCTCTCAGTGTGAGGTGCTGCAGGTGAGGTGCTAATCCTACATCCTCTGGGAATGAGAATACCTTGTGAAAAACAATACTTGGAATATTTCAGATGAACAACTGTTTTTCCCACGAGTTGTACCTGTAGTGCTGCATATGGCTAACTCACGAGTAAAATGTGCTGTAAAGAACAATATTTTCTTTGAATTTAGGAAAAAAGTTTTGCTTTAATTAAAATGAAAGAACAGCTTTCTCTCCATCACCAGAGTATTTGAAAATTTAAGAAGCCTGTCATGATGTCAGATTTCTGTCACTTTGACCTTAGAAAACGAGTCTCAATACCAAGTTTCTTACTGGGATTGCTCACCTTCCTTCCACTTCCCTGAGTTAAGGATACCTGGTGCAGATGGTGACAAGCAGGGGGAGATTGGGCAGGGGGAGGACAAACATGACCAAAAAACCAACAAACCCAAACCATGACAATTGTGTATCAGACTTGTGGCTTAGAACACCTTCACTACTTGTTCAGAGTGTAGAGTGCCTCTTTCACGCCATGTTGTATTGTTTATCCTCATTGAGTGCCACGTCCCCCAAACCTCCCCTCCACTGGATGTGTTTGCACCACGCACACCTAGTGCTCTGCCGCCCCAGAAAGCCTCACAGATTGCACACCTTTACAGTGTCCCCAGGTGATGAGTCACCACTGGATACCCCAGCATGTGCTTTTCTTCCTGTAGCATCATTCAGAAAACAGCATTAACTTGCTGTACTACTTTAAAAAAAACCTCCATAAAAGCTGCAAGGTGGAACAGCAATTACTGTTTTCCCAGGAACTGGTGTATCCAGCAGCTCTCTCAAGGATGACATGGGCCCACAGGGGCTGGTTCAGGCCCTCTCCCTTGTTCATGGGACAACTGACACTTTAAAAAGTGGAGAGGCTACACATGGGCCATTTTAATTTTCATCTGCCTTTTTGCACTTTTATTTCCACACCTACATTTCCAGATAGTAACTGGAAACGCCTCAGCACTGCTGGAACACTTGCTGGAGTTGTCTAGATGAAAGCAGTGTTTATGGCCATTCCCTTGGACAGCCTGAGCTGAGGATTACAGGACCTCCTTCTAACCCAGCCACTCAGGGTACCACAGCTCAGACACAAACTGGGGGCAGCCAATTGCCTGATTTTGTGCCTCCAGCTGGGCTCTGTAGGTGCCAAAAGAAGCTGGGTGCCTAAATCTCATGTCGTCTTGGTGCTAGCTAGGCTACTCCTACTCTTTCTGTCTGTGAAGTATTTAATGGAATACTTCTGTCTTTCCCACAGTGGAAAGCTTGCTATAGCCATTCAAGCAGAACCTTTGGAAAAGCAATCCTTTGTTTCTCATTTTTATAACTCATTTATAATGTTTAGGACATTCCGAGAGCTGGATACTACTAATGTGATAAATGAAGATACAGAGGCAATGGCTTCAGTAATGCTAGGCCTGTGAGCCTGTTGCAACTTTGGTAAAACCAGAAACATGTGAGAGAGGGTTTTTTTCTTTTTTTTTTTAAATCCTCACCATCTTTTGCTAAGTCTAGTCACATAGCACAGACATTCTAACCAGTCTGTGATTAATTAGCTAGAGATCTGCAACAACTCCTCTTCATGACTAAATATTTTTTTAGTCTATCAAACTGTTAGTGCAAAGTGGGATAAATGACACTAGAGGGCCAGTGATCCTGACCTGGAGGTTCTGTTGCTCATTGAGGCTCCAGATGCTAAGCACCTTTTCAGATGAGCCCGAGATCCCCTTGGCCTTCTCCACGTCAAAGTCAAGGCTCATCACTGGCTCCTGGTGGCAAATCACTTGGCTCAGCGCTTTTCCCATTGACACATTCCAGAGGACAACTGATCCATCTTCATAGCCAGCCAGAAGCACAGGTTGTGAATCACAGTTGAGCTGATTAAGGAAAAAGAAAATTGTTTGAGAAGTAAATAGTCTTGTTAGGAAAACTACCATCCTTGTGTAGGTTTTAGTCCAAGCACCAAGAGAATTAATTAAAATGCCTACTGGTGAAGAAGTGAAAAGAAGTTTAGAAGTCTGGATATCAAATTTTGATATTCCATCCACTTACAGAAAGCATTACTAGGTAATATGCACTTACAGGTTTTATACCTACATATCAAATTCTAAATTTTATATATAATACATGTTTAACAAACACACACATATATACACACAGAGAGAGAAAGTTTCTGTCTGAAAATCCAAACTATTGCCCTCTATAACACCTGAAAAGAGCCTGCCTGAAATTTTCAAGAGCTTTACTTCATAGTCTGAACTTCGTTTCCACTTCTTAAAAAAAGTTCCACAGAGCAGTTGAGTTACTCTCAAGCAGTACAAGCCTGTATGGGCACTGAGGAGTGCCATGCTTAGGGGCTGCAGTTCCACACTGCCCAGTGCAGGCTGCACACAGGGATTGTGTGCCCAGGTGCCCCACAGAGCTCCAAGGTAAACACTGAACCTCCCAGCAGGAATCTCTGGGTCAGTCACCAAGGGGTTAACAGGCGCCCAGGTCCACTGTAACCAATTGAAAGCTATTTTGATTAATGATGTCACAGGCCAAAGGGCAGGGCACCCTGGGCAGACACCTAATTTATTTAAGCCTCTGAAATAACTCAAAGAAGGGAACATTACTGGATTACATGTCACACTTAAGGAAAATATTCATCATTGCTCCAACCAAAAGACTAATGATCCTGTAAGCAGTAACTGCTTACGAGAGTGAAGATGCAAATCCCTAATGAAAAGCAACTAAAAAAGAGGCATCTGTTAATGGCACTTATTTCTTTAATAGGAGAAGAAATATCAAAATAGACACTGGGATTATTACCACCTCATGTAGGCACATTTGAGAAATGTATCAACAGGGTATTCAGAGCTTTCCAAACACTGTCTGCTCCTACAGGATTTGGCTTGCTCAGTATTCAATTAAAATAAAGGTAAAGGGCATAAAGAATTAATTTTTACCAGTATCACATTATTGAATGAGGTCAAACTTGCTGGCTGTCAGTGTCATGATACAAACCTGTAGTGGCCAAAGGCTCACTGCCTTTATTAATGGTCCAGACTGTTCTCCACTGGTTATTCTATGTGCTGGGGGGAGTTAAACTAACAGGACATGGGTGGTCTGAGTAACATGACTGCTGAGTACCAGCCTCATGTGCTTCCTCAGCCTTACTGAGCCTAGAGAAGTGTTTGAGGAATGGAGCTCCCTGAGCATGGAACATCAATCCTTAAAAGAAGGAAACCAAGGGGAAATCCTTGTAAATGTAGGAAATCCCCTACACCATCCTTCTGAACGGCTCTGTACACACCTGGGATCTTGGAGGAGCCTCCCTCCTTCCTTTAAGATCCTTTTTCCTTTGAGAAGGTGGGGAGCATGCTCTGGCTAGAAAGGCCCACAAAGGAGGTCTCTCATAGTGCCCAGAATTATGAAAAATGTTTCCGTCAAATTCTTGATTTGCTGAAATAATATAACATCAGAGCAATGAATGTATGTCAAGTTACATGTGAATTAATGTTAACTCATCAGGTATTTTGGATGAAGAATATCTGGTTTTTGATACCAGATATCAAAAAAGTTTTAAAAAAAAAATGAATAAAACTAACATTCCAGATTTTATTTGTATTTAATAAAGGGTAAAACCTCCAAAGCAAAACAAAGTATTTCATAGGTTAAGTTTAAAAAAAGCCTCCAGTTTAAGCACAAAAAACCTCCACAATTATTTGTGCTGCTCTTCTGCGAGCAGAAGAGTCCCTCAGAGCTGGGGGTTTACAGAAGGTGTAGCTGTCATCAGGCAGTGAAACACTTCAGCTCCTCTCCCTGCTCCAAGTGGAATGGAGCCTTCCAAAGGAGCTCCTCACCCGTCACAGGCGGCACAGACAGGTGAGTGCTCAGCATTTGGGGGATCACAGGCAAAACCTTTTCTTTTTATGTGCTGTGGGTATCACACTTTAGATTTGAAAAACATAATTTGCAAGAGAGATCTAAGATTGGTCTATTTTAAAACCCAAGTACTGTTTCCTATGAAATGTAGGTCTCCCACACTAATTCTTCCTGACTTTCCTAACTATATGAAGTGTAATATTTCAATGGGTACATGAATGAAACCAATAAAAGCTATTGAAAGATCAGTGGAGCTCTTGGTCTGAGCCTGGACTCACCAAGCGGTGCTTCACAACAGACTATTTATTTCAATTCCCAGTAACAGACACTGCTGGAGAGAAGTCTCACCATTCATGCTCTGTTTCAGTAGAAAAATTAAATTATAAATCATTGCTCTTCCTAAGCAGAACATTTTGTTGTTGCATTTGGATAACTGTCAAGGAAGGAAGAAAAGGTGATCTCCTGTCAACTCAACAGGAATAATTGCAATAGTTTATATAAAGTAGTAACTCGGCATTTCCAGTTTCAACATGTATTATTCTTGTTGAATTATTTTGTTTGTACCATTATGCAATACGATGCCTTCCCCAAGGAGTGCAAAAAAATTTAAGGGAAGACTATCCTTACTCCTACAAATCCTACTCCACCCAGTTAGTAATAGCAGGAAGGTGTGAAACTGAAGGGACGATGTATTTAAGAACATGAATCTTCAAAAGAAATTGAATGAACTAGTATCTTTAAGGACAGACCTAGAAAAATAAGGGGGGAAAGTGCTCAGAAGAACAAAATAAATAGCTGCAAGCTTTTTGACTGCTTAGGAGAAGCCAGTGAGGCTTAATCCACAAGTCTAACCTCAGCTGCCTTCTGCTCTATAGTAAAGTTTCTCATTCACACTGCTGCTGAGGAGGTTTGTTGTTTCCCTGAATTGCAGAAAAATATGATGGTACCTGGCTGCAACCCCAAACTCTTGTTGGACAACCACCCCGAGCACTCTTCCTTCAGACCTTTATAGGGCTCTCCCAGTCAGCTTCTGTTTCAACTTGTTAATTTACTGTGCCATAAGCAACATCAAATAGTCTCTTAGGCAAGCCCTGAGTGCTGGGCTGGGAGTGCTCATCTCCTGGGTATGTCTGTATTGCCCAACACAGCCGAGTACAAAGGAATCCTGGACGGCCTCTGTTCAGGAAGGGGTGCAGCTGGGTGAGCTCGTGTTCTGGTTTATGGTTACAGGGTTACTCAGAGAGCCACTTCCAGTGCAACCACAGAACAGAATGCAGAGCATCACTTTGGTACACCACATGCAATTATTTCCCTCATCTTCCCTGTGCCTTTAAACCAAGCTGCACACATTTGTAAAAGAGCAAATACAGCTGTGAGACTCTAAGGGATTATCTATACTTGCCTGGTGCAGTCTAGGAAGTTATAGTGAGTTCTTAAAGTCAGAATTTGCACGGAATAATTTACCTCTCCCAGTCCCCAGTACTCTGCTTTATCCCCACTGGCAACGAAATTAAAAACTATATAAAATTAAGACTCTGCACCTGCTCTGCTTCCTTGAGGAATAGCAATATTAATCCATGTAGAAAATATGGCAAGACAGAGGACTTCTTATACAGGCAAGAAAAATTTTCAACACTGAACATTTCCACAGTTATCTCCATCTTATTAAAAAATGTCAAAGGGACAGAAAGACCCATTCATTTCATCAAGCACTGAACACTGATCACATTTTTAGGAGAAACTTTGTTTAACAAAAGCCTAATCAGCCTATTTAATTTCCTTTTATTTTTTTTTCCTAGTTTTTAATCACAGCAAGGAACTTGAACTATGGCCTCTCTTGCTTTTGTCTGAAGCCAGCAACTGAATTCCTCTAGACTTCAGTCGGTTCAGGATCTTGGATGAAGACACAAACTTTGATTGCTAATGTTTTCAGCTGAAACCAACACCAATGCTCCAATGAGCCTGCAGGAATCACACACCTGGCACAGCTCAGACAGTCCTGTAAAGCTGTAACTGTGCTGTCAGGGGGTTACAGGGCAATCAGCTCTGCCACCAATTCTCTGGAGATTTCAAACCAATCACCCAAACTCCTTCCTCCCTCTACTGCCACCTTTTTGTATTACCTGTGTAATTTAATAAATATTTTGCAAATGGGTTTTTTCACTAACTACTTTTATTTACCTTTTTGTCCAAAGTCAGTACCCCTATAAATATTTTGTTCCTATTGTATATCTGGAATACAAATGTTCAGAGTGTTTCCTTGTCCCGAGGGCACTGAAGTGAATGGAACCTGCCATTAAAACCACTGTTTTTAAGCAACCCAGTAACTTCTCATCATTCTTAATGCAGTGAGAAACCATATCAAACAACTGGCTTTGGTAAGTCACTCATTTTCCTCTTGATTGATGAAAAAACTGTATCTATCCTAAGGATACAAAGCTTTCCTTGAGCATTTGCAAATCTTCCATTAAAGCTTGGAAAGCTCTGAAAGTTACATTAAGGATGTTCACAAATCTTTCCCCCCTTTAATAGTATAATTACTTGATTGGTTTGATAATAAATCAAAATCCAAGTGAAGAAAGATGCATGTGCTTCATATAAAATGAATCACAGGGAAAACATTTCACAATTAGCAGGCACTCTTGCCTTACCTGCCATAACTTCAGACACATGGGCATGCCCAGCTTGGCACCAACCTCTGGCTTCAAGGTACAGACTGACGTCTTGGATGGCAGCTCCAAAATCTGAACCTGACATCAGGAAAACAACAGGAGTTGGTCAGGCTCCAAGTCAAAATTCTGCTGTTAAAAACACAAGTCTTTTAAGGTGATTAAGGTTAGTATAAGCTCTTCCAGTAAAATCTGTCTGGAGGAAACTGAGGAAAGCATGCTAAATTGGAGCTGTAAGGGGAATCCACAGCTAGCTAAAGAAGTGCATTGTTTTAGGAAAGAGCAGACACAAGTGCTAGAGTGAACACATCCCCATCTTCCACTCTTCTATTTAATTACAGCCTACTTTCCAAACAGTGGATGACATTGTGCACACAACAGACAATACTGCAGACTGCTTAATCTGAACACACCCCACTGCTTTCTTTCCCCTTTTTCCATCTCTTTTGCTAACCTTTTGGCTGTATTCACCTGTGGACATGTGCATTCTCTCCTCTGAGCTGTTATGGTAACACAGAGCTTGCGTGGAGATACAGGCAGTGTATGCAAAGGAGATTTTTTATTTACTGCTGACTGCACTAACAAATTGTAACCCCAGAATTACCAGCTAAGGCAGGCTGTTGCAGTGTCTGCACTCAGGTATTTTTAACAATGTTGTCTGACCCTGTCTAGAGCAGGTTAAACACCTGTTCTCTCTACAGAGCAGCTTCCATTATTGCTTGCACCGATGGCAATGAATCACGGACCTGGTTTGAGTGGTTTTGATTCCTTTTTTTTTTTTTTTTAACATTGGGCAAGTTGCTTCTCTGCCAAGGAAGTAGCTCATTTCCAGCTCAGGATGATGGCAGGCAAGATCAGGGGAGTCTGCCTTTTTAGTTTGGCACTGGAAGATTTTGAGACTCTTGATTGACAGAGCAGTGCCTCAACTCTGGGCTGGTTCTCAAGCCTGGAGCTCTGGAGAAACAGAAGCTCTTGGGTATCAAAAACCTGCTGCCAGGAACATCACTGTGTCTCACACGCATACTTAATCACCAAGGTGATCTTTTCTTCTAATTAAATAAACAATGGTCTGCATTATGTGGTAAAATCAAATGACTTGAAACATTTGATAAATCCAGCATCACCAGCCACTCTAGGCTCTTCCAGAATGTGCGAGAGCCCAACAGTGCTGTTGGACAGCCCCAGTCATGCGAATTTCCTTAAGCATCTGAGATGAGGTATTACACAAATATGGCTCCTCTGGGAGCCATCAATCAAGCTACGGCAGCTGCGATGGCTTTCCAATCCCATACCTTTAGTTCAAAGCTTGCCAGAACATCTTCCTATTTCTAGAGGCTGTCAGCCAGCCTGCCAAAAGCCAGCTGCACTCTAGGACTGCGAGTACGGTGTGCTGCACACAACACACAGAACGCTTTCGAAAGCCACTGAGCAATAGAGCAGAAAACTGTCTTCCAGATTTGAGGAATACTGACTACAGCCAAGAGCCATCCAGTCTGCAGACCAAACCTGGGAACAGACCAAAGTTTGATCATCTGGGAATTCTGGTTCTTTGGAGCTCCACTCTTAACAAAAGATGCTTTTCTCTCGTCAACCTTCTTGCTATCAACATAATGACCAAGTTAGCTGTGGCAGGAAACAGGCTATAAATATGAAGATGACCTGCCCTCATCTTGCCTCTTTCATCACTGTCTCTCCAAAGGGCATTGCCTCCTAGGCAAGACCAAAACTGCAACTTTTATGTAATAAAGAAGGGTAAGTGTGCTGTGATAAATGCACTTCTGCAGGTTAAAAGAAAAACCCAACCTTCTTTGCTTTACCGTGACTAAAAACAGATGGACTGGTACAGAGGCTACAGTTGGGCTTGCAAAGGCCAAAGAAAAACAATGAGAAAAGCTTTGTGCAGAAGGCAGGCAGGCATGAGCTGCTGCCTGAGCTGGATTGACAGTTCCAGAGACTGTCTGCACTAAAGGCAACTGAGCCTTAGAAATAAATACTATTTCACATATTTTGACAACTGTAACCTAAAACTTGAAGTTCCGTGTTTATATTGGTTTTGTTTAATAGGAGAAAGATTTGCCTTTGCCTGAGGTTAATAGTGTTCCTGGGTGGCTAAAACTGGCCACAAGGAAACACACCCTTTTTCTTTTTCACATTAATAAAGCTTTTAACATGTTTCTGGCAAACTGGCAAGAAAAGTGCATGTAACTCATAATTGGTGATTTAAATGCAATCATGAACAAATAAATGCCTGTTCAGATCTCATTATTTATGGACTGAACCTGCTTTAAGACAAAATTACTCTTTTTTTGGACACCAGCCAAGCATAAACACTTATTAAGTCTTAATTTTAATCATAAGCTGCAAATGTACTGTGTCTCACACAGTGCTGCCTATTTGGAAGCACTATATATTATGGGAGCTTATGTGAATTTATTGAAACATGACACAGTTCTAATGCAAAGGTTCACACACAGAGTGGAACTCTTCTACCTCAGGAGACAGCAAATCATTCTCCTCTTGCAGGGCTCAAGCAAAGAAATGAGAATAAAGCAGAGATGAGTTGTAAGCGACACCAGGGTAAATGTCTTCTATTTGAGTCAGAAGATTATTTAATTCTTCATTACTGCGACTTCTCTGGCTGACACAAGAATGCACTTGTCAATTTTGTTTAGCTTAAGTATTATTGAGCACTGCTGTAAAATGGAGGGAGTTCTTTGCTTGATCAGAACAAGGTATGGGACTTAGAATGGCTGTATTTACTGGTGCCGTGGCTGTGTCTGCAGCCATATCTAGTTCTGTACAAGGCTGAACATTCTGGCTGTGAGTCAACCAAGTACTTAAATATGTGCTTAACTTCCGTATAATAAAAAGTTCATATTTTCTTGCAATACAGGCACTTATTACTTTGAGTATAAAATATGCAACTTTCAGTTTCAAAACACACAACCTACAGTCCAGAAAAGCATGTGAAATTTTATGCTCACCAGCAATTTGCACTTAGCTACAATATTTCTTTTTGTATTCATGCCACTTTTTTCTTCTTCTATAATTTTGGTGTTTTCATGTCAAGTATTTGAAATTATTTTTGTGTGATGTCCTCAAACAATCCCTTGTAGAAAACAAAACTGTAATTTCTACAAAGCAGAAGTGGACATTGCCAACAAAGCTGTCAGTGAGTTCTGTGACAGTGGTATCAGATGTGGACTTAGCCAGTAGGAACTGAAATGGACCCTGCAATTATCTCACAGGGAGCAAACCTCTGGCTGTTAATAGTAATTCAACTATTTCCAGACCCAGTTTCAGGTAAGGAATTAGCCTGGGGTGAAAGACCATATATTGCATTACAAATCACCTGCACCTCCTTCTTCTCCCCAAACCCGGTTCAGCTTCAGATGGAAGATAAGCACCTCCACCTGAGGACAGACCTGCTGACCATTAGCTCCCCAGAAGGACTCTTGTTCCCAGTATTCAGCAGCATCAGAAGAGTTTTCAAAACTCCTACATGTAAAGATCAGTAGCAGCTGCTTAAGCAAATACTTAAATGCCAGACAAATCTCGGGCTGGTATCCTTGTTATTAAAGCAGGAGTTATGTAATTCAGGCATCCTTGTGGCAGTAAAATTAGTGATTCAAACCCCCAAAGGTTTCTTGTGCTGCCTGCTCTTGGGCAGAGAATTCAACAGCATTGATGTTTCCCCTCCTGAACGATGTCCTTTCAGTACCAAAAGCAACCTCTCAAGCACAGAGAAAGAGACACTTCCTACCTCCTCCAGGCTTCTGGCTGCCATGGCCATTAGCCAGCGTCCCTGTGCCACCTTTAACAGAGAGCATCTGCAGAATCCCACGTGCTCCGTGAAGACAGAATCCGTCACTGATGTCCTTCCCTCTGCTAAATCCCACAGGCAGATCCTCTGGTCTCGCCCCTGACTGTAACAGTCAAACAAGTTATCCATGAGTTGCAGTCTGAGGAAGCCTGGCTGCCTGCAGGGCAGTAACTCGAACTGGGTCTTTAACAGGCAGTAATGGACCAAGCTTCCAACAGCTTCTGTGGGGGTGTTAATTGTGTGTTTCATGAGATGTGGGGGAGCTCAGTGTCCCCAGGACCACCACCCTTCTGCCGACTGCGGCACTGGCCAAGAGGTTCAACCACCCCTGGGAGGGGGGAGGGCCTGGGAGCCAGGCAGATACACTGCAGTCACAGTTTCGCTTTCCTTGTGCAGAGAGACTTCATCAGGCTGAGTTGTGCTATTTATATGTGTGAATATATTTATAAAGTGTCATGAGCATTTGAGCATATACACAATAAAAACACTTACATTTTATTATTGATTAGATCTAATTTAAAAGAAAACTAAAGTATCCAAAGATTCGCACATGTAACACTCAGGAATTGTTGCACATTTTGTGACCCCACTGGCTCTGGGACAAAGTAGCACTGTGCAGAAGCTTCCAATCCACAAACTACAGCAGCACAGGATATATGTCCTCATCACCTGGGTGAGGAAGCATCAAAAATCCCTTATCCATGTCGTACTTTAATTAGCAGTATCACCTGATGGACGTATAAAACCAACACAGAGGAGATGTAAATCTACAGACTGTTGGGACTTCTTCAACATCAGTGCTGTTCAGCTGAGTGACAAACTGACACAACATTTATAGCACTGGGCATACAAACAATGTGATACTGCAAGAAATTGTTGTGACTTAGCTTTACAAGAGAGAAATATAAAATACAGGTAAATGCTGTCCTAAAATTGCACTGCTATGTGAACTGTTAGAACTATACAGCAAAAACAGAGGTACAGAAAAACTCTATAATTATACAAACAATGCTCATTCATTATGCTTTTATGGGGGAGAGTTGATAATTGTACTTAAGCAGATAAGAAATATAAATGCTAATGAGTTCCACTGTATATTATGAGATGTCTTCTCTAGATAAACATGTCAGAACACCTCCTAATCATACAGACACTTTGGCATCTACTCTAGATCACCTGTCTAATCCAAAGTACACAAATCTTCCTGACCTTCCCTTGCTAAACAAGAACAGAAGATATTTTGCAACAAAGCAAAAGCGTGAAACTCAGCATTCTTGCTCATTTTCAGTCTTCCACTCTCCATCTCTGATTCTCACATTCTTCTCTTCTTTCCTTACCCTTTCTCCATCTCTCATCTATTTATATATTCTTTATATCAATCTTCCCCAGGAACCAGCCATGAAAAGTTTGTCAGCTTCAAATCCAAGTGTATTTAAAAACCTCACTTGTTCTCAGTGTAGTAATAAAGACACTACAGATCCCAAGTTGTTATGATGTCATAAGATACATAATAAAGAAATTAATTGTATTCCCCCTCCCCCACTTTTTATTCTAGACTTTTTCTAGAATAAATGTACATTTTATTTTTGTAATTTTATTATTTTTTTTATACTTTTTATTTTTCTGTCTTTTCAGTACATTTCCATATGTGTTGGAAAAACTTTGACTCCAAAATTAAGAGAATCCTTTGTCCCTCCCCGCTTTTCCTCCAATCACAGAGACAAGAATAATTTCACTGGTTTTTGCCTGCTTTGCTAACCTGAGAAGCCTGTCTTTACCACCCATTGTCTGCACACAGTAGACAGATTTTCTTCCATGGCCATCCAGTGCTGAGTCCACTCTGTGTGTTTTCAGGTTCCAGACATGGATAAACCCATTCTCAGACCTGGCAGTAGAAGAGATGCTTTTAGTGTGAGCACTGCATGGAGGTGGATCAGTCTGATGCTTTTCCTTCTTTTGTTTTGTTCTGTTCCCAGAACTGAAGCTGTACACACAGGTAACACACCCATCATGCAAAACCATGCATGCTGCTGTTCTCTCCAGAAACACTTTGTCAAAATAATACACTTAGATTCCAGAGGAAACAACCATATGACACTCAGCACAGCCAGAAATCCTGGTGTACTTACCCAGAGAAAAGAAGGGGGATATCAGGTCCTGAGCCTCCACAGGAAAAATGCAGAGTGTGGACTGCAGCTCCAGTACCTCTGAGCACAAACTGTGGATCCGGAGGCGGCAGAGCCATCAGAGCAATGAACTGAGGGGGTGAGAAGCAGACACAGATATCACAGAGGGTAAGGCAGCCTAAAGTGAAATGACAACTTTACAAGTATATTCTGAGCAGGACACTTGCTTCTCCTCTTTCCTTTTTGAATTTTCATTACTGAATGGTTTTTCTATTTGCCACCCAGTTGAGGGCCAAGTATTTCCTGTTAAGAAGAGCTGATGAATCAGGTGTCCAACCTGCTCTTTGCTGCATTCCTCTCTCAGCAAGGTGCCGAGCTGGCCACGTGCACGCACCTCTCGCACACTTGTAAATCCCAAATCGGTCAGCTGCTCTCCCTGCTGCTAAAGGGAAGAGCTACAAAATACAAGAAACTTGACACCCATAATTTGAGTGGGCAAGCAATTTATCATTCTGCTTTAGCCTCCTGGCTAAGTCTTTCCCCTTCCTCCTCACAAAAATACTACTTTTGTATTTTTTCAGAAAAGCACTGCAGTGTACAGATCAACTGAAAAGAATTTCAGATGAGATGGGTGTGATGATAATTTCTACACAAGAATCCCATTACTCCAGAGCGCTTTCATTTTTGGTTCTAGGCATGGTTTCTTGAAAAAAGAAATGCAGTACTTCATATTGAGTGACTACTGTGCTAAACATTTTATTATAAGAGGTTTGTATTCCCTAAAGGATCAAGAGATGGATGGATTTCAGCTTCATGTCAAATGTGGTCCAAGTCAGCACAGAGCAGGACTGATACATGGGAGAGCAGGACTGATCCATGGGAGAGCCATGATCTGGGACATGGCTGCCCTGTCCCACATGGGAAAGGAGAGGACAGTTCCTGTTGATCCTGTTGAGACAGCCTGTGTGATCCCCACAAGAACTCACTGCTCTGGCCCCCTCACCAGGTATTTCCCTTCACATTAACAGCTTTGCAGGCAGCTGTACACAAGCAGTGGAGAAGGACGAGGACAAATTTTCTGTGTTCTGACTTGCTGCAAATGACTCTCCGGACCTGTGCTGAGACAGCAGCTGATTCAGCTGGAAGTACAATTTGCAGTTCATTGGAAAATGCATAATAATGTCCATTACAAGAAATATTTTCACCATGAAAAGTATTTGCTGCCTGATCTGTGGCATTACTAGCCACACTTGTATATCTGCTTCTTCCTTTCTGACCTAACCTCACATAGAAAAGGGCAGCTTTTGCCACTGCAGGTGTCAATTCTCATCACTTTTTCCCATTCATGCACATATTAGCGCAGATTAAACAGAGAGTGTTCTAAATTCAGTAAGGGGAGATCAGCAGGTGTTTGTCTGCCTGCCGGTTCACAGTAGAGGAATTGCAAAGAATCAGAACAGAGTGCAAGAGCGACAAGTTCCACGGCAAAACAGCCCAACTTCTCAGTGTCTTCTCACCTCAGTACCAGCTTTTAAATTGTGTTTAATGGATGCACTTGCTCATGCACCTCATCTGCAGGTCTACCTTGAGTGTTTATAGATCAGTTACCACCATGGTATCTATAGGTTCTAATTAAATGCAATTGTCTTTTAGGGCTAGTGATGAAACACGATTCTTCAAGCGTAATATGGAGTTCTCTCTCAATTGCACTGTGTAATTAGGTATGACAATAATGAGCTCAGTGGATACCCTCTGTGTTTTAGGGCCCTGACTCATGTCTTTTATGAAGTTGTTGGATGATGCAGACTCATGGCAGGCTGGAGTACATTTTCAGATGTACATGATGTACAGGTTTGGCCCCACGGTGAGATCCAGCTCCCAAGTGCCCATCTGCAACATGCTCGACCTGTGTTATAAACCTGTCAGACCAAGGATTTTGTCACCAAGGGACACCTCTTTGGGGCACTACAGCTGTGTACTGGTGCCCTCAAAATGACACTTTGCAGAATCAGATAAATGAAAGAGTAGCTAAGAGCTTGTCAGAGGAGCAGGGTCCCACTTCACAGTGGAGCAATTCTGGCTCACTGCACTGAGCAAGGAAACAGAACTGAGGCAACCCAGAGGCTATCTGGGATTACAAGGCAGGTTTTTAATAGCATTTTTCTAATTACTGACACAGAAGTTTTTGCTGACAGACAGCAAGTGTGTGCGTGGCTGTGGGAAGGGTTTTACCTGGCATGAAACAGACACTGCTAATGCATGTCTTTACAAGGATGATATTTCAGAAAAATCCTCAGACCAGTTACAGGAAAAAAAAAACCTACTGAAAACATGCTTCTGAGCTGCAAGCTATTGAAGGGACTTTCTGCTCCTTAGAGTCTGGTTCTTTCCTTGCTTTTCTGCTAATCATATATGTGAATCTGGAAATTTGGCTTAATATTAAACCTAATGTTTATGGAGTCCTTATTACTTCCTATCATGATTTGGCAGATGAATGGCAGTGTGACAGTATTTAGTGTCTCATTTTCCTTCCAGCAGGTGCTGAAGTATAAAATTTCATCTTTGCTCTCCTTTTTATCCATAAGGTTGCACAAGTCACCTAAGACAAGATTTATTAAAAAGTTCTTAGGTACGTACAGAAAATCCCATGAGGTTGCAAAGAGACGGAAATTTGGTGTACTGGTACTTTAATAACTCCAAGAAAGCATCAATCTGTTCCTGCTGACACACAAGCATCCTCAAGAAAATGACATTCAGCCTACCTTCAGCTCACCAGGTACCTTGGGCTCTCTGCGTTACAGGGATAATGAAATACATTGTGGTGTACTGATTCGAACAGATAATGGTTATACTGTGCTTTGCTAAGCAGACAGCTACAAACATGCTAAATATGACAACTGGGAGATGGTTAAAGCCTCTGGGGAATTTTTCAAAAGTGCCTAAGTGATTTAGAAGCCTAAGACTCATTTTCAAATGAATTTTCAATCCTACATCTCTAGGACTTTTTAAAGTTTCACCCCAGGTGCCTAAAAATGAGTTCTCTAATTAGCACAACATTTATTTTCTTGTTAACTCTATCTAGCCTCAGGGAGACCAATCTGTTCTTGTTAACTGGGGATATCAGCAACAAATTTAATTAAATGAATTTGCTTAGTATTTAGTCCGGTCTGAGAGCAAAATCTGGCTCAAGGGCTTGAACAAGCAAACTGCAACCTACAGAATAAAGTTCATTTAAAGGCATTTCTGGGCTACACTATATGTTTGTCCCTGTGCTATTATCCTCATGCTATGACTCCTGCCTCCTGTGAAAGGAGTTAAAAGACACAAATACATGAATCATTTTGCTCATGGCAGTACTTGCTTGCAAGATGGCATCACCTGCAAGAGAGGCAACAGCTCACCATCAGGCTCTTTGGTTTTTATGAAAATATGTTCCACTTCTTATTTCTTCTGGCCTTCCCTGGCCTCCCCTGTAACAGCATCCTCCTTCAGGAGCTGAGCTACCCTGATGTGACACAGACAACGAGAAGTATTTTTCACAAGGTGCACTGCAAACCCTTGGGCTCCTGCACAAGTTACATTTGCTACACAAGTGGGGAGTGGAAATGCAGCTGCTCGAATGAGAGTTCCAATTAGTGAAGGGCTGAGTGCACCACACGTGAGGTACCAAAAAGGGTTTGGGCTAAGAAAATGCATCTGCTAAATGCCAGAACAATTAAATTTCCTTCAAAATTACGTTATTTTAAAGAACAATTCACTATTAATATCCCTCACAAATCTTACTTTGCTTAGGTTGCAATTAGAATAATCCACAAACCATTTGAATTTCCATGCAGTGGTATTTCAGTATCATCACTTCAGCATTCGATATAAAAAAGTTAAGCTTTTATTTAATGAGAGTCATTTAAAATATGTAAATGTCAAAAGGATTACCTTAGAAAAATCTCTCAGAGAATTAAAAACATTAACAGATTCCCACAGGAAAAATTCCAGCAGAATTCAGCAATTCTCCAGTTCCCACTCCTGTCACTTGTATTTCTATCACACATTGAAGCAAAAACAAATTGCTATTAAAATATCATCCAAACACCCTCCTCCCCCTAACAAGCTCCACAGTTCACTTTGAGATACCAATGCCTCAAGAAAAGACAGGAAAAAATCCTCTTCTATTTTTCTTTAGGCTTATTTAGAGTAGTAAAAACCCAGTGGTAAAAGAGCTTTTTCAGGTATAGGAGAAATAAATCTCCCTAGGCATGTCTGGCAAACTGATTTGGGACTGAAACCAGCAGGTGTGCAGACATAATTACTACTGCAAAATATCCAACACATCCAGGTGTGCTCACAAACAGATATATGAAAATCCATGTTATTTTTTGAGAATTCCCAGTCAACCAGGTGCCACCCTCCCAAAGGAAAAATCAGAGCAAAGAATGAGTTGAGAAAGATGTGAATAAATTGTTCTTCTCCCTTTCCAGGCTTTTTCATTCATACAAAAGTCCTTTTTAGCCTGCAGTTCTGTGCCTACCTGCAGCCCTGACAAACTCTGCCCTGTTGCTCTAGTGCATGAATGTGTTTTGGAAGTGGCTCATGAGCTGCAACTGCAGAGGCAGTCAGGGGAAGTAACAACCTCCTTCAAGTTAATAGTGCAGTGCAAACAATTTTGTTTGTCCCATTACATCTGCAATCTCCACCATTAAACTCCAGCAGGCAGCCATTGCAGTCTGAGCTTTCCAAAAGCAATGTTCCCACGTTTCCAGCCTCCAACCACAGCACACAATGAGGTTTCTCAGCGGTGAAACCACAAACTACTCCCAGCCCAAGCAACGCCCTGTCCCAGGGCTGCTGGGAGGGCTGTGGCCTTTCCTCGTGGCTCAACAGCCATGACAGAGCCCGAGGGTCCCAGAGCACCTGATTCCCCTCACTGAACTGTGCTACAACACAGCAGCACTTGGAAATATCTTAGACATCCTTGGCTGTCACAAAATGCTGCCTGGTGCTGTAGCACTTCTCAGAAGCAGAGACTGGGAATTTAGTGCTACAAGAACCCATTCAATCAGTAACATTTTCATACATCATTCAAAGAGATGCCAGACAAATCCACGCAAGTTGAATGAGTTAAAGTTTGCTTCACCTGACTGCAAAAGTGAATTTTTATAGGTTACTCACTACAAATGCTTTGAAAGCAAGTATATGATTTGGTAAACAATTCTTCAGACATGTGATAATTTTTTAAGTCCAGCTTTTCATTTTGCATGTACAAACCAGACAATATCAGAACACACTAAAACAGGGAAGTCAGCAATACAAAGACTTGTTGTGAGACTGAAGAAATCTCTTTGCACCTGAGGTGAAAAGTAAGTCAGCTGTGCAAAGAAATGCCTTTCTGGGTCCTGTAGCGAGCTAACACACACAAAACACTTAGGAAAGAGTGAAAACCCCAAACTAAAAGCCAGGCACCCTGCTTTTTGGATTCTTACCCCAGCTGCCTGAGACACATGAGATGTCTGTTGTGTGCAAAGACAGAAACGTGCACTAGCAAAAGTAAAAGCAGAAGCTTGATCAAGAGATGTGGGAGTGCTACACAAACAGTTACAGAGCTCAGAGCCCCAGAATATATGAAAATTCATTTGTCAGTCATATAACAATGCAGCTTTCAGTTTAAAACTCCCACTTCTATCTTCAGTGCTAAACTGAGATAGAAACTGTATTATACTTGTCGGGTTTCTTTAAAGCAAATTTAAAAAATAATTTACTTCAAGTGGAAATTAAAAATCAGTAGAAATTTTTAAATCAAGAAATGGATGTAAATCAGAAATTAGAATTAGTGGAAATTTTTGATTTAAGCAGTAAATGTACTAATAAAGCACTCTTAATTTTCACCCTCTTAATTTGAGGATAACAAAATACTTTTCTTTCGAATTGCCTATTTTTCATATTACTATTTATTTATGACTGCCAAAGTAGAGATTAAGCACAGTGATGTATATTTGTGACTTCAAAACCTAAATTAATTATGATAATAACAATATTTAATTTTAAAAAATCTCACCAGTGGACTGGGAGCATTCATTAGTTTGTGCCTGCACTAGAAAATAGCATATCCAGATACTGTAGACAGATTTCTATCTTGCTTGCAAAACTTGCTAGTTAGCGACACATCAATGTCAAAGAGAATGCAGTGATTTATATGACCTAGTTACAGAATCCTTTATTAGCTGATATCATAAACCTGTTGCCACACAGCCAACATTACAGCTGACAAGAGTCCTTCCTCTTACAGGTTGGGAACACTAAACACTGTCAGAGCTTTCATTCTAAATAGTCACCAAATAATTTCTAATGACTAACAATGACTGCCTGCTCAGAAAAACACTTCAAAAGTCTCAGTTTGAGAAGTGCTGAGAATCTCCATTTTCCACTAACTTCTAGGGAAGTTAGGAGTTCATCCTTTCTCAGGAGAGCCCCAAAATTACCTTCTCTCTTGACATTTAGACAATGAATGATGGAAGTTTCCACATTTTAATTGTAATAGTCAATGGACAGATAGCAAACAAAATTGCTTATCAGCAACTGGTGATGTGCCAAGAAATCTTATGGGAGCAGGGAAGAAAATGACTAATAACCATCATGCAACGCAACACATTTTTAATGATTTCCACTCAGATAAATGGCTCCTCACAGCATTAGCACCTTCTTTGTCTGTAAGCATTCCTTACCTGAACAAGGCTAAACCACAATATATTATGATTTTAAGTAATGAAGTTTGC
The DNA here is from genome assembly GCA_013396875.1 of Vireo altiloquus. Taxonomy (NCBI): domain Eukaryota; kingdom Metazoa; phylum Chordata; class Aves; order Passeriformes; family Vireonidae; genus Vireo; species Vireo altiloquus. The sequence goes on along the minus strand of VZRF01000723.1, from coordinate 1,296,664 downwards.
AAGAAAAATGTATATAAATGTCATTGTATAACCTCCAAGAATACTGAAACCCAGGCTTGTGTCTTGAAGTTCACTTTCAAATACTTCCATCTGCAATTTTTAAAAAAGTCACTGTACAACAATTATTTTCTATATGAAAACATAGTTTCAGCATGGGAACAAAACTAAGAATGATTATAATCATTTGAAAGACACTGAGTTAGCATATGGATCTCATTGCCACTTACACATTTTGGTCACTGGAACAAAAAGCTATTAATCAATATGTAAAAGCCATAAATTAACATAAACATTAATCATTCTAATACTCCCCCTGTGTCAGACTGATAATTTTTTTTCAGTCTTTCATTCTGACATACGTGCCTTCAGCTATCAGCTGGTTGACCTTTTTTAACACAATTAAACATTTTGGGCATTGCAAATCTTACTGAAGTAAACATTTTGGAGACAGACAAATATCACGGATACATTTCTGCCAAAAATATGGGGTCTGAAAACATGAGAGCCCCTGCCTCTCCCATTATTGCACTAGCTTTTAATAAGGGAGCCTAAAATACAGTGTGAAAAACAGCTGAAACAGATGAAATTCTAGTGTTTCATAAACAAGTTTGATTTGCAGATGAGGGAAAAGACACCCATCTGTTTTACTTTCTGAAACCATTAATTGCTTGGGAAAGTGCAATGATATAACTACAGCCAGCCTTGTTTGGAGAAAGAAAGCATAAAAGCTCATAGTAATTCAACTCTACAACACACTTTGCATAAAATTATTGGGGGACAAAAAAGACAAAAAATGCTTAATCACTTTGAAAACTTGAAGAATGTGAATATGCATTCATATATATACACAAAATAAGTTTAAAAAAGGATTATACAAGTCTCTCTTCACGATAACATCAGACCAAGAATGAATTTCAGTTTGTACATGTGACAAATTATTGAAATCTAGCAGAAAATTGATAAGCCAAGGACCATCAAAAGACTGTTTTGAGCAGCCTCCAGTTCAGCCATGCATAGCAATCTGTCAGCCACGGGGCTCTGTCTGCCCATCCTCCTTAATTAGGGGTGCTGCATAGTGCAGCATCAGCCACAAATCTTTTGGTTCCAAGAGCTAATAATGTCCTCAGATAGCATGGGCTTAATTAAACGTCTTCCAGACATTTTTGCAGACGTTCCGGCAATAATCTTGTTTGGTAACAAACTATTAAAAAGAATTGACAGAGAAGAAATATATCAAGTTGTTACAGCAACTGAAGTTATTTAGGCCAGAATTATACGTCTGCAATTAAGGATTCTGTAACTATGAGCAATTAAAATATCACTTTATTTGAAAACTAATTAATTCTAAACACATATTTTTCCCGTGACTAACTTTTATGATTGTTTAATTTATTCCATTCTAATTACACTTTAATTAATCTACTCTTGTATAATATTATACTGTTATTCTGGCATTTGACCAATGAAGACAATAAATTGATTGCAGTTCCGTTGTGCAAGAGCAGAAACTGTCATGCCAGTTTCAACACCACGTTTATTTATTTGTCTGTTCTATTACTTTTCCTTTCCTCCCACAGGGCATAGGAACATGAAACACAGCACAAATCAGATGACATTTTGTCTTCCATACTTCTTCAAAGTGTGAAGTATAACAAGAGTTTTCAGAACTAAGGAAAAGCGTATGTAACATGATATTACATAATAAAATATAACCGATTGTAAATGAATTTATACTTCTAAAATGCATCGCTTATCAATGACTAATCAATTGATTCCTGATGTACAGGACCATCTGATGTCCAGAGCTGCTAGAAACAGAGCTGTTTCCATGAACATTAAGGTCTGCTCAGGATCTGGCTTGATACAGTCAACAAAAAGGAAGAAACAGACCAAATCCCATTTTCATACCAAACTAAAAATTAAATTAATTCAGTATCTTCCTGAGTTTTAAAAGCCACTGCATTTTAATTTTGCATCAAGTCACCTTTGATTCAACTAAAACAAAACTATGTAAATTCTTTTATTACTCTATAAATATTATACTTGGATTAAGTTTTGATAAAAGAAATATATGCAAATATTTTATTAAATATGGCGTTAGTAGTGTTGTATTCTATTTTGCTTTGGCCATATTTGAGGTAAAAATGACTGTTGTTTACAGTCAGAAGTCTTCAATTTTTCTTTTTTTAATATGAATGTCCCTGAAATTCACAGTTCTCGCTCATTTGGTGGGAGGAGAAAGTGAGAAGTGACACTTTATGAAGATACAATGAAGCAATCTACTTTTCATGTACTTTTAAAACTTCAGCTTGTGTCCCTGGCTGTGTGCTTCCTTCTGCTTATGAAATACCCTCGTATTGTGTACACCTTACAATGGGAGAGGTGCCGTGCAGAGGTAGGCAATTAAATTAAACTACATCGTGCAAGTTGAGCTCTGACAGCGCTTCCCAAAATATTTATTTTACTTTAATGACACAGTTTACATTTCATAGAATTAGAAACACAAATGCAAAATACATTCTCAAAATATGTATTCATTAAAAGAAGAAAAAAAATTCTGCACTTAACAGAAGAGGTGATGTATTTCAGCAGCACATGGTGAGAGATGCATTTATATCAGAATATTGTACCTGTGTCCTACCCCCATGTTTATATTCTCAACATTTGTTTCATAACAGTTAAAAAATATACTTTAAAACTGCAAATAGCAAACAAGATAAATTGACATAAACACAAAAGGAAGATTAAATAACCAAGGGCAATTCCTATGTGTGAGCAGCTTGTGTTTTGAAATCCAAATTTTGGAACTGATCTATGCTTGTCCAAACTGCCAGATGATATCGCTGAGACTGCTCAAATGAGGGAAGGTTTGCAGGGTCTGTTCATTACACCAGTATTTCATAAAGCATTTCCTCCTTGGGAGGTTTCTGCTTCTGTGTACACTACAACACATCTCTGAGACCAGTGTTAGTGCAGGTCCTTCTCTGGAGATGGAGAAACTGTGGCAGGGACAGCAAGTGACCTCCCAAGGTGGCACAGTCCCTAGAAGTGGGATTACAACTCCACTCACTGACTTCAGGTGCAGATGGTCCCTTCCAGGGACACTGAGGTTCACGTGCCATGTGTCATTTTAAGAAACAAAGCAATGTGGACAGTCTGTATTGATTAATCAGATTAAAACTTTAAATCCTTATTCAGGTCAGAAAAAATCCTCTCAAAGTCAGAAACAAACTGCATTTCAGTAAAGACCATCGCATTTGGTACTTAACACTTTACTTTCTCTAAGAACCCCCCCAGCATTTAAAAGAAAGAAAAGAATTAGTGCTATGTACACCACTATAAATACATGACTCAAAATAACAGATTATTAAGTATTTTTATGTTATGAAATATCCCCCAAAATGCAAGCTTAATTACTCATAGTATGTGTCATTTGTCTACTAGGATTCCTGTTCCATACAGCATTAGTATTTGGATAAGCCAAGTTATTGGAGAGCAACTTAGTCCAAGAACTCTAGTGGGGATCACTATAATTCCACTGCAAACAGGAATGACATTTACAAAGCAAATACTACCTGAATATCAAATGAAAAAATTAATGTTTATTTTAACAGTTTAGGCTAAGCTTACACTTTAGACATAACTGTTCTTTCATGCCAGTTTGCTCACATAACTCTACATGTATTTCACATAAGCATGTAGGATGTATTAGTTAAATATGCTCATCTCCAAACACGCAAGCATTTTCTCATATGTTAAATAGTTAAATTGTTAAAATGTGAGGGATATTAATAAAAAGCTGGTTCTACATTTAACAGGTTGAATATTCATGATGCTTACTTCCCAGTTTCTGGTACTGTTTCCTGTGTCTGTCATGTGCTGACCAGTTAGCTGCTCTATGTTTTAACAACTAACACTAACTACTATTTAGCAAATGCAGGGAAATAAACCCAAAGTTACAGACTGGAGTTGCAGTTTACACATTTAACTTCAAGCTTCACTCCTCTCATCCACCATAAATTACTCCTGACCAAAAATGCAGTGAAAAACGCAACACTGTTTCACTGCATTAATTTGAAACTTTGAACAATTCTGTCGTACCTGAACTTGAACTCCCAGCTTTTGAATTTGTGCTGAACAGCCCCCATTGTACCACGCTTTTATGCTGGCAGGAACTGAAGTGTCAATCTTTCATCAGATAATCAGATTATGTCATGTTCTGACCAAATTCATTAGGAAAACTTTTACCAACCCTATTATCGCAAACCAGAAAATCTAGATCAAAGTATAACCGATTTTACAGCACAATAAAACTGTTATAAATATTTAAACACTAATTAAAAGGCCTCTTTTGTTAAAAGTAAATAAATAATTGAAAGCTACCCCTGCTTATAAATGCTATCGAATGCAACCATATTTATCACATTTCTAAGAAAACCAGGTTCTATATATGGTGGAGAGTGGGGAGAAAAGCACTTAAAAGTCATTTGAGAAGATGGAGGTTTTCTAGACTTTTAAATAATTTGCCTAAAGTAAGTCACACTGAGTGCTCATTCTGGTGACAAAGTATTAATCTCTGAATGTCTTTGTTAACTCCATTTACACTGGACAATTGTATCTATTTCATGCAGATGTGCTGGATGGACACTATGTTCAAAAGGAGAGAAGAAATACTCTTTAAGGGAATCCTACATCAATGACTCATTTCTTAGTAAAGGCAATTGTATTGTAATATATTGTTTTCTTCCTGGAATATGCATGATCTTGTCTCCTAAAAAGGTAACTAACTGTAATTAACTTCAGCAGATATATTTTCTGCTTGTTGATCAGATATGACATCTGCATAAACCAAACACTGAACTAAAGAGTACTTACTACTTTCCCTTGTCTCCACTTCAGCTGAATAGCAAGTATGGCATAAGAGGGAACCAAAGAATTCATATTAATATAATTAACAGCAAGGAACCAAGTTTAGACTAATCCAGTGAGCAGAAACAGTGACAGGACAGTCATCAATATTGATTTCACATATTTTTCAGTACTACAATCAGATTCTCCATCTGTAACTCAAACTTTAAAAGAATGATAATTTACGGAAAGGAGATTAATTTAGCCATTTTGAGTCAAAGACTTATTTCATAGCTTCATCCCAAATCCTGTATATTGTTAGGATCCCTTTCCCCTTTGAAGACTTAGTGAATGATTGAAGCTTCTACTTTCTGAGAAACAGATAACACAAGACTAGTAATCTGACTCTAAGCCACTGGATAAAGGCAGTTTGTTTCCTCTTAGCCCATCTGTCAACACCTCTTCAGTAATTAGTCCTAATTATTACAAAGGGCTAGCCTCCCATTCGCATTATTAAATCAGAAATAGTATCATAGCCAGGTATCTTTCAACGCCTCCCAGACTGGCGACCTTCGATTTCATTGAATCTTCTATCAGTATCCGCCTTTGGAAGAGCCTCAGCAGTAATTTTAGCATCAGCTTCAAAGATGCAGATCCCACAGTGGAATTCCAGGGATGCATTCATATACACACCCACATCATGTGACAGGAGAGCAAGCAACACAATTGACCTTTGCATTGTTCTCTAAACTCCTGTGATATAAAACACACATTTCTATTTTACACAATGGAACTGGTTTTTGCCTGTGTGCTTCGAAGTGCTTCTTTGAACTAAATGCTGATAGGAAGAATAGTGAAACTGTGTATAAAGATGAAGGTCAAATCCTTGTTAGGAAAACAATACATCTGAAATGTTTTTTCAGATCAAGACAAATTTGCAAGAAGTAAACAGTAACTAAAAATATTCATAGATGTATTAACGTGTGAAGATTTAAAAGGTTTCTTTTGTTTATTTTTGCCATATAGCTGAAGTACTTACCTAGAAAAGTGGAAGACAAAAGGATGATGACATCCTAACTCTCACAGAACCAAAGCTCAATTAGCTGAGGCTTTAGTCAGACTGCTTTAAGCTCTTTATTTGCGTTAACATTTACTTCATTGAAACATGAGAAAAGGTATTCCTAAGAACCAAACACTCAATTTCTTTTGATTAAAAGCCAAGCGCGTTTCCCAATCACACACCTGAGACCATGAGTGAGGATTTGTTTATGGTGGATTTCCCATCAACAGCAGAGCACCACCAGTTTCCTCAGACACAATGAGCCGACCTAAGCTGCACTCATACAGTTTATGGCTCATGTAAGTATCCCTACTAGAAGCTTGTACCCAGAGTACAGGAGCTACACATATATTCAGAAGTCTCCATATGAACAAAGCCCACATTTTCTAATTAAAGCAAAAAATATTTTTGTTGATATGCTTAATATTACCAAAAAAAAGAAAAAAGAAAAAAGCATACAGAAGATGATTTCTTTTACAGAAAACCTCCACACAAACACATTTTAAAGAACTTTCCTGTATTCCATATTAAAGTGAAATAGTGGTATTTTTCCCCTGCTCTTTGCAGGTCTCCTCTAAATGCTACAGATGTAATAAAAGACTGAGCTGCTATGGACGAAGCAGTAGCCTAAAGCCTTGGGTGAGCTGGGCAGGCATGAACAGGGTGCTTGGGGAGGATGCTCCAAACTGTAGGGATGCCACTCCAGCTCTGGGGTGTCATTAAAGCCCAGTGCCTGGAACAGGGACCATAACCCAAATTCTGGGTCCCTGATCTGTGGATGTGGTTGGCCCATCCTGTTGTTTCATTGGCTCAACTTGGCCTACTTGGAAGTAGCACAAAAACATCTCAGTAGCACACAGTACTGGAGCATGAAGAAACTACTCTGATCCAGCTTCCTGCATACTTGTCCTGCATACCTTCCTGCCAGAGCACTCAGGGCACCACACAGCTTCACTGCACCTGGATAGCTTTTCCCTTCTGAGACAACCAAAACTCACCGCCAAGAAAAATAAACACACAAACTTAAAACTCATTTTCCAAGTTGTACATTTTCCAAACAAATGCCATGTTAGTGACATGCACAGTAACAGGCAGGCATTTGACTATCAATTGATCAGACTTTAAAACACATTAATGTTTCAGGCATCAACAGTAGAGTACAAACATGCTACCACTTTTTTCTTGATTATCCTTATGAGAATGCAGTGCACTAACAATAAAACCCTTTCAAAGCAGGGTTTCAAAGTAGAACATGGAATGGTACTGCACGGCAGAAAAAAATGCACCACAAGGTTGGACGACTGGTCCATCTGGCCTAGTACCTGATGTCCACCAGTGTCATGCTATTTAGAGATACAGTTTAGGAAAAAGACAGGAGCCTGGCTGCTTTTGCAGTCCCTTCCTCCTGCCCCCCATACTCCCCCATGCACAATTGTATAAATGATGTTACAGGGCACACAATTTCATTGTCCATTTGCAGTTCCATCTCTGTCTAGGAAATTGCCTAATCTCTTTTGAACCTGCTCATATCTTCGCCTTCGCTACCTATCATGGCAAAAATGTCACTATCTGAAGTTCCAGAAAATGAAGGATTATTTTCTTTTCTTTGTTTTAAACCTGATCTCTTACTATCTTCACTGAGTGCCCTCTAGTTCTTACATTGCAGGATTTGGAGGGCAACAGTTTCATATCTGGCTTTTTCATCACTTTCATGATTTTGTAAATCTTTCTCTAAACTGAGAAGTACCCCAGACTTTTCAATCTCACCTCATATGACAGTTGTTCCATTTTCCCAAATTGTTTCCATTGCCATTTTCTGCACCATCCCTAACTCCACTAAATCCATCTGGAAAAGCAGAGAACTGAACACAGTACTTCAGATATGAGCCCAATGAGGTTTTCTTAGCAGCAGAGTGACATCCTTGATGAGGTAAACCTTCACTGATGTCTAAAATCCCATGTCACTTTCAAGAGAAAAGTTATTTCTTTCTACAACAGAGATAATTCCAGCTAACACATACACCTGGCACAGGAAGTTATCTTTGTTCTCAATAGTTTGTGATTTCTCCTGCAGAGCAAGCCAACAGAGAAAAGGCTAAGTGTAAGTGTACTGTCCAAGGATCTACATCCGGAAGAAATAGCATAATATTTTAATAGCACTTCCTGAAACACCTAGACTTCCTGGAATTAATAGTTAAAATCCCAGAGGAATTGATAATGTTCTTTGATAATCCAAGCCTAGCAGACTGCTGCCCAACACCACTGTGTACCTTTCAGGGAAGAATTTTAAAGGTCCCATCTGCTCTACATCAGTGCTTGAGAACTCTGATCCATTTTTATAGCTGTATGCCCTGTAGCTTCCCTTGCTGATGTGGGCCAAAATCCCTCTTATATCATGCTAGGAGCTGCTTCTCTCCATTCCCAGCTACATGCATTTAAATGGCATATTTTATGGTATAACAAATCCTTCCCTATCTTAAGTTTACTTTGTATTATGCAGAAATCTTGGAGTAGCAATGGCTTACCTTGATTTTCATTTAATGTCATTAACTTCCATGGAAGTAAAAGTGTTTGGGTCAAAGAGAGGCAGCAACTATAAAAGCATACGTGCCCAATGTAATCTAAAAAGAAAACAGAAGTCAGACTCCAGCAAGAGGAACAAAAGGAAATATAACTTTGTTCCAGCTGCAAGAGCCACCTGAGCACTGAGGAGAACAGCACTGAAATCTCCCCATGCCTGTGCACGACAGCACTGCAATGAAACCACAGCCTTGCCTCGGCCTCACTTCGGCCACCACATGCCCAAGTCTACCAGCAAGAATCTAGCAGGACACAGGAGCCACACCTCCCTGTGGATACCCAGAAATGTCTGTCTCAAATTGGCAAAGCGATGGATGGACCCCAGAGCCTTTATCTGGCAGTTTTGCTCAAGTGCAGAGAGAAAGATGAGGTCCCATGCTCCCAGTGCAGTCCTTGCAAGAAGAATGAGCTCTGGGCTTTACTACATGGTTAGCAAACAACTTCTTGCAAAGCACACACTCATTTTTAGATACTGCAAATTAAAATGTTTTGTAGGAATGCACTTATGCAGTTTCCTCAGTTCCCTCTAAGGTTGAAAATATTTACAAACATCAATAATTACACAGAGGTAGCACCACTAAACCAACACTGATTTTAAAGACATTACTCGCACAGCAAAGATGTTCACACACATTGTCAACAGCCATGGCACGTTAACTCACCAACTGACTTTAGCTCTCTCAAAAGAGAAAAGTCTTCATTATAATGTGTTTTGTACAAAACCAGACTACAGTTTAACCTGCAAGGTCTCTGGTATGTTCCTTTCTCAAATCTGCAAGTACTAGTTTCACGGAAGAAGTCTGTGCCAAAGTATATTATACCTACTATGGCAATAAATTCTTCAAGGATGAGGTTTTATACATAAATTACCTTCATTTGCAGTCTCTGAATGCTCTTCTATATTTTATGGGATAACATGAATTATGTTATCCCATGTATTTCTAGTAGGTATACTGTGAGACAGATTTTTTCTACTACTTGTTAAAGATTATGCAAGTGAGTTATACTCTACACCTCTCTCCCTGCACCCTCATTGAACAAATGTGATAACACAAACCAGCCAGTTGCTTATGAGAAGTGTTTGCTCTGCTATAAAGGTATGCATGTATGTATTAATTATTCTAACTAGGATTAAACGTAAATCACATGGTTAAACAAAAGCATAAAAATTGTCAGAAAGGTTTTTTCTAACCCTTATAATCTTAGAATTCTTAACAATGGTTATTTCTTGGTTTAGTTATTGGTACATTTATGGTTTGGCAAAATAAATCCTTTTAAATAAACTGTACATTTAAAGAGCACAATTTTTATTCATCTGAAGTTACCATTGTAATCTTTACAAAACTTGGCTGGATTTCAGTGGCTGGGCTTTATGTATTTTGCTGGTTCTGCTGGATTTTTAAAACCCTAGAGAACTGGGAATGGAGTGAGTCTGTTCACTGTTATTATTAGTCTCTAGTAAATACTGTTGGTGACCCACTAAATCCTAGCCTATATCTGCTGAAAACTGGGTGCCTTGGACTCAGTTCAGACACAACATTTGCCTCAGAAGCAAGGTTCCTGGTTTCCACAGGAGCTCTAATTTCACAAAATACTAGAAATGTGAACTGGCAAACAGTACCTGGACCCCAATTCTACAAATTGCTCCAACCCCACTATCTGAAACAGCTTAGTAGTTTCAAAGGCTTCACAAGAGCAGGTCCAGGATCAGTCATTTTTCCAAAAGGACACATCACTGGTTGGCTGTACTGAACAGCATCTACTGACAGCCACTGAACCTGAGAGGCCAAAGACAGCAGGAATGGCACACGTGGTGTGGGAACGCTTGCCCTGCTCCCACGACAGCAGGTAAAGGATCAGGCAAGAAGGCTCATAACAAGATCAGACAAAAGAGAAAACACTGAATCATGTTAAAGTAATTACCAGAAAATAAGACTTCTGCAAAATATTTGCAATCAGCTCACTCGAGCCTTCAGGCTCAGTCTTGCACGAGGCTGCCTGTAGCAGCACCACCCCAGGAGGCGCTCCAGGAAGAAAGAGTGACTCAGTCGCAGTTCCTCCCTGGCTCCTTCCTCCCGCATGGCACAACAAATAACTGCACCCTGTCCCACTGCAGCATTCCCACATCACTCCGAACAGCCTGACAGTACAGAAAACCACAGCCCTGCTGCCCCTCTGCTTGCCCTACTTCTGGGGCACTGAGGGCATGCAGACCCCACTGTCTCTTCACCCCATTGTCTCTCGTCTCCCATTTCCCCACACCCAAAACTGCTGTTTAAAGCAGTCATATGGGACACATTTATTTCTCACTACTGCCCTGGGGTGCTACTAGGAACAGGAATAATCTAGCATGGAGATAGCATCAGCACGAAAGAGAAGAGAATCCTAGTTAGGAAGAACATATGTCGTCACTAGATAATGATAACCACATTTAATAGGCACAAGCATGAAGGCATGAATTTCAGAGATTTCCCCCTTGTTTTAAAAAATAGGAGCTTATTATAAAAATGCCCAATTACACCATCAGGTGCTATATAATATTTATTATATAAAATCACTATTATTAAATGGTAAGTGCTGATTTCAATTATTTAGCAGTGGAGCAATAAAGTAAGCAAATGCCTCTAAAATGTTATTTTCGTAGAGAAATCACAGAATACAAAAGTAGCTAAAAAATGACCTATCAGGACCTCAGACATCCCATGGTTGAGGATTCTCAGATCCATGTTTTTGCTGCAAGCTCACAGTGGAGCTAGTATATGGGAGAAGAGTGAAGTCCTGCCCTAACTGCATTAGTTACCATGTCACCTTAAAACTAGACACTTGGAAAAAACAAAGTCATATATAGAGGCCAAAAATAGTGAAGATCTGAAGCAGTGAGGCAGTTCAACCCACAGAGGCCATGTCTGCACATGCCACTCCACTGAAGGACCCAGGCTGTGTTCATTAGTATTGGAAAACGTTGCAAGACTATATTAAAAAAATACTTTATATTGAAAAAATAGTTCCAAAACATAGTCTTTCTTCATAAACAGCATCCAAATCATGGGAAATAGAGGGCATTTCCCAGTAGATCTGCCCAATAATCTATCTGTCACAGACAAGGGAAAAAAGTCTACCATATTAAATGTTACTAATTCTATTCTGGGGCTAAACAATGTTCCTGGAGAAATGGTGATAAAAACAACCAACAAGCAAGAGTGAAGCTGTGCCAAAACAGGTCCTGTATTGTCCTTAAGCAGGATGCAGTGCACACTGCAGGTACAGGACTCTGTCAGCCAATGACATGAAAGTGGCCATGCCACCTTCCTTTCTTTTTGGTCTAACTGATGTTACATCAAGGGAAGACCTCCAGCACAGCTCCGAATTTGCAAGGCTCAAGTGCTGTCAGCGTGCCAGACTCACCACTACAGGGCTAAACAATGGATGGATGTGGAGCTCCTAGACTGTCTTCACTCCAGCTCTTACCTTGAAGAAGTTGGGGTGGATGACATTGAAAAATTTTTCACATTGGCATTACATTAAGAATTCTTCTGTCAAAAAAAAGAATGCAGCCCACTTCCACTCCTGTTTCCAACAAACTTTTGTTTTTCATCATAGATTTTCAGCTAAACAGAAACCGAGCTAGAAATGTCCAGTTCAAACTAAATGTCCTATAAACTAAATACTGCTGATTATTCCTTGCTTCCTTACATCCTTCTCATTTACCAAGAACAAAACTTGTTGAAGAATACATTTTAAGGCAGGAATAATGACCATTCCCAACCCCACAGCTCCATTTTTATTGCAAATAAAACAACCCTGAAGGTCTTCCATTAGCTTCAGAGGCTGGGAGGGAGCGGGAAGAATGATGTGTTGCGCTACAACGGAGGAAGTACAGACGCCAACTGGAAAAACGGACTATAAAAAGCTTTTCTTACACAAACATGAGGAAGCAACCAACACCCTCAATTGTTGAAGTGAAAGGAGGGAGGCCTAAACACACAACTAGAAAAAAAGTTTAAATTAAAAAAGTCCTGCTCTGTTACCGAGAGCAAAAGAGCACAAATGCTGTGTAACTGCAGCAGGCTGGAGACCCTGCTGCTCAGACCGTCCCACGTTCTTCTGGCACAGCACTATGGACTCACTCCCTCTCTGCAACCTACTGCAAGTTGGGTGAGGAGCCCTCTGCACCTGGAACAAGGGATCAGAGTGCAAAAGCCAGGCCACTGTGCTGCACTGCAGGAAAAGTGGTGCTACCAGGGCAACAACCACTTCTGCTCCAAGGGCCTTTCCTAAGCAGCAGCATCCCCAGCTGTGTATCAGGAACGCATCCCCTCCAGTCAACACGGGAACATGGTTCACTCAGCTCAGAACCAGCATGGCATCATGTCATCTGTCAGAGAACAAAACAATCAAAGGGTGTAACATGGGCAAGAGTTCAAAGTACAGCTTCAGAAGGTCAAACAGGCCCATTACAGAAGAGAAATTTATTAGAGCAAATAGCTAAATACTGGCAGGACAGAGATGCAAATTCTAACAAGGCAGACTGAGGAAAAAGGAGGTGGATGGTGAAGTTGGCCACACTGATTTTACCTCCTTTGGAAAGACTGCTACCTGGGCCTTTGCCCTGGGCAACACTCAGCTGGAACCAGCCAGCCCCAATACAGGCTCACACACTTCATGTCCCAAGAAACAGTCCCATACACCACAGTATTCTGATCCCTAGCAGCATAAAGCCTCTAAGAGAGATAAAACCAAAAGAGAGCTCCCACAATGAACTATTGCCATTTCAGTAGTCTCCTATTTTTCCATTAAGGTAGTTTTCCTTGTCCATGAACATATATTGACTCATAGCATTTAGCAAAGTCATAACCCTCTAGTGACAGAGCTTGAACTTAGTGAGTGTTATGGAGCTAGGTCAGAACATAGATACACAATCCAGAGATTCTACCAGTCCTTACAAAATCATTCCTTCCCCAGCCAGCCACTGTGTGGCAGGACATTAAAGGTAGAGGTTTGGCTATGCAATGAACCTGTAGCTTCAAAGTAATTTCACTTAGAAATTTCTTACATGGTTCTTAATATCTACAACTTATAAATGACTAAAATCAAAACCAGAGAAGTCATCACACAATATTCAAGTGGAGGCAGATAGCCCACATTCCCTCCTGCCTGCAGAACATGTCAAGTTGTTTTGGATTTTTTGAAAATAACAAGGAACACATCAAACACTTGAACAATACAGACCTACCAATCTGGGATAAAACTGCATTCTTCCTCCCCTGCTGCTTACTTAGGGAAGGTGTTAGCATTACTTTGCCCAGAACACACAGACAGCTACACAGCTTGCTTAGCACTTCAAACACCAGGACAGTCAACAAAGAAGGAACCAGCCTGCTTTGTCCCTGGCATTAATGGTCAATGCAAAACAGGATACTGGATTATTGAATATGTTTTCTTTATTCTGCAGAATGCACACAAAGGAGTTCTGATAGGCAATTCTCCCTCCTGATTTCAAACTGGGAATCCACAGCTTTACAGATGCCTGCTCAGACACAGCTCTGAGGAACCTCATTCCTAGATGGCTCCTATTCTCCCACCTTTATGTCTGTGCTCAATTTATCTCATTGTCTAGGTGGCTTTGTGGGTGGCTGCTGTTGTTTTTTCACATTAGGTGTGTCCATGGGTCTCTCCACAGCTCACACTGTGTACACTTAAAGTCCTTAATATATCTTGTTTGCAGCTCTACTTTTCCCACCTCCTAACACTGACTAGGACATTTCTTCTCTCAAATAGTCTCACTGCTTTCTCACAGCAAAACTGGCACTGTGGACTGCCAACTGACTCCTCACAATTCATTTATATGTGCATAGCACCACACAATTCTATGACATGAATGAAGAAAAAATAATCCTCAAATCTTACATAATTCTTCTGTTTCTAGTTGTCAAGAAGTTACTTTCTTGATTTTCAAACTCAAATCCTGATGATACAAACTTGCATTTTAAGAAGAGGCAAGCAGAAATTTCTCATCAACTGAACAAGTTGAGCTTTGCTTCTGAGCATGCATCACAGTATCTTTTTCGCATCACACCTACTCTACTAAATATACAAAACACTGTGCAAGTGATAGTTTTGTCAGCCACCAGCTAATCAAATGAAAAATTATTAGGCTTAGAAAAATAATAAAAGCAGAAGCCAGCTGTGCGTTTGTTGGATGAAAATCCCAGTGTCTCCCATGTTAGCTCATGTGTATTTCAATTTCTGGGAAGAAAATAATGGGAGTTTCTCCACCCTTTCTCATGTGAGCCATAAAACAGATTTATTACCTAGGATATATTCTGTGTTTTCTCCTGAGGAAAAAAGAAAGTGGTGGAACAAGTTCATTTTTTTCCCTTCTAAAACAAGGATTTTCTTTATAATAAACACAGAGCTTAATTTTGGTATCATATGGCCCTTCTATTTAATGCTCTGGTCACACTTTTTGCCTTTCTAAATCTTGAATTGTTGCATTTTCATTTCAGTGGGGAATCTACAGCTGCTCCAGCTGTCTGAGTGTGAAAAGTCTGTCCGAAGATTCTATCCTAGTGTGTTTTAAAGCATAATCCTTCCCTCCCCTAAATCAAAGAAATTTAACATCTACTGAAAAACTATGGAATAACTAAAACAAATAGAAAACCTAAACATTAGTCTGTGTTTTTTGTCAAATAGTTCTTGTGCAGCTTTACCTTACACCCAAGTGTCATCCAGTGGCTCTGGGAAACTTAGGCTGCAGACTCAGAGGTTTAGGACAGGGTTGCATCTCATCTGGGAAGGTTATCCTGTACAAACAACTATTTTTTTACTGTAAAGGTCACCTTCTGACCTTTAAAAATAAATCATGTAAAAGAAGATTTGCTGACTAAAAGATTTTTTTCCTCCTAAAACTCTCAATTTGCTCACAGTATGACATTACAGTTCTAAAGACCTGTGCTGGTAAATCCATTTACAGAAAAGGTGACTTCCCCTGTAACTTTCGCTTTTGAGATGCAGAAGAGACTGATTCCTATTTTAAATGCTTCTGAATCATGATATAGCCTGGATTCTTCAGTCAGTGGTCTGGAAAGTTTCAAGGCTAAGATATCCCTTTTTAAAATGACATCCAGTAACACGACTTTTTAAAGTAAATCTGTTGACTCCAATATTTGTAGCCTAAATTTGCTCTACAGTCTCCCATTGCTAACGAGTACCTCTTGTTTAATGAGTCACTTTCCTCAACAAGGCAAACCTGACATCTCTCAAAGTTGCAGTTCTTTTAAATAATCCCATGATATATGAGCGTTTACACCAAGTCATAAATGCCAATGAGACAATTTTTGAAATGACGAGCTATGCCATCATTAGCTGCATATAATTAAAATGTACCATAGGAAGTGCATTCATTACAGTTGTGAAATTATTTTATTGCTTATGAAAAGGGAAAAAAAGCACTTTTAATGATACAACTGTGCCAGCACAGAACTCAAAAGGAAGCTGGCTTGCTTGGGCAAAAAATTGTGCAGGTTTTTTTTGTAGATTTGATTAATTCTCATTTTTTTGTGATCACTTATACTTCTCCACAGAAACCAGTAATTTGGAAAGTAAAACTCCAGTAGCTGAAGGAGTTTTCAACCTATTACAAATCTGAAATCTTTCATCTGTACTACCAGGTATATTCTAGTGTAGTCAAACTGCAGTCTTACAAAGAGAGCATAAATCTATCCACACAGATATTCTGGAGAGAAAAATACTATTACTGCCACTAGACTTACCTTTTTCTTTTATAAAGACATACAAACACAACAAACATGTAATACTGTGTTGAGATTCCAAGTTTGTACAAAAGAAATGTATCAGCTTTACAACTCGGAAAGGGCGTCCAAAAAGGAAAGTTCAACCTTTTTTTTTAATCATTACTAAGTTTGTCTTCCCAACCCCAGAAACATTACTAGCATGCATCTATAATCAAGCTGCAACAAGACAATTTATTGCTGAAGAGCACTCATAGAAGCTATTTTCCCCCAATGAAGACAGTGCTTCATAAAATAGAATTTTGAAAAATCAGAATCTTCAGGGTTAAATTTCCCATATGAACTAATTAGCAATGACTGGTTTACAGTTACTACTGATCCAATGGAACAGTACATTGTTATGGCTGAGCTTGCAGAGAAATAGTACTCAAATTAAAAATAAGACGTATACAAACACGAAGCATAATTCAGCCTGATGTACTTCATGGTAGAGAGCCAAAAAAATGTGTCTCTTTAGAATGTAAGAACATATATGGGTCAGTAGTTTAACATTTCTTTGCAAAAAGAAACACGCAGTATTCTAAACTGCTCAGAAAAGGCGTAACATACTCAGTCAACAGATCTGCTCCCTAAATACCTTACAATTCCAACATTGTAATTCCAGGGCTTAAAATAAGTCTCTACACCAATTAACCAAAATCAGACAATCTATCTGATATTAGAAACTGGCACCTATTCCAATGCATGCACCAACATAATTTCCATCTGCAGAATCTTTATAACTGATAATCACACATCCAAGCCAGAATAAACGGAGTTAGATTTGCTGATCGCAGGGTATTTTTAAAACAAGAAAAAACTAGTTTACCTGTAAATCAATAAAAATGTTAATAGGAATCATTAAAAAACCAAGAAATTGCTCCAGCAGCTTTTTGAAAAACTAGTAATTTAGTTAAAAAGGAAATATAAAAAAATTCTTTATACTTCCTGTAACTTAGGCAGACAGGACACATTTTTAATGACATTTCCCAGTCACAGAGCCTTTTCTAAAAGCTTCACAGAAATGCTGCTAAAATTGGGGGTTACTGAAAGGCGCTTCGGAAGAATGACAGGTCACAAAGGGACTGCGCTAAAAAGTGTGGCTCCTCAAAACAATTGCCAGAGAAAAAGCTACACACATATTTCCATCTCGTGCTGTCTGTTTTTCCCGGAGCACACACCATGCCTTCTTTTTACCTTTTTCATTTCAAAAGGAAGATGCTCAATCTGGAACCGGGATTATTTCCTACTCAAAACTAGCATTCGAAGGAGTTGTACAAGGCATTTTCCTTATTTCAAACAACCAGTACTACCGAGGAGAAAAACACAGCAAAACAACGCCAATGTGGGGAATGAGCGCGCAGCTGTCCCCGAGCACCGCGCGATGCGCTCGGACAGGGCAAGCCGCACTGCCCCGCACTGCCCCGCGCTGCCCACAGAGGGCGACAGCGAGCGAGCCACAGATGAGCCCTGACCAGGCCGAGCAGAGCTAGAGCTCTAACCAGTTGATAAATGTAATATTAATTTTCATATTACCATACTATACTATGTTTTCTTTTGTAGATGCTTCCAATTGAATGGTATTAAAGCTCTTTTAAGTGTTCCTGAGGACTGCCATTACTCTTGCGAATGGTGGGAGAGACCTCCATGCCCTCCCTGGACAGAACCGTGTTCAGTACTCAGCCAATGCTGTTCCTGCCTTACCTCCATCTGCTCAAGCGGTGTCTATGTCGCTTAAATACCTAAAAAATACTTATTTCTATTGGTCATAAAAGTACTGGGATTATTACGGAGAGTTGCAAGATTCAGCATATTAGAACTGCGAGCGCCATTACCACTAGGCGTGGTGCTGATATTGATGTGTGATGCGGTGTATCCTGAACTCAAGGCACACACACACCTATATCACTGCTGTCAGAGGAGCTCCTGCACGGACTGTCCAGGCAAACTGCTGCAGAGCATCAAGGAGATGCAGAACCTAATCAAAACATCATTTTTTTCGAGCAGATGCCTTACATCAGCCACAGATGTGACATCTTCCTTACCCTGCTGGCTTGAGTTTCTTCCCACCCTCGCTGGAACGGGGCTGTGTGCGGCTCTGCAGGGCCGTGCGAGGCTCTGAGGGGCCGTGAGGTGCTCTCAGAGGCCGCGAGGGGCTCTGAGGGGACGTGAGGGGTTTTGGGGCCATGAGTGGCTCTGAGGGGCCGTGAGGGGCTCTGGGGACATGAGTTGTTCGGAGGGGCCGTGAGGGGCTCTGGGGACATGAGTGGCTCTGAGGGGCTGTGAGTGGCTCTGGGGCCATGAGTGGCTCTGAGGGGCCGTGAGGGGCTCTGGGGACATGAGTGGCTCTCCGGGGCCGTGCGGGTCCGGGAGGGCCTGTGAGGGGCCGCGCACCGCGGGCGGGGGTGACGTTGCTCCCGTCGCGCGCCCCGCACACGGCAGCCGAGCCTCCACCGCGGCGTTGCCATGGCGACGCCCCGCGCGTGCGCACGGCGCTACCGCCTCCTCCGGCCCGTGAACCCGCGCCGCGCCGGTGACAACGGAGCCCTCCCAGCCCGACCCGGCCCCGCCGCCGCCCCCGCGGCCGAGCACGGCGTCCCCCCCCGGCCTCCCTCCTCCCGCTCACCTCACACTCTTCCGGTCGGCGGAGCGGGAGCGTGATAGCGATGATTCGGCGATCCCCGCGGGAACCAGGCGAACACTGAGGAGCGCCGAGCCCGCGCGTGACGTCACGGGGCCGGCGGGAGGCGCGCACGCGCCGTCGGCGCCTGGTGCCGCTGGGTCCCGGCGGGCCGGGGTGAGCGTGGGGCGGCTCGGGGCTTTCCGTCAGGGGCTCCCGCTCAGGGGAAGCTGCAGTGCCGGCGGCGGCACCGGGACCCAGCGCAGTCCCCGCGGAGCAGCCGCGCTCAGACGGTCCTAGGAGGGGCTTGGCGCCCGTTCGTTTCCTCACGCCCCGTAACCGGGAGCACCCGGCCTTCACCGGGAGCCCGAGTGTGTCTCTGCTCCGTGGAGCCAGACGCGAGCTCCGAACCAGCCGGGAAGGGTGGGCCGGGGCGCTGGTGCCGGGCTGTCGTTGCCTTTCAGTCGGTGTGTGGCGATGCCCCACAGCTGCTTGGGAAGGGCCATGAGTGGGGTGCGCACTGGGCTGTGGTTTGGGCTCTCCAGCACTCTGCTTGCACAGCATCCATTTAGCAGGTGCTCTGAGGTTATCGCATTCCTGAAGTCATTTGCCTCCTCCGGCAGCCACTGTCAACTTGGATTCCCTGTGGGATAAAGACCCGATTCTTTCAATGCGACACAGCCATACAAAGTTTTCCAGGTCCTGCAGGAGAGCTTCCTTAGAGAAAAAAAGTTGCCTCCTGAAATGGTTCCCGGTGGAAGTTACTGGTTAGGTGTCACAACTGAACTGAATCGGGCAACAGTTAAATAATTCTGTGTATTGTTGGAACAAAAGTGCTGTGGGATTGGAATTGTACCCTGCTAATGTACCCATCTGCCCTCGGACATGATGGGAAGCACAGTGCAGATGTGTACAATGACAGCACTGCAGAGATGTACTCTTCCCCCTTCCACAGGCCCCTGTTGCTCTCCAGCTACACCCTGACTTGCTCAAGGAAAGCAAATAAACCATCATTTGCTTGTGTCACCTGTCTAGGAGTTAAAAGCTGTGTCATTTATGTAGTTTTGCAGGAGGCTGTCCTCTTAATTCCCGCTAGAAACCTTGGTACGTCATAAAACATGCTTTTCACTTTTCCTACCACTTTTGCCTATGGAGCCGGAGTATTTCAAAGCTAAATTAAATCTAGTGCTGTTAAATGAGTGCTGCTCTGTTCCACTTCTATTGATGTGAGCAAAGGCATGGAGATTTTTTGTGAGTTTGGGAAGGTAAATCTGAAGCGTGCTTTTCTACTCATATCAAATTTCTCATCAGTTGGAACACTGATTCCTAAATCCTTGCTCTGAAGGGCTTTAAATGGCATTCGGTGGTATGAGAACACAGAATACTGAGGAGGTTATGCCTCTCATTATGAGGAACATCCCAAGCACAGATAAATGCATTCTATATTGCATAATGCATAAATACAGCCCCATACGTCCCTATATGTTTTGCCAAAATGATTTGAATTTAGAGATTTAGAGCAGCAGATCATTGCTATAAATTGCTATGTATAATGGAACCACATGTGCAGTATACTTCATGTCTTTAATTTGTTGGGAGCTAAATATTTATTAGAATATGGTATGGTTAGTATTCCCTACAGTTGCCTTGAAAATGAAATATCCTTTCACAATGCTAAGATAATGAGTTGTATGGCAAGATAAGGTGGTTACGAGAATTCAGGAATGACAGAATTCAATTAATTTAACATGAATTAATGCAATATCAAATTTATTACAGTTGGATGCAGTTTGTAATTGAAAGTTCCATTACAGCAAGTTTTTACATGTTATCTCTTGTCAGGAAGAGATCTCAAAAGAGCAAATTCTCTATTTAGAACGCAGCAATGTGTTTATTATATCATAAATAACTCTTTCCTTACACGTTTGCTGTGAGGAACTTCAGGTCCCAAAAGCCCAGTTGTGCACAAGGGGCTGTGCTCTTGCTCTTTCTCACAAGGGGCCAAGACTGAGCTAAAGAGAAACCTAGGTTTCATCTTCGGCTGCTTTGCTGGGCTGCCCCTCCTGCATTACTTGTTCATCCCTTTTCCTATTTCTCACTCTTCTGGGTGATCACCCCTCTTTGTTTTTTGGATGGGAGGGGTGAAATCAGCCCTCTAGTCAAATAAACCTTCAACCTCCTAACTTCAAAATAAACACTTTTATTGTGGACAGTCCAAGCTCCTTAGGCTAAGGTTTAGTCTCAAATCCAAAAGATACACTGTGTCCTTTTAATAATTTCATAGTGGAAACTCACTATTTGCCATTCCTGTGGTGTTACGGAGGTTTTCAATGATTCTGGTTTAGGTTTCGGGATTAGGTGAAACCAGAGTGCCTTAAACCTCTTTAGAGGGTTGGGATTAGGTCTGCATCAGGCCTAATATAGCCTTTCTGTGCAAGGCTAAATTAAATGGCAGGAATATTTGTTGTGCACTGATTCACAGGTGTTTGGCAAAATACCAGAAAACATAAAGGAACCACTGGAAGAATCATGAAGGCAAAGTCATCGAAACATGAGTATTAGCTAAGTAGTGAGGTATCACTTGCAACTGTGGGGTCTTTCAGACTGCTTTCAAGTGATTTTAAGCATGGATATCATTTTTATGTGTCTCTTTCACATGAATGCGAGTAAATTGAAGACCTGTTGTGCAAATAGATAATGGATTTTATTTGGGTATTACATTCTGGTAATTGCTGCCTGTTTTATAGCAAATGTATATTAAAATTTGTCAAACAGTTGATATCACTGAAACTCTATTGTTTTATTGTACACATAAATTCTACTCCTTCTTTGGAGTATGCATTGGCCTGACAGAATATGCTAGGTCACGAGGAGAAAAATGCAATAGATTTATGCCTGCCATTAAAACACTGGCCTGTCTGGCCCAGGCGGCAGAGGCATTTGCCTTACTGATGACCATGGACTAACTGGCGGAACTAATTTCATTGTTTAGGCTGTCTGCTATGAGGCTTTTCAGCACTTTTCACTCACTTTGTCTCTGGTAGGGCTATTTCTCCTCTATGTGCTCAGTTCTGTAGTTTGTAACATGGGCAAGGCCTGACTCCCTGGTCTTCCCCTGAGGTACTGTCTGAGCTGAGCAGATTCCATCAAGCAAGAGGAAGAGCAGCTCATTGCTGCAGTATCAGAATCTCTGCAAACTGCAGCAGCTGGTTTGGCTGCATTTGATGGGAAAAGCTGATGCCTGGCTCAGCAAAGCCTGAGCCTGGCATCAAAAGAAGCCACATCTGGGGAGGCAAAGCACCGTGCCCAATGGTTCAGTTCCTACAGCTGCCCAAAATCAGTTACTACCTGAGCATAACTATCTCCTCATACTAAAGTATTCCCTTCACTGGTTTTGTGCCTGTCAGCCCTTTACAGAAAAGGGTAGTTTGACTGTGTTTATCTCCCCAGATAAACAGATTTTAGCTTCACTTGTAGACTTGCCTGCATTTAGAAACTACATCTCAGAATTGCAGGGCTTCTCTGGAGATTTCTTCCATGCCACGAGTTCTCTTGCTGCGAGCTTTTTGTTGCATTCCTATGGCAAGTGTTCTGATCAGCAGTGCATACAGCCAGGTCCTGTTTTCTCATGTCTGCTTGCAAAAACAAAACAGAAATAGTTAAGTTTAAAAAGAGTTTGTCCCCTCTAATCAGATGAGCTGTAAAATAAGAGGGAGGCTAACTAGAAGGACTTAATAATCTTAGAATCTGTAGAAAACATTATTTATGGCTTAAGAGCTACACAAGTCTTGAGCTTTAAATGTAACTTCTTTCCTTCTTTAATGGTGCATGTAAGGAAGAACAAGAGAGAAATGTTCCAGTCAAGGACAAAATCATAAAATAATGAGCAGCAGAAGAATGAAATGAAAGTATTAGGGGCCAGGGGAGGCCGAGTGGGAGTTTGTCTTCATACATGATTGATCTAAACTTGAAAAGGAAAAAAATAAGACTCCTCATCTTTAAACAAGATGGTTATTTGAGCATAAATAAGTCTCATGTCAAATATGTTGCTATTTCCAATGGAGTCTTTTCTCTACAAAACCGCAACATTCTCAGCCCATATCTCCTCAGATAAAACAATATGGCTGGTGGCTGGGAATCAGCACTTTGAAACCAACCTCTGAAAACAACACGTTCAGGGTGAAGAGAAATGGAGGAGACAAAGAGCTGCTGTTTATAGATCCTTGCAGAGCGAGGCCCCACCTCGCTTGCTTGGAAACGTGCTGCAACACCTGAGAATTGTTTCTCTTTGGGTGGGAAGTCCAGTTTGGCACAGCCAGCCCAAGGGATTTGGGCTATTGGTGCATCTGTGAGTTTGGTCCCACACCAGGCTGAGCTGTCACTGAAAACTGCAGCAGTGAAGTGCCAAAACCCTCCTGGATGCTTGAGCCTTGATGTTGAATGAGGAGGGGTACGGGGGGAACAAACAGCTGGGCTCTCTGTGCCAAAATGAGTAGTCCTCCTTTCCCAACCCATCTGCAGCTACATGGTGATGTCCCCTCTCTTGTGCTTACCCTAGCACTCATCTGAGCAGCATCAGGACTGATGCAAGGCAGGAACAAGGTGCCAGGAAAGGAGAGGGCCTGAGAGGGATAGCAGTCACTCTGGGAGACCTGCCCTGAGCAGTGGCACCCAAAGGAGCAGGCCAGCTGGGACACAAAGGTTTCCATCCAGCAAATGACATCTCACCTTAAGCAGGAAGCTCATTTCCCTCCACAGTCAGTGAGGAAAAACAGGCCATTAACCACACAGGAACATCCCCTCCGCCTTTTTTTCTCATTCCACTGTTTCCTAACATAGAATCCTTGAACAACAAGCTTTCAACAGAAAGAACAACAGAAACACCATCCCATGGGAAGTGGGAGAAGACTTTGGTCTCAGCACGGACCCCCAGCTGTTCTCTGACTGGAAGGACCTTGCACTGGTGGTGGGGGATGTCGTACAGCAGCAAGACCTGGAGCAGGATCAAATGAGGAAACACTGTGGTATTTGCATTTTCATGTGGGTTTTAGGGGCACTGTCTGTAACTCAGAAAAAGTCCTGATCTTTTTGAGCCCCTCTCAGAAAAAAAGAGAAATGAACTGGGCATTGTTCTCCACAAAGGGATCAGTGTAAAATGGCCTTTGGACATGGTCTGGAGGCATCAGCTGCACAACCTCCCCATCAGAGCTACCCTTCCAGCAAAGCTCCTGAGGCAGGGCTCAGATGAGAGAGGTGTTGACAGGATGCCAAATCCAAACCCTCTGGAACTAGACAGAAAAGAGAACCAAATGGCAAACCTGTATCTGTGTCCAGCTGCAAAAGCCCAAGCTTCTGTTAAGTCTGAATAAAAACCTTTGATCCAAACATCCCCACTTTTCAGGGATTCCAAACTCGAGTGAAAACACAGCAGTCTCACCCTAGCTTGAAACATAGCCTCACACCTTTGATTTCTGAGGAGAGATCATTTTTCTTGGGGTGAGGCACGTGGACAGCAACAGATACCTCATGTCTCGTTCAGACAGGCCAACCAAAAGGCTTAAGTGGACACACACAGTACCAGCAGCATGTGATGGGATTTAGTGCAAGGAAATCAAACTCTCTGCCCCACCTCCTGGGCTTATCCTTTAAAGACCAGTCCTGTGCTCACAGCTGGAGTTTATGTGAGTCCTGCCTTATTAATTAACTGAAGCCAGTGCCTTTTCCCCCTGAATTCCAACAGCAGCAATTAGAAAGCAGATACTTCACACATAACAGCTGGTTCATTTAACCCCCTGCTCATGCTATTGTCTCCCCTCCCCCAGCCAACTCACATCCCCATTTTCCATCCTTTAACGTAATGGAGAAGGATAGTAAAATCAAGGTGGCAAAAGCAGGGGCAGCAGTTAACCATATTCTTAATAAAATCATCTAATGTAATGCTGAAAGCAGAGGAGTGTTGTTGAGGCCACACTTCTGAGCAGGAATTGTAACATTCACCTGCCAGATGGGAAAAAGAGCTTTGGCTGTCTACGGTGTCCTCCTTAGAAGGGGATCTGTATCAAAGTAGCAGCATATTTTCTTCACTGAAGGCTGTTGATGTCATTAGAGCAAGTCTCATTTTTATTTAAGACCAGAGTTTAGAGTCACATAAAATTGGCACAGGTGAAGGCACCAGGCCCATTAAGTTGTGCAATGCGACTCTCTGGGAACTTTTTGAATGTTCCTTCACCTCCAATTTATTTATGCTTGGGCAAGCCAGCCTCAGAGCTTCTCCTCCTTGCTTCTCAGTATAAATACAGCCTCAATCCTGCCATTAGGCCTGTAAAAAACCCACTCAATCCACTAAATTTGCTCCACTCTCAGGATAGATCCAGTTGCAGGAAGAGCAGTTCTGCCCCCCTCTGTGTTACACACATCCCTGGGAGATGCTATGGATGTAAAATTAAACCCACAGCCAAAAACATCCACCATATCACTGAAAATGAAACCTGCTCTTGCCAAACTACCTTAAGTGCATGTTCTGCTCCCAAGCAGGTACTCTAGAGGCTGGATCTTGATTTCAGGCAGGTAGAGCTGTTCAGAAGGAAACTGAGTCTAGAGGAAAGGAGATTAATTTCCCTCTGTGAAACATTTATGAAGCAGGGAGGTAATTTCAGTGTATTTGAGGCAAAGGGGTGGTCAAGAATCACATTTCTTTTCTTAGCATGGCTAGCATTTTTTTAATGCAGAATTTATGGGTAAAATAGAGATCTGGTCCCACACAGGGCATCTGCTCATGGCTTACAGGAATAACTACGAAAGAATGGACAGCCAAAGTACCCAGTGCTGAGAGATTTTTCTGCTAGATAATTCCTCACTGATCCTGAAATCAGGCAGCATTATGATGACATTTTCAGTTATAATATAGGGAAGATTTAAGTCCAGCCATAACTTCGCGTTTCCTTCCTCAAAGAGGTAGCTGAGAGGCTGCTGTTGCAGCCAGCCAGCCAGATGTTTGCCATCTTCATTACAAATTTTCATGCATCTTACAACACCTACATACTCCACAGCAGACTGATGATGCAGCTATCTAATACCTACATTACAGACACGGAGAACAAGTTAGGAGGGATTAAATTATCTGCCCAGCTTCCCACAAGACAACACAGGTGTGGCTAGAAATCAAAACTCCAAGCTTCTAATTTTTGCTGTGTTATATGAATCTCTTTATAAGCTTTGCTGGAAGAAAAAAATCATTGTTTTTGTAACATGTTTGTTGGTAACTAGTATGGGTACTTCTAATCAAACAAAAAGATGAGCGTATTTTAGAAACTGTTACAGCTGATTAGTACACTGCCCCCCCTTTTTTATCTCCTGGATCTTTCTAGACAAAGAAAAATAAAAGGGAAGGGCATCTTTTTCTAACTGCAAAGGCTCCAGCTAATGAAAGTAGAAATTGTATTTTATATTTTGGCACTTAGTGG
Organism: Vireo altiloquus; assembly: GCA_013396875.1. Classification (NCBI taxonomy): domain Eukaryota; kingdom Metazoa; phylum Chordata; class Aves; order Passeriformes; family Vireonidae; genus Vireo; species Vireo altiloquus. The sequence continues at coordinate 1,270,303 of VZRF01000723.1, read as the reverse complement.
TAAAAACTATTATTAAAGCTATAATAAGATCAGCTAATGTTATATGAAATATTAGTGATGTCTGAGCACAAAGCAGAGTCCTCATCTCTTTAGTTAAAATTACAAAATGATTAACAGCCCAATTAAAAACATTTTTGGTTTTGACATGATAAATTATACTTTATCTACCTATCTGTGGATATAATTGATTATTTTATCCGTTTGCTGTTGGCTGTCATTAAAAAAGACAGATACCATGGCTTTCTGGCCTCTCTCCTGCTGAGAGAAAGAACAAATCCTGCTATTAACGACAGACAGGATCATTATGAAAAAATTCCATTTGCCACTAGGCAACATAGCTGAGTTCCAGTAATTATTGTATTAGTCAAGCTGTTGAGAAGTTCCATAAAATTGAGAGAGTTTTTAAGGAGCATCCAACATTATTTGGCAACTTTTGTGATGTAACAATTAAAACCATGCTCCAGGCCCCAAAATGTGCAGGAGATTGCCAAAATCAGATAAAACCCTAGAGGGCCCCTGACTTGCAAAGGAAAAAAAAAATCAAACTGTTTACTTTTAGGATCAGACATTCATCAACGTTTGGCTTTTGTTTCAGCTGGTGTCAGATAATAGCAGCACCACATTTTCAGTTGGCTTCTAACAAAACTCTACCCCGTTCGATGTCAGGTTCCAGGACTGACACTAGCCTCTCCTCAGGAGAAAGAATTCTCATGGGACCAGATGCTACCAGGTTTGCTTGGCAGATCAGATACCTGGGAGCACCCAGCAGTACCTTCTGGAGTGAATCACGTCTGTAATCCACCAGTAGCATCAGGAAATCACCGGGGAGAAGTGCAAGTTATTCCTTCCTCTCACATCCAGGAGCTGAGCCAGGCAACACCCCAAATTGTCAGGGCTGCAGGGGATGAAGCAGAAGTCTCCTGTCCATGTACCCCATTAACCTGTCAAGGAACTGATAAAAAAAACTCTAAATCACACTTTAAAACTGCTAAGGGAAATTGCTACTGAACAAAACTTAGAGCCAAGTTTATCATTTACCTACATCTCTACTGAGTGGTGTTAAGGAATAATGATGTACAGCACCAAAAATGAAGGTACAGGATCAGGCTTCTGAAGCGGAAAGTGAAGTTGCAAAATGTAGACTTGATTTAGCTTAATGAAGACTACAAGAAGCACTTCAAGAGCTCATCTGTTTGCAAAGGAGTTTCTCCTTTCCCAGTACAACACGCCTGAGTCTGAAAGTCGCAATGTTTCAAAGACCTGTGATGGGAGCAGCAGTTTCCAAAGCAGTCAGAGGGAGCTGAACATGGGGTACTGCTGCTGTGACTAGGGAACAGCAGCAGGGCAGGGTTTAGCACCAGCATCTGCCAGTCTCCACCTGGAACATGCTGTACCAGGCAGGACAGATAAAAAGATACACTGGAGCCTGCCATAATATGGCCTTTCATCACACAGCTCTGGGATTGGAGATGGCTGCCAACTGTTAGGGCCTGCTGACCTATTTAATAAAAGGAGATCAAACCTACAACCCTTAGCAATTGTACCTTTTATCTGATGGAAATGGGAACAGTGGCACAGCACTACAGGCCATGGGCAGCCCTTGAACCATATGTTGCATTGCCAAGGCAAAGGCAGAGGCTCAGACTTGTGGAGAGAGGGTGTGTGAAAGAAAAGCTGCTCCTCTCTCCCAGCTCTGAAAATCATCTTGCTGCTATGCAAGGCAGGCATAATAAGCTCAGGAATCAGCTAATGCTGGAAGCTACTGCCACATTTTCCAGCACATTTAACCTCTAGCTTGGGTCTGGCAAATGCTAGGGTGTGGTGAGATGTGTTGCTATAGAAGTATAAAAGCCTGAATAACTACTAGCTGCTTTTGGGCGACAGCATTGCCTTGTAGTTTTCTTCAGCAGAGCTAAAGCATATATTGTGGTAGTATTCAATTTTCTTGTATTTGAAGCTATCATCTAATGTGAAGCATCCTAGGTCAGCTCAAGAACTTAGGTCAGTAGCTGTCAGTGTGGAAAATGAATTCTTATTCTTGAATTTTATGAGTAAATTCTGCCAAATCTTCAACATATTAGAGCAGTGCCAGATGAAGACCTAGCAAGTTTTTTTAATATATGTTATTAGCATTAAAACTTTCATTATTGAAAGAGTTGTGTTACAACATACATGCATAAGACCCATTTAAACTTAAAAAACAATTAAAAAAAAATACATTCCTAATTTTTTTTTATAGTCCCTCTGGCTTACAGCTCATTAGAGCTGTGAGTGAGGAAAATGCAAATCCCAGCACACAGCAAAGGGAATTCAGTGATGAAAGAGGGAGAGTAGAGTGGATTGTTTGTGGGTATTGAGAACAAGACGAACCCACTGAAAAAAGTGATAACTTTATAATGAAATTGTGGGGACTTTTGGATCAAGGGCTACAGGCTAAGAAGGCTAAACTCCCTGATCCATCCAGCTCTCCTCAGACCACTCCTGTATTTTCCCTGTGGGCTGCAGGAACAAGCCTGAACAATTCAACCAGTTTCCACTCCAGCCTGGCTGTTCAGGCTCTAGGTTGTAGGTGTTTGCATCTCCCTGCATTGTGTCAGCAGGCTGGTGTTGCTCTTCAGAAGGATGCCAGATGGCTAGTACTTTATCCAGCCCGATCTCCATATAACTGATTTTTGTAGCTACCTCTTTAATTAAACTAAAAAATATATGTAAAGGACAAATTTATTGCTTGCTAACACATGCCATGATTGTCTCTCAATCAGCATGCAGCAGACAGAGCTGCAGACTTCTCTTCCACACCACCAGTATCCAGAAGGAAAAAAATCAGTCCATCTGCAAAAGTGATCACACCCTTGCGCTTCCCAGCATCAATTCTCACTTACAGGATCCAGTGCCCTCTGTTGAGTAGAACCAAACCAAGCATGCACGTGCCCCTGGCCTACAAAAGGGACTGTTCAGGTAGAGCAGTATTGGAGCAGAACAGCTGGAAGTTCACCTCCATGCCCACATGAGCACCCATTGTCCCATCTGCCACCAGTGCTTCCAGGTCACTGTAAAGCAACACACGGAAAGTATCAGGGAGCTTGCAAAGGCTACAGAGCTGTGAGAAGAGGAACATGTCACTCTCTGCAAGGGGAAATCCATGTGGACATATGGTAGTCGTGAAAGGAGCTGGACTAGCAACCTTGGCAGACTTGAGCCGAACAGAAACATTGCTGCTTTGCCTTGATCTTTATTTACAATAAACTCCTGGGCTCCAGCTCAGTGTTTTATCTGGGAGCAGCCGCCGGCGTTCCTGCGACCGTGTTCCGTCTCATTGCTGCACTGACATATTTACACGTGGGCCGGGGCCCGGGCAGCTGTGAATAAGGGGCCATATATCAAGAGAGGAAAAAGGGATGCAAAGATGAATTTTATGGAATACTTTCCATTTTTCTTTGACTTGGTTGTGCGTTTTGCTACGGCCCATTGGGCACTCACTCAGCACTTGGACACTTCGCTCCGTGCAGTCTCGCCTCTATTTCTAATTGTGTCTACATGCCAAGCCTATGGCCAGTACCTGAGGCAGCCCACAGGGAAATGGAGATTGAAAAAAAAGAAGGTGGGTGGGAGGGAATTTTCCTGCCCTTCAGTGGCATATACCATGGGAAAGAGAATCATGTCTTGTAAGTCACCAGTCTTTTCCAAGTCCTACAGGACATCTTTTACATTTGAGTGCCAAAGTGAGAGGAAACATTTCCACTAATTTCTGAGAGAAAATAATTGAGTACTTTTTGCAGTTTCAAGAGGTTGTATCATCTTTGATTTCTTCTGTGGGCAATGAAAAGGGTTAATTCCTCACAGTGTTGACTTAATCCTTTTCTTTTTCCCAGTGGCTGACTAATAAGTTAGATGTGTTGACTCTATTTATAAAGACAAGCTTTGGACATAATATTAATGATATTGTGTGTGCAGTAACATTAGAAAACAAACACAGAGGCACCTGGGGAGTCTGAAGGCATCTTCTGGCCTTTCTGGGTTGACAGCACAGAGTGGCCCTCCAGCATTTCCATGTGGAAAAACACCATCTAGCACAAGAGAGTTTACTTTAAATGACCCTCTTGCCTTTCAAACAATGAGAAGTCAGGACTCTTACAAAGCTGAAGACTTGTTTTATAAGAACAGGCCATTGCTCAACTATCTGAAGAGGAGGAAGTAAAAGGGATTCCAGAGAAACAATTGGAAATGAAAACTGGACATTTGAATTGAGCAACGACTGGTGTCTTTCCTCTGGCACTGACATCCTAACAAAGGGTGTAAAAGTTTTTTCCCCTATGTTTTTGCAAGGCAGAGATGGGAAGAGAGCATTGTTTGTTTATTCATTTGTCTTAGAGCCCCATGAGCACAAAGAAGTCACAGCAAGTACTTACCCAAAGCTCAGGTTCATCGCACTGGGAACTTTACTCTCCCTTGTGAGATCCAAACCAGCATGTGGAAGTGCTTATTTCCCTCTATTTATTTAGGAGGTTTAGGGGAGTGAGGCACAATTCCAGTTATGTCACCATGGTACAGCCTGAAAGCCAGGTAGGCCTCACTGGTCACTTGGAGATACTGCTCAGCACAGATAAGGCCTCACTTCAAAGACTGCTCAGGCTTTGTGCAGGTGTCCCATCCTGAGTGTCACAATACAGGCAGAATAAACTACACGTCCTATTGCTGCTGAACCACTGTTCTGGTGCAGCTGTGTTTAAATGGAGCTGAATCAAGACAATCTCATCCTTAGATTAAGAGCCATCCATGCCCAGGAAGAGATCTTCTCCACTGAGTAAAATGTCTGTCAGCACTGCTGAAGAATCTTCTCAGATGGTTCTTTGGAACTCTCTTCTCTGGATGGTTTCAGAGCTTGAGCAGCTCAAGTTCACTGGAAAGGAGCACCTGAGGTCATCAAGCTCAGAGCTCAGCAGGAGCCTGGCAGGGATAAAAAGACAGTCACCACTTTAAGTTAGGACATAGGGATCATTTAGTGTCTCACCCAAGATCACGCAGATGGTGCTTACACCAAGAATTAGACCCACCAAGCCATCCAACACCTCTGGATTACTCATTGAGTGTTAAGAGTCCATTTAGGAGTCTATTTTAATATATAAATGTAGGATTTGGAGCCATGATGGAATGGTAAATCAAATACTGAGAAGTCTGCCACATCTCTGTTCAAAGCAGGCTAACATTTCATGTAAGGAATTACATGCTTCAGACAGTTGCAATCATCTTCTGCAGAAATAATTTAAGCTTACTTCATCCTGTTGTATTCTGATTTAAATTTTTATTGGAAATATAAATACCTATGTCGGTCACCAAACCAAATAAAACAAACATATTGAGTAGGGTCTATTATAGACTAATATGGAAACAAATAATCTGCAAGTCTGGTTTTATTTATAAGCTTATTTGAGTTTTTACTCTAGGCTCATATTAATCGGGTTTGTGGTTTCCACATCTGTACTGCTGATGCCCAGTGCAGACAGCATGCCAAGTCAGACCTGGGCATCCTCCAAGCTCTAAATGGAAAACAGATGCCTCAACTCCAGCTACCTCAAGACAAGCAGGGCAAGTAACCTACCAAGTAACCACAGCGGGTGCAGCAGGCAAAGCAGAACTCTGGGGAGCTCTCTGAGGTGCCTGCTTGCAAGTTTCTTGCTTCTGACTTGCTCCAGGGGCAGCCAGACTGCCGCCTGTATTGTATTTGCTCTTTCTGGTGATCAAGAGATACCAATTCCCTTCACAGCCTCCCTTTTCCTAGAGCTGTGCCTAGGAATTCCCAGACTGGACCAGTTAGTTCACAGTGTCAGCTAGTAATACATATTCTAGAGGAAGATGGAAGAACTCCTGCAGATGATGGTAATGCAGGGTGAATTCTTTCCAGAACGCTTGATTAATTTTAATATTTATAAAAAGCATTTTGAATGTTCACAAAAGCCATAAATACATATAAAAAATGCCCATGCCCCTTGTCAAGCCAAAATGGATCCAGCTGTTCTGCGGTGCTGCTCTCTGATTGCGGAGAATCCCTGTATTAATGAAAGATGTATAAAGGGAATCCCAAACTGGAAATATGATCTCTGCTCAAGACTATTCAACTATTAAAGAATATTTCAGGGAAGTACATCAACACAAAGCTGATTCTCCATATGGCTTAGATCCAGTCCTGAGAACCCATCTCCATGAGGGCATCTGTACTGCATGCAGACACTTTTCAGAGCAAGTTTGCTTTGTGCTGGTACATGGCCAGAGTTTTGTGCCAGTGTAGCTACATCATTGCAAACCCATTCCCTAGGGTCCAAGAGAACCTCAGTGCAGTAGGAGTGCCAGACCTGCTTCTTCCCTAAGCACAGGAGGGAGGTCAGTATAAGAGCTGGAGCAAAATCACATACATGACAGTAATGAGAGAAAAAGAAGCAGTGTTGCTAGTGTAAACACTAAAAATTTGGCAGAGGGATTCAAATTTATTCCCTGTGTACCCTCTGATGGCCATCCAGCAGCCTCTACCACCTGCAGCAATTATCTCTTTCCTGATAATTTTGACCAAGGGATACATTGCATAAAATATGTTTGTTCAAGTCACTAGCATTTGTGTGTTGTTCATACAGCAAAGCCAAGATCTGTTTTAAGAATTCAGAGCAGGAAAAGGGGGATATTGGGGAGGGGATAAAAAATTAACACAACCTCAGTGCCCCAACCATGTCGAAGGGAATCCATCATCCATCATCATCCTCCTCAGAGAGCTGCTTTGCCCCCAACATGGCTGCTCCAGGCAGAGGCAATTCTGAGGAAACTGAGATGGCAAAAGCAGTGTCCGATAGCAGAGGGGCAGATCTGTCATCAGCACAGAAGGCAGTCATTCCTTGTGGCAGTGGCTGGAGAAAAGAAGATGCAATTAACAATTAGCTTTGGTAAGAGAAGACAAAACCCTTAAAACACAGTTTCTACAGCAGCAAATCAAGTCACAGACTTAGGAATTAATGGTTCAAAGTCTTGGTTCTTGCTTTCCTAGATACACTAGAAGATGAAAGAGTGAATTTGTCCTTCCACTTCATTCTGCCTGGCTAAGAATTGGGGCTTAGCCATGGAAAAGGGCCAACCTTGCAAGAGTTACAGAAAATGAGAATAGCTTTGCAGCATTTCCAAGCAAATTCAGCACACCTTCAAGTTTGTATTTTCGGCACAAAATTAAGGCTTCTCACCCCAGAAAAAAGCAGAGGCTTTTCAGTAGATGTTGCATTATTCATTTCCAGCAGAGACTAAATCCATGTGATTCAGATTATCTACAGATGTGCAAGGAATATAATCAATTTACATATGCATTAAAAGAGCCATTTCTGGTGCAGTCAGGTATCTTCTTCTAAGACACCGTGTGTGAGGATTAATTCTGACTCTCAAATGGCATTAAAGAACCTTGTTCTATTATTTCACAGTCCACAGGTGCAGGGGACCATATCCAGCACAGCCTACAGGCCTAGCTCACCATCCTGTACAGCACTGCCAGCCATTCTCTCCTCCCTCCTTCCCAATCACTTCAGTTCTTTGTGCCCTACAATAATTTCCTCTTCTAGTCTCTCTTTTGTTCTCTTTGTCCATAGCACACTACAAATTATTTGTGGTTGCAATGATTAATTTCACAACTCACACCTAATTTGACCCTAATAACTTTGCCTGCAAAAGGGACAATTCCTTGTTGATCCAGACAACTTATCACCCCATGAACACAATAAAAAGGCAGAGCTGGTTATCAACAGGGAGATGCCCATTAGTATTTTTACAGGCAGATTTTCGGGAGGTCCCTTATCAAGTGGGGTGAGAGTTGGCATGTACTCCAGGCATGCAGGGGGAGGCAGATTGCTTTCAGCCTGCAAGGCCACACAGTATGGGAAGTGGTGGCTTGAAAGAGGAGTGGAAGAATGACAGATGGTTCGTGCCTGTGCGTTTCTTTAGAGGACACTGGGCTCCCGCCATGGGAACAGCGTGGACAGTAAAGGCAGCGACTCGATGTGAAGAGTGACAAAGCAAGTCAGCCACGGATGGCCCGTGGGAGGCCAGAGGAAATGCACCATTAGTCAAAGTTGGAGGAAAAATAAAATGCGATGACAACTGGGCCATTCATGTGCTTCCCCTTCAAGGACTGACCAGACCCTTCACGACTCAAAAGACTCAAGTATCAGCTTCTTTTTCTCTTCAGCCAGGCTAATGTGCACTGGCAGAGCCTGAGGAACTCCCCTGTCACTTACATTAATTCTTATCTTGTTGTTCTTGGCTACACTTCACTGAAGTACAGTGAGGGAGAGTGCTTCAATCAATAATGTAGATCCAAGGGGGCACCCCCTCTGCTGTTCCTAGGGACCAACACAATAGCTTAAAGCAAATGTTCACCCAACTTGTGAACTTGGGAAATATTAGGTCTTCCAGAATTAGAGCATAAAACAATGATGCGGCCTTACAAGGATGTTTAAGCCCACACATGAACAATCTCATCACTCCAGGGTAGCTTTTTGCACTTTGAGAGTTTGCTACTCAATACAAAAACGGCAAGACCTCAGAGTTCTCCCTCAGTAACCTCAGGGACAAAAAAGGCAGCCTTGCATTTCATAAGCAAATTTCATCAGATGTTCCCCCTTTGCCACTGTCATGGGAACTCCGAGGCACTGCTGTCACACCTGTGAATCTGATGCATTTTGTCATTAAGGAAAGATGATGCCCTTCAGAAGGTCCAGCTGAAAACACTCACAATTGCTTGGGCTCTTATTGTTCAAGGGGGACAATACCACAGCCATGGCCAGGATTTAGAACTGCCTCCTCTGGAGCTGTGGCCTTTCCAGATTTGGAAAGTGCAAGAGAGTTAAAGGAAGATGCAAGCAGAAAATCCTGAAGTGCTTTCTTATGGATACGTTGAGCTCTCACCCCATTGAAAGGAAATTCACTTAACACTTAAATAGGGCTAAAAGTAGCTATGTAAAATAGAATGAGCCTCTTGCAAAAAGATGAAACAAGAAAAATTCAAGAATTACAATAAAATCCTTAATTAAGAAAGAGAACCAAAGTCCTGACCTGAAATTCTTAGAAACTTTGGATATATGTTAAATGAATAAGGACAGAAATGCAAGCAAAGTCTGAAGTGTCAAGAAAAGAGAATTTTCCTTATTCTCCTGTGTTTGAAATATGTCTAAGAAATTAACTCAATGAAAAGTAAAGAGGCAAAAATCAAAAGGTGCTGCCATGATTTAATTAGATCTCAGTCTGGTGTAAATTAAATGAATTTTAAAAATGTCCTTTGACAATCTAAGAGCCATTTCTAAAGTCTCCAAAGCAGCCTGTATTCTTTAAATTAATTCCTGTCATATGGTTAATAATCTCTGTTTTCTACGTTACAGGAATCATTCACCTAAGAGAGCCAAACTGAGTAGAGCTATCAGTGTGAACACCCTGCTGCCCAAACTGCTGTGCCTAACATCTTCCCAGTTATCCAGGAGTCCACTGCCAGCAGAACATTAGCTGACTCCGTTTCTCTACGGAAAATGCTTGGGTTTCCTGATGTTTTCAGCTGTGTTTGTACAACTTGCCTTCGTGTGAAGTTGAACATTAATGCACTTCCTTTCGATCCTTTGAGAGAGAGAAAAAAGGGAAGATTATCAAGATTAAATAAAAATGCCAAAGCTCAATCCTTTGTCCCCATTGAACAAAGGTGTTTAAATAAAGATTGCTGAGCTCGACCTCCTGCATAAAGCTAAAAGCTGCTTTCTAACTTGTTGCTCTGACACAGTGTGAACAGAATATTGGGTGGCTGCATTACAGTTCATTCACACATTAGTAAAAGTAAAATAAGCTTTCAATTTTACCTGTTTTCTTGGGAGTACACCATGGAAAAATGCATTTGGCCCTTTCCTCATAAAAGGAACATTTATTTATTTTCTCAATTTCTGTTTAAAGCCTAAAGCCTGTCTTTTTTCACTGTTTTCTTTCCCTTGGTATTTTATTTTACTGGAGTTACATAATATTCTAACAGACAAGGACTGAAAAGGTATCTATAGCTTAGATGTATTTGTGTTATGTTACCACCTAGCTAATTCCTTGCAGAGCCTTGGGAAAAACAAGTCTCCTTGTGAAAGATTTAAGAAGAGGGATCTTGCTCTTTGGTTTGATGCTGAAACAAGGAATAACAAGCCTGATTCCCATATGGCTTTAAAGTAAAGGAAAGAAGGACAGAAAAAACCCAGCAGTCTTTCTGGTCTTTGAATGATCTGAAAGAAAACAGGGCAGGAGGTGCAGTAAGGATATAGTTCATCTTTCATGGAGTAGAAAGGATTTCCTTAAATAAATGTATTACTACACTGGACATACTCTATTACAAACTGCTGAGACTTCTACCTGCAAAAATTTCCCTGCACCCCCTCCTTGGAGATGCTGGTTCTGACAGGCTGCAGCTCCCAATATCTCTACCCAGCTAACAATGCACAGCACCTTGTTCAAACAAGACTGGTCTTCATTTCACACTCCCCCCCAGGGAATATCCACTTTTGTCTTCATACTGTATCTTTCTGACTGATGCAATCAGATTCTGGAAATCTGCCTTATTAGTTTATATTCCAGCTTCTTAGGGAATGATGTTAATTTTCCATTGTAGGACCAGAAGATTTTAGATGTGCTAGATCTTGTCTATGAGAAACAAGTATAACAAAACAAAAAAAGTGGCACACACAGTACCATGCTCAGAAATGGGCTACAGTGAACAGCACTCCTTGCACAGAAAAGTCTAGGGGTTCCCAAAAAAGACACTCTCCTCAGTCCAGCAGTGCCTGAAGTGAGATATTTTACAATTACATTATGAATAAATAAATGTGCATTTTCTTACTTTCTGCTAATTTCTGCACCAGTTCACCTTCATAATTGTTTTCTTCCTAGATGTGTGGCTTAGCCTTTACAATGTGATGGCCAAAGAGTTCCATTATAGCCATTAAAGATTACTAATTTTGTTTAATACAGCAAATAGGCTCCCATTCATGTCCCAAACAGAATGTCAGTAGCTGGAATGATGTTTTCTTAAGGTGCATATAAGATTAAAGACTGAAATCAGATGCAGCGTTGCCAAAGCCTTTGTAATATGCATGTTTTTCATGGCAAGATGATTGACAAGAATTGCAGTAAGGTGCTGAAGGGGATATTTCACCTGGCCCATCAAAATTCAATGTAGAGGATTAGAACTAAGAAGAGCTGACAATATTGACTTTGAGTACCACAACGGAAACATAATTAGCTCTTTGACATGTAGTGGACAGAAATATTCCATTTTTTAAAAAATCAGTTAGAGTAATTACAGCATATCTGTTGCATGCTGCCCTGGGAAAAAGGAAAAAAAAAAAGACAGAAAAAAGGTCTGCTCTGCTGTTTCCTCTTTTCCCAGTAAAATCCAAGTTTGGCACTAGAATAAATGCATACAAACCCAGCCTCTCTGCTGGAAGAACATCAGGAAAACTTTGTGCATAAAAGTAAAAGACTTCTCTTAAAAGAGAGCACACAGATCTGAAAGAATGAAAAAGTCAATGAATTTTATACAAGTTTACGTATTGCAAAACAAACTGTCTGCACTATGCTTATTAAAGGCATATTTCATTGCCTAATCATAGATGTCTATTGTACCTTTTATGTTTTGAATCATAATTGCAGCCTGTTCCCCAACTGTAATAATGAAAGACATTTTGGCATCTGCTCATATTGATTCCCCTTTAACAAAGCACTTAAGACACATACTTGCATCCCACTGAAATTAATGGCCAACCTTAACTTTGAGTACATTGATGTCACTGGCATTTAGACAAATGGCAGTTTATATGGGCACAGAATTGCCTACTTTGTTGGACAGACATGAGCCTCTGAGGAGAACTCTTCAAACTCAAAAGTCTTTGTAATACTCAACTGCTTTGGTTAGAAACACATTGCATTATGGCATTCATGGTTTTTATGTTTTTATCTGAATAACCATGCTAGCAAAAAATGTGTATCTGTTGTACTGAAGTATTTTTCTCAGCTCCTGCTCTGGAATAATCTAAACTGTAGAAACAATTTTGAGTTGATGTAACAAAATACAGTACACACCGAAATGAGAAAAGGCAAAACTTAATTGTACACAATACCTTAACACTGAGAACAAGCTATCATAAGGTATAATATAAATAATGAACTAAATTCTATACCTAATTTATTTTGTCTGTATTCTTGTCTGTTATTCTTTTTGCTTTGGGATTAAGTGGTATATGAAAATAAGACGCAAAAAAGAATCAAGAATTATGCTTACCTTATTCCCTTTTTTAGCCACTGTTACTAGCTATCTTAATTAGTTAGAACCTGCAATGAAACATTTCAGGAAATTAAAACAGATTAAAAATGCAGAAATAGAAATGCTTTTACAAAGAGTAAAGTCAATATTCATTCTCAGCATCAAATCCAGGGCATATACTGAGGCAATACTAAACTAGCCTGTTTCAGAAGCTCAGTATCACCTGACTTAATGGGAACTTCTCATCAAAATCAGTGGATTTAAAAATATAAAAGAAAATCGAGATGAATTGAACAATGTACTCCCTTTTCTGACAGAGAAATTTCTCAGACTTCTAAATATACTTTGCTACTCATTTTTCTATTAATTTTCTAATATTTTTACCTAGCAGTACCCATAGCTACTAATAGGCTTTGTTGCAATGCCTTTTCTCCACTCTGTGTTCTAGTTTAAACCCCAGAGTGACCAGCTTATGTAGAATACTGCAGGCCTGTATAATGCTCTGACTGCACTCAGGGAGTTTACTCTTGACAAGACTTCAAGAAGCATTTCAGCATGCAGGGACAGTGAAAATACCTGTTAGACCTCATTATGTGGAGTAAACAAGGCAATATTTGAAACCATACTTACCAAGTCTACAGGTTCTCGTAATTTAAATTTAAAATAAGAGGTCATCCAGCCTGGAAAAATCTCAATGGTTATTCAGTTTACACACAAATACAGAGAGGTATCAACATTTCCTTAATAAAAGATCTGAGTCTGTCTACTTGTTTCCTTAACACGTACTTCAACCAAGAGAGACAGCATTAAGATCAAAAAATATATCTACTGTAAGCAGAAATCATATGTACAAAATTAAGTAAGTACAATCACACATTTACTAGAAAAAATATTCTTTATTCATTAATTAATTCACAACACAATAAATATTGGGATCACACATATGATGGACCCAGCAAAGCTCAGACTTGTTTGCACCACGGTGTGGTTTGACAAACAAATCCTCATCAGCTGGCATCCTGAGAAGCCTGACTACATTTTTTTTTATGTTTTCACCTGCAATCAGTAAGCTGCAATGTAGATCAGTTGTTTAAATTTACGTTAGTCAGGCTTTTAAAAACAATTGTTAAGCACCATCCCTGGTGAATCCTTCAGGAAAAAAAGCACAATCCCAGTATTTGTCATTATTCTGTCTTGTTGTTGATTCTGACATTACTATGTAGGTGTGATTGTATGTTTAGTTTTACTTCAGGGGGCAACTGCATTTTCCACTAAATGAGGAACAGAACAAGGCTGCTGTTGAAGAGACAGGAACAATTTCATGCAGGCCACTCAGCAGTTCTAAAACCAAGATAGTTCTGTTTCTTCTGAAAATGATGACATGCCTTAGTTTCACACTCTGTAGACACTGAGGACACATTTCCTTGAGATCTCTCTATTTGCTGTCCCAAATAATTAATTTGAACTTTATGATGAATGAAATGAACTCCTCTTTCCAGTGATTTGTCTGTAGGGACAGACAACTCTGTCTGTGGGACGCATTGGTAGGGCAGAGAAGCAGATTTTACATGGTTAAACACCACAGCTTTCATTTGTGGGAAACAAAAGGAACTATAACAGGTAATCACTAGGAAGAAAATCTTGCATGCATACACGTTAGAGTTTTGTTAGAGGTGAGCTGTTTCTCACAGCAAAATCCCTATTAGGCTGAATCTTCGTATTTTGAAAAATTAAGTAAAACATTTTAAGAAACCCTAATTTACTATGAACTCTTTTTTTGTAAACAGCTGGGGAAAATCTAGCAACGGTTTTGGCATCATCATACTCATGAGGCCCTTTATTAAAGGAAACAAACTTCTCAATGTGCAGGTATTCACCTATTTTTATAGATACAAAGTTTTCATCATTTCTTCTAAAGGCAGCTACAAAATTCAGGCACTATTTCAACCACACTTCCAATCCAAATATTTCTTGTCAACTACAAACGTTTGGATGACTTCACAGATGAAAAATATCATCAGCAGATCTGATAGGGAATGGCACTTGGAGTCAAACTGTATCTCTCCTTCCTATTTTATGGACCAGAAATATGGAGAAAAAAAAAAATCAGGAAAGTTTGTAGAGAAAACGTTTCAGGTTTCTTTCGTTGTTCCTTAAGTTAAAACAAATACTTGAAAATGTAATATTCTCATATCAATGAGAGTGTGATAAATGCTGTTACATCCTATTTTAGGAGGAAGTTTTGATCCCTTTTTTCTAGTAGTTTCTCAGACAGGTACAATTCTCGCAGTAAAAACAATTTCACACTTGATATAAACCAACTATTTGTCTGTGTTGCTGCAGCAGTGAAATACCAAATTAAAATAGCAGATATATACATCATCATCAGACTATTCTTCAAAACTGCAACAAGTCTGGAATGAAAATAATGAATTCCACACATCAAACACTGGTATCAATTAACTGCAAAAAGGATATATTTTGTTTCACCTCAGGCTGGTCTCTTCCAGTGTGCAGTGTTCTGCTGCAAAGGGTGCAAGAAACTGTCACTGTGCACAACAAAATATTGCAACTGCGAGTGGGACTGAAATTCAGGGCAGTTTGGTTTGTGTTTGCCTTTGTCAGGCTACCTCCTTAACAGGGTTCTGCACAACAACCTTCACTCTCACATGTGCTCCTTTCCTGCCACAGATGAGCCAGCACCTCCCCCTTCTGGAGAGCCCGAAAATCGGCAGGAATTTGCAACAGGGTAATGCTTTCTTACTCCAGTATGGGGGGGAAAAATAAAAGAAAAGAAAAAGTTGCAGATGATTATTTTATCTCTTTTCTCAGAGCAGGACCATTTCTTTTCTGGATCACTGTTTAATGTAGTTCCCTTCAGTAATGTGTTTTATTAAAGCCAGACGTAAGTCAATTCAGATACAGGCTCCAGCTCATCAGCAAGAAAGTCTTAAAAACAAACCAAGAAAATATTTCAGTGTCAGCCATATTTCTGCATTCTATAAAACAGCAAATGCTGCATAAGGTGGATTATTAGTGGGTTTTACTCTACTTGTCAGCTTAATATACACTGTTCAAGCAGTAATTTGTGAGATGCATCAATTTACTTTGGACTGAGCTGAATTAAAAGTTTCAGGAGTAGGCAGAGGCGCCACTATAAAATCCAACTCTTCCTTTAGCACCTCTGAGATCATTCATTCTCAGTCCTCACCATAACACTGTGACCAGGCTGCTGCTGATTAATCCATTGTGATTCTTCCAGCAGCAGTATAGCTTCAGGTGATTTTCTATTAAATTCCTTTACACATTACATTTTAAAGGAAAAAACCCAAAGATGACTGCTTACCCATTGTTACCCACTCCAGGAACTTGTTTCCATCAGTGAATGCAGGGTCTCAGTGTTCAATATTAGGATCAGTAATGAGCAATCCAAGCATGCAGGACAAAGCATCCCACCAAACTTCTAAAGGATGCCCTGTTTGATTCCCAGCGACTCTTCTGCTAGCAGTCTGTCGTGCCAGCAGGGAAAACCCAAATGACAACTGCTTCATTTGTAGATGGCCTCAGATGTCATGAGCTTTAGTTATATTTACATATAAAATACTGTGATTATTCCCTAGCTCCCAGAAAGAGAAGAGCTTCAGGCACTTTGAAAGAGAGATTTGTTGCAGCAGGACTACATTGGTTTTAGAACTGTGATGGTGCAAGGAAAATTTTTGGCTGTGAGAAAAAGCTGTCTACAAGGAGAACGAGAAAGATTCCTGTAACCTGAACCATGAAAGCTGTTTCAACTCTAAGTGCCCCTTTTCTTTACAAATACATTTTGTGCTTTTTTTCCTTCTTTCCAGGGATGGTAGTTAACCTCAGCAGCCTGTGACTGTAGCATCCAAGCCAGAACGCTTTGTAATGCGCAACTTGGTAACTTCTTCAGCACAGGTAGGGTGAATGCCAACTGTCTTCATCAGCTGAGGATATGTAGCACCACATCTACCAAAAAACAAGAAAAGAAAGACCCACAAAGTCAAATGCTATTCACCTGAAGCAGCTAGAAGGTCCTAAAACATCAAAGCAATTCTGCTCTTGTCCATTTTATCAGGTAGAAGAGTTGCATTTGATCTTCAAACAACGCTGTCTGTTATTTCTCAGGCACTTACACAACACGTAGACGCCCAGCTTCACAACAGTGAGGTAGGAAAGAATTGCCATAACAGTTGAGACACACACAATTAAGCAATTTACCCCAAGTCACAACTGAGCCTGTGGCAAAAACATATGACAAAACTGCAACCTTCAGCTTTTCTTGTACATACACGTGTGTTTCACTAACTCCAGATGGAAAAAAATGCACACATACACATAGAGGAAGAAAATCTTAATTAGAGCTGCTGGAAAGAATCTGCTGAAAGAAGTAATACCAGAATATTGTTCCATGAACTTAAAGTCTCTGATGCTTGCGCTGAACATACCTATGTTATAAGCAGAGGGAAAAAAAGTCTGTCATTTGAAAAGAAACAACCAAACAAGCAAACAAAACCCACTAAAACCCCTCTTGTGCTACAATCCCACTTGCTTAATTCCATTACTTGTCCAGTAACATTCTTAAGACTTGAGGACTTTCTTTTGAACTCCAATTCCTGGCAGGTCATGCTGTAAGAATAGCCGAAATGGCCCTAAATTAAGAATTGTTTCAAGCTCTCTATGGAATAATTTTATCTCCCTCTACAAAATACAGGGAAGGAAGCCATATTTGCCTTCTGGTGTCTCCACTTACATCCAAAAAAGCACTGACAAGCAAAAGATCTTTGCTGACCACAGATGTTACTGGAGTGCTAGGTGGGGAAGGAAGATGAAAAATTATCCTTCAGAGAGGCTGAAGCAAGACCTAATATTTGACAAAGGAGAAGAGCAGCTTTTACAGAGGGGGTTCCACATTAAGAGCATTTCCACATTTGTGAAATGCAATAGAAACCAATACAAGAATCTGACCTGCTGAAAACCTCTTACTGTGGCTAAAGTTTTCATTTCCCTCAAGCAAGGCAGAAAAGTACTCCAGTTTCATGTGCTTCCTTTTCAATGGTTATTTTGGATAAAACTTCAAAACAATGACATCCTAAAAAATGTAGTTTTAGAATCTATACCACTGGCAATTAATGGACTACAAACACATGTTGAAAATGTGTACTGAGGGTACACTGCAATCAGTGATTTCCAAGATATTCCTCACATGATACTTGCGGTCCTGCCTTCTTAATCCTTTCTGCTTTTCATTTATAATAGTCACTCACAACTGTGGGACTAAAACTGCAGTAAAATGATGATCAAATTTAGGAAAATGAACTGACACCATAACTAGCAATGATTTATTGTGTCCCAGATGACTTTCTTTGAAGAGAGTGTTAAAAACTATTATTTTCTAATGTAAATATAGGAATCAACATTTCTGAAGATGTGAATCAGTAGTAAGAAGGGGAAATGAAAAAAAAAAAGAAATAATTCTAGCACACAAGAAGCATAGCAGGAATTTGCCATCAAAATTCATTTTCATGGAATTTTCCACGACCGAGAATCACTCGTTACTCCTTCAAATGGAAGACTTCTACATTAATATTTGAGCAAAATATTAAACAAGATCAGATCACAAAGGGTAAGTTTGTTATTGCAATTATCAGATCACTTCCAACAAAAGTACCTTCCCTCTCCTGTCATCCCACAGAAGTTTCTTTTTTACCACATTATATTTAGCTTATACCCCAGAAATACAAGAATTCATGCAAATCCTTGCTGAACTTTTAAGAAGCTATGTTTGTGCAAATTTAAAGATGAGACTAGAAAAGGAGATGCTTGGCAGGTGTAAAGAAAGGTTCTTCTCAAAAGCAAGATGTCTTTTTAAAGAAGTAACTTGCAAAACTGTGTGGTGATTTCCTATCTGTGCACAGAATGAAAAAGAAGCTACACTGAAAAAACCAACATTAGTAAGTTAATGCACAATTCTGTTTTCTGCTTTAACTGTATCAAATCAACAATATATTCTCCTCAGTTGTTCCCTAACTATATCCAGTATTACAGTAACTAAATCCAGTACATCTTAATGAAGAACTGCAGTATTTTTAGTGAAAATATGTGCAATACTCCATAAAAGTAACAAAAAGCATGCATTCTTTATAGTGTTGCCAAAACTAGGCAGCTATCTTTTATAATCTTACAATAACTTAAGAAGCAGGCTTTAGAAGCTAGAGACATTCTTTTGTACTTACTTGATTCCAAGAGCAAATCCTTGAATAACTTCGCCTGCATTTGGTCCAATGAAATGAAGGCCAAGTATTCGTTGCTGCCTCTCTCGTAAGCATACCATCTGAAAACAATACATCACACAGAGATCTTTTCTTAGAACACTTAAAGATAAGGCATGAAGATGAATTAAATGAAACTGGAGTGCCCCAAGATCCTAGTTCAGCTGTTTATTTCCAGTGTGCCAAAAACTTATGCACTTGCTTAAGTCTTACTGACTTCAATAGGTCTTACTTTTATTGTCCTTAAGCACTTTCCTCAATTGAAGCTTTTTTAGTGTATTTCTTTCAGACTTGAGGGAGCCACTGACAACAGCAATTTCTGGTGTTGAATACTTTGTTGTTTGCCGTTTGTATGAAATCCTCAAAGTACTTTCTGTAGTCTGCAGACCAGACTGGTGCTCTTTTCCAGAGTGGCCACCTTGGCACTTCTCCAAGCCTGTGCAGTTGTTTTCATCAACTGTATCCTCACAGATGACCACTACCACTACCAGTTTTATTCTCACAGATGACCACTACCACTATCTGTTTTATTCTCACAGATGACTACTACCACTATCAGCTGTATTTTCCCAAATGATCACTACCACTATCTGTTTTATTCTCCCAGATGACCACTACCACTATCAGTTTTATTCTCCCAGATGACCACTACCACTATCAGTTTTATTCTCCCAGATGAGCACTACCACTATCAGCTGTATTTTTCCAGATGACCACGACCAGTTCCAGGATATTTTGTGCCTTTGTGACTCCGTCAGTAAACATTTACAGCAGCATGTTTAGTGAGATACATTTATCACACATAACCTAAAAGCGAGTTGAGCCTCAGAAGCAGCCAAGATGAAGGTTAATAAGTATCTGGGAGAGCCTGAGTCATTGTACACTTAACTTTTATTAGAGAACTTAATGAAAACTTTTTTGTTCCTCTAAGGACACCATCTTTATACTTATGACAGAAAGTCAGTCTCTCCCTGCGTCCTCCCATCAAGCATTGAATTATCACTAATCTACTAAATTCTGCTATGTAGTAAAAGCCTAAATTCTTCCATCAGGAATGCCAGCAATCTTGATGTGGGACTTTAAATATTAAGGAGTTTTAAAGGAAAAATTCTTGCAATAGAGTTTGAAACACTTAAGTTACATGTTTATTTATGTTTTGAGGTTTTAATAAGGACTACATTAAATATCATCCAACAACTATTACACTATTACTATTTCACCCTTAAATATTTACTCAACATAATTCAAAGGGAATACATAAAATGGAACATCATCACCTTAGTTACACTTGTACTTGGGACACTTAAGGCAAGCACTTACATAATTCAGATGTGACAAAATACAGTCAGAAAAACTGATTGCAATTATTGACAATGGACATTCCTTACATAACAATAACAATATAATAGCATATAATATAATTAATGGACCTATTTATACAAAAAAACCTGTTCCCTGATGTTGAGGAGAAAAAGAAAAAGAAAATTATGATATATTCTACCAACACTACACTTCAGCTTATCTAAGATTCTCTACTATAGGCAAGAGCATCAAAAACCTTTCCAACACTGAAGTAGCTGGATTGCTGCAGAAGGCCCTTTTCAGGTCTGACACTCTGGTCTAAACCAGGAGCTTTTTTTGCTTTCATGAGTAGAGACTTAATAGTTACTGCAGTTTTTTAAGCCTTATGCTTAATTTTTTGATGGTATCATACTTTTGCCAAGAGGTGGTAATATTAATATTACATGTAACCAGTTAAGAACTTTGCTGAGAGAAGCAGAGATTGATCTCTGTACAATCTGAAATATTTCTTAGGACCTTAAAAGCAGTTCAAAGATGGTATTAATCAGCAGAATGTCAGTTCTGAAAAATGCTAATATCTGTAGAGCAATTTTGAGATGTCTGTCACCAAGAAAATATCCATCTTGAGATGGTTTTTTGCCAAACAGTCCTCTTTAAAGCTGGCTGTACCATATCCCCTGTTTTAAGTTAAAAGCAAGTTAAAAGCTCACAAAACTCACTTTCACATAGCATTGAGTTGCATCTCTTTCAGCCACTGTAAACTCCAAAGGTTTGTAATATGCATGGTATACCTGGCAGGAGAAACAATAACATTTTGTGTTAGAGAGTACTATTATATCAAAACCTGCTATTTATTATTATAATAACTACTATTACTACATATTTATACCATTGTACAAAAATTGATTAATTTATAACCTGTTCATTACTTTAAAGAAAAATATGGAAAGCACAGTAAGAGCTTAACACAAACCTTTCTCAGAAAACCATTACATTAAAAACAAAACTGAGAAAAATGTCACAAATAGTGCTACTCAGACAAATTAAAGGAAAAAAACCTAGCATTTTTAAGCTTCTCCCAAAGGTTCAATGCCTTGTTTATTGAAAATAATTAAATCCAATGATCTTTTCACATCTATAATAATGTATCCCACAACAAAACCCAAACTATAAATTTTGGAGTCTGAATAGTAAATTCTTATTGTTTCATTAATGATTTTTCCCTGGGGCAAGTAAGAGTAACACAACATGTCTTTTCAAGGATGACTTGTTGAAAGCAACAGAA
Source organism: Vireo altiloquus (assembly GCA_013396875.1). Lineage (NCBI taxonomy): Eukaryota > Metazoa > Chordata > Aves > Passeriformes > Vireonidae > Vireo > Vireo altiloquus. Next base: position 1,249,125 of record VZRF01000723.1, on the reverse strand, counting down.
CCATTATTTAATGATGCTGTACAATGTAACTTGCTAAAATGGCAGCTCCTCAAAAGCTGTCACACCCTGTCAACGATTTTAATCCCAATAGGTAACAGTTCCCATTGTGATCTGCCGCAACACTACTGAAATTCTGAGCACTTCTGGAGACACCAACTCCCTAACTCTAAACATGGTATTTTGGGGACCAAAAGTTTTACCTGATACAGCAGTGAAAATTCTGCCTTTCCACAGGGCAACTCTGATACCAACTAGAAAATTAAAGATGTTTTCATACCTCAATATTATCTGATCCATGACATTGCACAGCTGCTTCTTCTGACAGTCCAACACAGCCATATTCCAAGGGAGTGAAGACTGTGGTAGGCACCTGCTCGGGAGGAAGAAATAGATGTTGAAGAGAGGTGCAGCTTGGGCACACACCTCCACTTTGGCTGCTGTCAAAGCTGCATTCCAGGTGACAAACTGCAATTCCTTAAACATTCTTTAAAAGAAAAAAGCCAAAGATTTTTCTTACTGAAAAGAGACAAAACAACTCACATTGTCATAGTCCATCAGTTCTGAAGAGTGGCCGAAAAGACGCTGAGCCAGCAGTTTTCCTGCAGTTATTGCTACGGGCGTTAACTCAGGACGGCCCTAAGGAGAGAGCACAAAGCTTTGTTTGAACTCAAAGAGAAGCAGCATCCAAAGATGTCTCCTGGGACAATGGTCAGAGGAAGGCCAAATCTTTGGAATTCCAGCCTGGTAGCCAGGGCTCCAAATAGAAAAAGCAATAATAATTTCTGTCCAACATGCTTTTGAGACTGAGTTTACTATTTGTCTTAATGGGGGGAAAATGTCACAAATATGTCAAATCTTTATATCTTATCATGTCACCTCTTGAAAAGCAGCATATATTCACATGCTAACTGTTCACTTCCCTCTTTCTCTCCAAAGTAAGCCATGAAGAAATTTTTCAGAGTGTCTTTTTAAAGCAGGAAGAGCCTAGTTTAAAGCAACAGTGTTTTTATAATATCAGACCTTTAAAATAAAATTTTCGTCTGATACATTTTTACAGAACACAGGCACAAAACCTAGCTACTTGTAGACACTATTACTGACTTCTATGCTGGTTCTGGACTGGAAGAGTGGAACACTCTTTTGCTAGCACTGTGACCTATGGGGTGAGCTGGTCCTGGTCTCAGGCTCTGCTATTACAGAGGGGCTTGGAAGGGATTGCTATTGGCAAATGCAAACTTCCTGCAAGAGAGAAATGGAAGGATTGCAGGATCTGACCAGGATGTGCTCCAGTTCAAGCCATGAGTCCTGGCTACTTTTTATATCCAAACAGGGCTGTGGATGTGCCACAACCCTAATTCTGAGTCCTGGCACACTACCACTGGAGCATCAGAACTGCAGAGCTGGTTTTGAACAACTTGAAAGTTTTTGCAAATTGAAGTAAGGCATTTGCAAGAGAATATTTTCTAGCCCAAGGAATAACAGTCCTCATAAGTTAATAAGACCAAACAAAATTCATATATCTAACTAAAAACCTCATTGGTTAAGAGTTCACCCAATACAAATCATCAAAATACTTCTCTGACATGAGAAAAGAGGTCACAAATCCAGAAGGAAAGATGTGGAGACATAAGAAAGCCATAACTGAGAAACACTTTTGTGGGATAACATGGAATGCTTTATAAAATGTGTGAAGTTTTGATTCACACAGGTCCTATTTAGATACAACACTTGTCACACTCCTGCAAAGCCCCACTTGGAGGCAGTCATCCAATAAGCTCTCAAAACCAGTTCTCGGCAGAAAATAAAATAAGGATTCCCCACCACACACATTCAGTTTTTCACTTGTTTTCATTATCCTGAAGTTTTTTTACTGGAATCCATTCTTCTTTACCAGCTTATCTTTTTTTCTGTGCTGGTAGATAGACTCCATACGTGGTATTAGCAACCATTTTCTTCAGTACACACACCATATAAATTATCCACATACTAATAGGCATCTAGGCTTCTATCTGTACTAATAACCACTTAAAAGTTCCATTGCAAAAAAAAAATCTGAAACATTATATCTAACCTGATAAGAGAAATCACAATTCTAATTGTTAATGAAGACTAATCTATTTTTCCTTCACAGCTCATGACAAATCACAAAACTGCAAGTCTATCCCTTTTTCCTTCTAACATCTATTAAGTTACAATTTTTCAAATGCAACATTTTGACTTTCAAGTCTGTAAATGTAATTTACCAGATGAAATTTGTTTTTTCTTACACATATTTGCCTGAAACATATCTGCCAATCATTTCTGTAGCAGGAAATATATGTTGTTTTGGCATTCCAGCAATGAATAGAAGATTGGAACGAGAGATAAAATTGTGAAAGCACTGCCATGCATTCCATAAAACCCAACTAATTACTAAAACATCCATGCAGATAAAGCCCAATTCCTCATAAACAATGACTTAAAGACCTTCCTTGGTAAATATTTGAAATGAACATTCACTTTGCAGTCATGTGTAAAACTACTCTGCTGATAATTATGGATACGAATTGTTCATAAGAATCCTCCAATGGATTATACATTTAACTGAGATGGTCCTAAGAGAGTTTAAAAAGCTTTGAAGTAATGTGTATTTGTTCTAACACAACTCTTTTTGGTCTCATTTCTATTCAAAGCCACATACTGTACATTCCACTTTCTCTACACATCTTTGTTGTAACACCCTTTGAAATATGACAGATGTAGAGTGGCCTGACCATGTGATAAAACCTCCTTCTGAGAAAATGTCTTTATAGTGTGTGCCATGCTTTTCAACAAGAACACTACTGGAGGAAGTATTTTAACATAGAGGGTTTATATCAGCACTGAAAAAAGAAATTCAAACTAAAATTCCAGCTTGATCTTCCTCATCCTGAGTACAGAAAATGAAAATGCTGAAATGCAATTTCACCTGTCAGTTGAAAATAATATTTTGCAAAACTCAAAAAACGTTTTTTGAGGGTACACAAACTGACTAACATCTGGAAGGTTTCCCCCCCTTTTTTTCCTAATGAACATCTTGGGTAACATTAGGATTCCATTTGTCATACAGGGGTGCAACGAGACACCCATGCACACATAGTTCCCCATTTGTACCAGCTGGGTATGACTCTCAAATGAAAACAGTCACTCTGAGCAATCAGGAAACTCTCCTGCCCCCTCTTCACTGCCTTTTCAGCCAGGGCACTGAACTCAAACCAAAAAAAGTAGTTCTTGCTATTCAGTAGCAATTCAGTGCTTATTCAGTGTGGCACAGTAACAGAGGGAGGAGGGCTTGGGAACTACTTGCAAAATTTGAGCAAAAGCACTTTACAGTAGCAAAGAAACTCTGACAGGGACAGAGCAGAGCAAAGAGAAATCCTGAGCAGGAACACTGGAAGAAAAAAAATTCTTATAATGATTCTTAGGGATCACTGATGCTTACTCACAGGAAACAAGATTCCCCTTCCTGCTCTCTTTTGGTAGGTCCCACCCAGAAAGTACCACAGCCAAGCTCTGCAGCTCTGTGGCTCTTAGCAGGATGCACTCAATTCTCATGTGTGTGTTGAGATATGCACCAACACATACATTTCTTTCAGTGCTGGTTCTCATGCCAATGAATTATTATCTAAATTAATTCTGCTTTAAAAAAAAAAAAAGACTAAATTAATTTAAGTATTCAAATAAAAGAAATTTCATTGCTTAGCAAGTGGAATTACACAACTCACGTTGTGCTGGAGTCAGATAAGATGGTGGCAGTAATTCTTTTTATCTCTGAACACTTGAAATGTATGAATACTATATGACGATCTCTTTAATTCCCTGCATTGAGCCAATATGCAGATAAAAGCTTAAGGGAATATTTGTACAGTGCACTGACTTCACTTTTTAATTTTTCCCCCAATTGTACACTGGACACAGCACAGAACTGTGTTGCTGTTTTTAACACTTATATTTAGAAGTGTCTATTGAACCACTCAAGTTCAAAAATCTGCAATAATAAGGACAAAAGCAGGAAAAGGAAATCCAAGTTTGAACAACAAAATGAAAATGACAAATAGATGAAGACATGATTTTTTAGATCCAGGGTAGGAAAGAGGAGAGCATCCTGCCTCCAACTTTATATTTCTTATTTAACTAAATCCTCAAAGGGCAGAAGACAAAAAGCATCCAAAAGGAAATTACTTGCCCAAAATAACACTGCAGATTGGCAGCAAAATAAGCAACAGAAACTAAGCCCTGCCAGCATTGCCTCTAACAACTGCTTCTTGGATGAAATTAAAAAGAAAATTTTGGAAAGCAGGAGGCCCAGCCACAAGGCATATATATCAGGGATAAGCAGGTGTAGGAGGTTGTTGTGAGCAGAAAGTGGACTTTAGGAAATATCCCAGAGCAAGAAGCGACAAGTGCAGAGGGAATCTGCATGTGAAATGAGAAGGAAGGATAGGAACTCTACAAAATCCCAAAGCTCTGAGTGACAGGACAACAGGACAAAGAAGTTGTGTCGAGTAAGGGGGGAAAAAAAAGGAGAAATACCTGAGAAGGAAAGAGTTTTAACACAATTTAAAAGGAAATGGCAAGTCCTTCACATGAAGATGGAGACAGACAGGAAGAAACACATGTCTACACAGAGGGAAGAGGTCAGGAGTGGTCAGCAGATTTATGAGATTTTAGTGTCTCTGGCAGCTCCAGAGTCCAATGAGAAATTTGCAGGGCTATTCCCAAGACATCATCTAACCTGTTACATCTCTTCAGAAACTAAAAGCACCTGTAAGGTTTCTACATTTAAGAGACCTTTAAAATATTTTAAACATGGACCAATGAGAAATCTTTTAAACTTTTCTAAAATCATACTATATATAGTGTTTGGATATTGCTACAGTATTCAGCTTTACCAGACTTATAAAGCAGATATCTGCACTCTATGAAAAACAATCTTGATAGGAAGGCCTCAATTCCATAAAGTTCAGTAACAGGTGAGAGAACTCTGTACCTTGCAATGCCCAGCCTCTGTATTCTACATATTGCCCAAATTTTGCAGGCAGAGCAGGCAGATGATGTCAACATCCTCCTGTAACTCTACAGGTCAGAATCCAGACAAACATTTTTTATGAAGTCAATATATTTGAGGATGCCCAATTTAGAGTAGATAATCTGAGCTGTTATGTAAAATGAAAATTGGCAGGTTGAAGATATTTAAGTGCTCATTTATAATAACAAGACATCCTTGTCATATAGGACTATAGATTATCAATAGCACTAGAATAAGGCCACAGAATCTGGTTTTACTTGTCCAATAAGTAAATTGTTTTGCTTAAGTTATAATGTCCCCTCCTTAAAAAAACAAAAAAAAATCCAAACAAAACCCCCACACCCTTAATGTTTATTTGGCATAATCATTCACGAATCATGACCAGAAGTCAAATGCCTTCAGTATTTCCAGTGATTACTTTTTCCTATTCTAGAGGAAGGTACTTTTGTCAAAAGCATTTTGCATCAGGGAGCTGCAAAGCTGTTTTGTGATTAGTCTCTATTAACACCCAAAATACCCCAAATGCAATCCCAGAACTTGTCACGGTCATTCCCAGTAAATGTATCCAGCTACAGAAGGTAGGAACTGCTTTCACTCAGCATTCACAGGCAGAATGAAGTCATGTGTCAAAAGTGATAAAAACATTATTAGAAAGATAAGTGAGGTGATAAAGACATCATTATTAGCCTCTGACCAATGATGCATTCATTGATAAACATCAGCAATAATCTCTCATGCTGAGATTCTTCACGAGATCCCTGTGAAGGAAATTACTGACCCAGGTGGCTGGCATAAACACTCCAGCCCTGCCAAGTGAAAAAGTGCAAAACACTAAGATATATGCTAGAGCGTGACGACATCTGGGGACTAGTTATTAGTCAGGAACAAAGTTGGCTTCCTGTTATTGTAAAATGGTTTATGTAGACTCAGTACCTCTGTTATGTCTCCAACTGCATAAATGTGAGGAACAGAAGTAGCTTCGCTGGCATCAACAATGATCTTTCCAGTTTCAGAATTAGTTTTCACTCCAACTCTCTCCAAATTGAGACTTTTGGTGTCAGGGACTCGGCCTTAAGAAAAAAAAAAAGAAATTAAAGTAAAAGCTATTGGAAAACTTCAGCAGTGTTAATCTAAAAAGCTGGCATCCTCCACTGTGGGTCCCCAAGAACTTTGTGCTATTTGATATTCCAAGCAGAAACATGACAAAACTTATCCTGAGAAAGCTGCAGGGGTGGAAAGTATGGATATGACCTTCTGTGTGAAAGGAGCTCCATCACCATTGCCTTTGCTCAGACTTCAGAAGGCTATCCTTTTTAAATATGGAGGACAACACCCACTGGAAAAAGTGCAAAACCCACATGATTTAATATTTATTGAGCATTCTAAATTCAGTTTCCTAATGCAGCACAAATATATATATATACTGAGCAACTTCTACTGAAACTGAAAATTTCCAATAAACATTACCCAAATGGCACTCAATGCCAACAGTGTGTTGTGTATATTTTTGGGATAAAAATTATTAATAATGCTGTTCAATGTTAAACATTCCTAATGTCCCTGCTTCTTGTAATCTGAGTACACTTATCTTAAAACATTTTTAGTTCCCTTATGTTAGATGAAAAATTTTATCAAATTTGCTTTAAAGCACTTAATGCTGATTTAGTTATCTCAAAATGTATTTGAGCTATTTCTGTAGAGTTTAGAAATATTATTTTAAATGCACTTAAAAACAAATGAGGCAAATCCAACCAAGCACAGATTTTTTTACAGCTTCCTATTCCAATGACTAAATTATCTCATATTTGAAAAGTACATTTCTGTAGTGATTTCTGCAGAGTTATCCTGTAGATCACTGAAGCCTTAACTGAGCTTTCTATAGAGTATCTAAGGAAGCAATTCCTCACCCAGAAATTGGAATCTTAAATCCTATTCAACTTGTTTGAAAGTTAATAAAATTACGAGGTACTCACAAAATTTTTAAGGCTACACAGGATCACATGGAAAAAAATTACCTGAATATATCCAAATTAAGGAAATTTTATAACATTGTGTCTATTTTAGAGGCCTCAAACAGTCTGTTTTAGAGGCCTCAAACGAATATGGATATATCTACACATACAGGTCTCCTTTGCGTGAGCTGTGATTCACATTTGATGTTAATACAGAGCTATAGCAAAGCAAAACAAAAAGGGAAATGTGCTTTCATTATAAAAACAAGCTCTTTGATGTTAAGGTAGGAAATTATTAAACAAAAGGAAAACCTGGCTTGTCAATACAGACCTAATTATATGTAAACATATGATTCAGTGCTTTATACATCTGCTGTATAGCCAGGCCCCTCAAACAATGTCACATCTGAATGCCTCTGTAAAGACTTCTGTGTATTAATTTCATCTGGTGAAACCAACACTTCCTCTGGGAGCACTGACTGAAGCTGTCGGCACTTGGCTATCTGTCTGTCTTCCCTTCTGTTGTCCCCATGGGATGTTGATCTGCTGTTCCCTCTCTGCCCCTTGCTCCCCAGTCCTGATGCTATCAGGCAACAAAAATAATAAACCTCCAGGACCTTATCTTGGCTCGGATGTGAAACAACTTCCTACCGTTGTATTTCTTTGTGTATTGAGGGTAAAGCCTGGGTATTCTGCAAATGGACAACTAATGGGGTTTTCTAGTTTCCCCTTTTTCCTGCCAGGCAGAGCCAAGAGAAAACTTAGCACGCAATGGCAGGCACTGAAAGAGGAAAAAAAGCAAAACTGTCAATAGAGTCATTTAAAGACCTGTGACAACAACAGCTGAGTCTATCAAATCTGCAGGATAACACTTAACCTTTCCATTCCAGTCTATTTTAACATATGTACAGCTTGGTATTAATAGCTAAGAGTTACAAAAAATGAGCTGCTTCTCGTAGTGAAGTTTCTCTCTCAATTTTACTGCCTAACTATTATTTCTAAAAGCAAAAACAAAATTTTAAAACACTGAATTGAAGCTTTATTGGCCTTTAGGCCCATGCAGGTTCACCTCCATAAATCAGAGTTATACTTACTGATCTTGCTTCATCTCAAATTCGGTAGCTTAGTCTCATGATTATACAACACATCTTGGTAAGTTATAGTGCCAAATTCAGGGAATTCTGATATTTCCCAACATTCACTTACTATTATAGAGTCAGTTCTCACCATTTCTCAGTAGGACTTTCATTTCATACCCATAACTCCTAATTTTTTCACATTTATAAATTCAAGAAAGCATGACTTCACAGCTTATTTCTAAGATCCCAAATCCTGCCAGGCACACAAACCCACCCTTTGCCTAAAATCAGCACATAGGCTTTTAGTTTGAAGATGTCCTGAAATTGCCAAAGAACAGGAGTGTATGGTTGTATAGGACACAAGATTAGATTTAGCTTTCATTCAAAACAGCAAAATATTATTCCAGACACCTAGAAGAAAGGTGTAACTCAAATCTGACCCTTAAAAAGGTTACCTGCCTCCTGCACTTCTAACAGCAGACCATAATCTCATCTTTCATAGACCCATACACTGACCACACAGCTGTGAAAACCACACAGAGCCCTGCTTTCAGTGCCTGTCCCCATTTGCTTTTAACTTTAAAAGAAAAAACAGCTTTTGACCTGGTTTTGGAAAATCTACCAACATGGTTTCCTAAGGGGGCTGCCAGCTAGTTTATCTGCAGGGAGTGACAGGAGAGTGGCTGGAGCTCCCATCCCTGGCCAGGCTGGCTGTGTTGAGGCGTTTGTGTCCCATTACCTGCCCCGGGGCTCTGCTAATCACACCTGCACACAGAACAAGGGGAAGGAGCATCAGGCTGCTGTGACCTTCAGGCGCAGGACCCTCCACAGTGGCGACTGAAGCAGCTAAACTCAGAAGAAGCCAGAGGTACAGGCATTTTATAATGGGTCTTCCAGAGTTTCTTAACCACAGAAGTTGGAATTCCTGTTTGCCTCCCAACATTTGAAAAACTCAAACTGGAGCCAACCATGAGTTTTATTGTAGATGGCCACTGTGAGGGCACTGCTGGGTGACAGGATAGTTTTTTCTGGAATAAGGCTCAAGCCCAATAGTCTTTTCCACTTCTTCCCTATACATTGGCATTTTGACACATCATTTTATAACTTTATCCTATCTGACCTCTGTCAGACCTTAATAAAAATCTTGTCCATGTTCCCAGTGTCAACACTCTCTTCTTTCACTTTGTTCTGAGTGCCTGACACATCCCCCAAATTAGTTTCAAGCCCACTACTCTTTCCTCCCTCAAATGTCTCTTAAAACCCACAGGTTATGTTCCCTAAAACATACCCAGCTGATAATGACTAATAAAAACTAATTCAGTGTAACTACTTTCAGATTACAGGAAAATATTGAGTAGAGTAAGATTAGGTAAGGTTAGAAAAAGTTCAGAACCTTTATCACATTGATAGCAGTGTGCACCGTTTTTACAAGGATGCTTTTGAACATTACATCCATTACTGATAAACCTCCAGCATGCTGGCCATAATTTGAAAAAAAACCTGGCCCTCAGTCAATGCTAGGGCAGTAATTGGTTGTCTGCCAAGGCTGCTCACTGTACTCTCTCCTGCAGCGCTGGCTAATACTTTTTACATAGAGAAGTCCTCTCAGCAGAAAGCTTGTGGTGCAAAAACCTGGCCATGGCCATCCACTGCACATCTGGAGTTAACAACAAAAGCAACTCCAAGTGACATGTAACCAAATAAAAAACTTATAGCATGGGACAGACTTTTAAAATTCTACTTCTCTTGTTCACAAGGTTCTGTAAAAAGTGGCCTGGAAATATTTTCTGAGAAGAAAGCTATAGTTCACTCTTACACTAATTCTCCCACACAAAGCTTGCTTTAACCAATCGTTTGGTTTCAAAGGATGGCTCTGCAGTCTCAAAAACCACTATTCAACCACCATTCCCAAGTGGGGTAGGTCATTGGCTTCAATCTCCTCAACATTTATGGGTGAACAGAACCTATATTCTGCACAAACTGTCACAGTAATTATACTGATTTCAAGAAATTACTTTGGAGTGATTTTCTGCCATTTTTAAATCTATTTACACCATTATTCAGGTAAAGGTTTGCACCACCTACAAACTCAAATAGCACCTTAGTGCTGAAATAGTTCTGAATCCAACGTTCTTCGCATGCAGATTTAGAGGCACAGCCTAGAACATGAACAAGTTATTTTTGAGGTTACAGGCTGGTAAAATAAGTAGCATAAAAGTTTATAGGTTGGTTAAACAAACAAAGTGAAAAGCACACCAAAAATAGCTCTGCTGAACAAAATCTGACTGAATGTCCTTAAAACGAGATATTGGGGAAAGAACCTAAAAGTGCTGGTTGATGTAATGGGGAATGACAATTTTCATTCAGATTGCAGAAACCATATCCTACCAAAAGAGTAATGAATTTAAGTTAATCAGAGAGACAGACACGGGAAGCTCAGAACAAAGACCTGGAGCCTCAGCAAACCACAACACGCTAGCATTAAGAGTTGTCTGACATCAACCAAGGTGCATTATTTTTCATGGAATAGTTGAAAGGTTAAAAACTCGATGGCAAGATTTTGTTTGCCTTGCCAAGAGAAATCTAAAGCCCATTCCCGTTTCTATAGGGGATGGCAGAGATGTGCTCACAGGAGATGACAGCAATATTTTACCATATGGGACTTTTCAGAGAAAATCTCCAAACAAAATTCCAGTTTCCCTTGTTAATCCAAACCGGTTTGGTTGTAAGCCTTGAAGAAAACTATTACAAAAAGTGTTATGTACTTAACCCTTTGTTGATACCAAGCAGTGAGGATCCTGTTTTACTCTGGAAGAGAAAAAATCTGCCCAATGTCCAGTCTGACACAAAGGACAATGTACCCGATAGCAACACCTGATACCTGGTCAGCTTTACACTGACCTAGAGCTGTAATTCTTTTTTACAGCAAAGATGATATTATTTCAAAGACACAGCCAGGATCCTCTAAGCTTACAAATGCATTGGAACTTGGGTATGGTTGTTCCATTGCCTTCATGAGGGAGAAAACTCTTCTTATAAAGCTAAACTTAAAATCTACTGCTGGTCATTGCTCTGTTACAGCTTACTGGCACACTACCTCACATTCCCTGACAAATTAATTCCAGGCTATTTTTTAAATACCTGCTTGGTTTAATCATCAATTCAGTGTTGCTCCCTTAGACAGCTGGACACCATTGGAGATGGAGTGACTTGGTATCTTTTCTAAGGATTTTGTGAATAATCAAATTTCAGTTACAGCAGTGATATTTTGCCATCTATTTCAAACTCACATGGAAATACTACTTACCAATTCCTTTTATATATCAGCTGTTTGCAACTGCTGCACTCCATCCACAGGTTTCAGCCCATCAACAGCTGAAATGAATCCTCCCTACAAAGCCTGATCTCCTACAACTTTGCCCTGCAGCTCAGAAGTTGCATCTGTTTACAAAGATGTCAATCTCTACTCTTTCCTTTGGATGAAGACCCCCTATTTACTCTGTACATGCACACATTTATCACTGCTTTGGAGCTCAGGTAAATTAGGCATCTAACAAACTTTTTTTGTATGTCCTTAAGGGCAGGGAGAATACTATATAAAAGCAAAAGTTTATTGGTTTTACAATGAACAAAACTCAAAACTTCAAAATCTTGTAATTTCAGGAGAACTCTCTAAAAGCTGAAGACAGTGCTAATAAGACAGAAGGACATACAGAGCTAAACTGGAAAAATCAAATAAAGGTCAAGAACAAGCTCTTGCACTGAGCTGGAATAAAACAGTATATCATCCCTCAGCAAGGTATCACAGATCCATGACAGTTAACTTTTAAATTACATTAAAATGTAGCAAAATGAGATTTCTTTTCTTTCCCCTCAAATGTTTTGACTAGTTCAAAAAAGCTGCTAGAAAAACAAAGAGAGCATTGTGCCTGCTTTTATTGGCTTATCCATACAAGCAGAAAATCACACATTCCAAAAGCAAAACAAAACTCCTCATAGAAACACAATCTAATTTTCTTTTTAAAAGCTTGACATTAAGAGATAGTACTGCAGCTTATTAAAATGTGCCACTGTCAGTAATTATTTTTAACATTATTCATAAAATCCTACTAAAATTCCATGATGCACTGGCAAAAATAAAGGAAATATGTACTATAATTTAGGCTACAATTAGTTAACAATAGTGGCTGCTTTTTAACCAACTCCACAAGCTGACTTGTTTCAATCAGTATTGTAACTGGCACATCTGCAGACAGGAAATCCGCAACACCACCAAGTTTCCCAGCCTATTATCTGAGACACCTGGTGTGGGTGTGTTGATACAGAGCAAAACAATGAATCATATGGACTGCACACCAATTAACCAGCTTTAACTGTTAGCGTGTTTAATCCTTAAGGGTGGAGTGCCAATTTGAACACTAAAAAAAACTCAACACAAAATCTTCAAACTATTAATTTTGCTGTTTCTAAATACGGATTGTAACTCAAATCTATGGTAAAAATTATAATACATGTAGTTTCCCTGTACTGAAATGCTGAGCAGACTCATGTTACAACTGGATTGCAATAGTCCATCATGCAACCTTATTCCATTATAATTAACAGTAAACCAAGATTTTCTTCTTATTATTTCAACTTAATAGCTCTTTTTTCCATCTTAGACAAAAGTAAACAAATTGACTTGACATTTGACATGTGTGTCTCCAACTCAGTGTACTTTTCATAGAACCACAGAATGGGCTGGGTTTTTTACCAGAAAGCTTAAGAAAAATCAAATACAGCATTTAGAAACCCACTTTTTGGAAACATTTTCATCTCGCCTCATGAATATTATTCTACAGTTTTCAGGACTGTCATGTGTCCAGATAGCATGAGTGTTTTTTGGTCTTGGCAAGCACTAGTCTGTTTGATTGGTTCTGATGAGAATAATCCATTATTATAGACTGTTTCCACAACTTGTAGAGCCCAATGCACTTATAAGAGAGTAGTAGTTACAGTAAGGAAAAGAAAACATTTGTCACAATGCACAACCTGCTCTCTGGGTTATTAGGAAGATATAAAGCTGACTTAAACAGGGAAATGGAACAACTAGACAATAGATTAAGTCTACTGGGCAAAATACTAAACACTATAAATGATCTGTTTCTGATCCCATAATGGATCTATTCTACAACCACAAGAATTTAAATTTATGTTCTAAACAAATGAAAGAGTAATGCATTCCCACTACTCTAAAACAGTAGTGCCAGTTAAAAAGAACATAAAAATAAAGTAGTCAAGGGGATTACTAAAGCTGCTAGTAAAACTGATTATTCGTCTGCATCAAAACAGATTTCTTGGGCAGTACATTTAAGCCTTTTTACTTTGTTTGCCAGATATCATCTGCCTGCCAAATACCACTACTACCTTTAGCCATGGATTATTTATCTAGAATTCCAGATACTCACAAAGCTTCACAAGCACAAAAGACAAGATGTCTCCTACTCTGGTGGGTTTATAGCCCATCTGAACCAATACAGGAACTGAGCACAGACTCGGAAGAGCAACAAATGAGCAGCTTAGGGAGGCAACACCGAAGGAGTATTTTCATTCCTGTGGGCTGGAGCCTTGTACCATATATCACTTAGCGTGTTAGTCCTTGCAGGAAGTAGCATTCGTCTCAAAGGAGGCAAACCTCAGATTTAATTCCCATTTCTGGTAATTATGCTCACAGACATTTGTCACAGCATTCTTTTAAACCGATTTACCCTTAGTTGTCACATCTCAGTTCCTAGAGGTCTCAGATAAGTGAAAGTCCCTAACCAGGTTTCAACAAGCTATTCAGTTTCAAGGTTCCCCACAAAGAGCTTGGATTTTTAGAGACAGTTACTTCTCTTTCTCTGAATTGGATGATTGCAGTAACAAACTTGAGCAGCACACTCAGAAAAAATCCTAGAAGAAATGGTAACCTCTTAATGAAGATAAATTCACTTACAGTGAATAGCTTCATGAATCAGTCGAGAGCATGGACTTAGAGAACACTACCTGCAGGTGTGTTGAGCTCGCTGGAATTCACGATCTTACTCTAGCAAAAGTGAAGAAGACTAGATGGTCTCCTATTTATTGCAGCACATGCAAAAATAGTTACCATAGAGCTCTTCCAATTAAAGTGTTTTTAGACTTTAAAGGAACAAGTCGGGCACTCAAGAAAATAATTTAACAACTATCAATGTTTAAGTCACTAAATATTTAATATATGGGAGGGGCTGTTTAACCCCATGATGAAGTGACTTCATTTGCAGAATGGAAAGCATTGCAAAGAAATATTAAGGTAATTGTATTTACCTACTGCCCACATAACTGTGTCGAAAGAATCAGTTTCTTCTGTGTTCAGGTCAGCATTTTTCCAAGTGACTTGCAGTCTGTTGCTCTTCAATTTTTCAACTTTAGTTGGGGAACATCTCTTTAAAAATTTTGTGCCGTAAGATTCCATGTGCTCAGTTACTAAAGAAGCCATTTGCTGTTGAGTAGTGAAACAAATTTGTTTTTTCTTAGATATATGACCTTTATAATGTAAACCTCTCCTTCAGCTGGGTTCAGGAAACCCCAGTAAATATCTTGTGCATTTCAAACACTCTTTATCACTTAGTTACTATATATTGCTAACACATGATAATTTAGGGAGCCACTACAACCTGCAACTCCATTCCAAGAGGCACCTACATCTGAATACTCAAATTATTTTCAAAAAAACAAAAGCGTATTAATAAAATTATTGCTTTTAAAGCATTTTTTATACAATCTAGAGCATATTCAATTTATCATTACCATAATTACCATTTTCCAGTAGTTTGATGAAAATTAAATACTTTCATAAAACAAAGGGAGAAAAATATTTCCCTTTGCCGTAACACCTGACAGTTCTCTGCAGTGACTATGAATTACTAAGGTTTCATGGAAAGTTCTACTACAAAGAAAAGAAATAATACTTTTTTCCTAAAAGCCTGTTTGAAATAAAGCCACACCACACTCAAGTAGTAAAGTGTGGCATCGACAGGTTTATCCAAAGATGTCAGTGCTCTTGACTGCAGGAACTCAGGTTGCACCTTGTCAGAGTATGTTTATTACTTAAAGGATATTATTACAAAACCACTCACGTAGAACAACTACACACAAGCTCTCTCAGCTTACAGAACTTTATTTTCAAAGTTGATATTAACTAATATGAAGGCAACAGCAGCATTATATCTCTTCAGACACTTGAGAGCTCACTAATCAGTTTACATCAGACTGGCTACAGACTGAACATAATTATTTTATCTCCATTAATACTTTATTAACTTTGGTATGGCCATTGTGCTCTATCTGCCCACAGAGGATCAGGTTCTCAGAGCAAGCCCTACTGTAAGCATTTGACCAAGTGCCACACACACACTATTCCCTGCTTGCTCAGACCTCGTGCTGTTACAGGTGTAGATTTCTTCACTAAGGAGTGCAAACCTCAAGAATTATTCTTCTACAATATTTTGCAGACTTGTGCCACCAGTTTTAAGGCATACGAACTGCTCATTTTAAGGAAGCCACTGCAAAGTGGGAGAGTATGACACAAAAGCAGGAGCTGTCACTAGTGTCACTACCACAAGTAGTGTTTGTCACTGTAACTTAAGCAACAACACTCCCACCTCAAAAACTGAGCATGTACTAGACAATGTTTGGAGAAGCAAATAACACTTTTTCTTTAGGAGAGAAAAATAATCAAATCTATCTTTTAATTTATTTGCTAAATAAGGAGATGTAAGATATTCTGTACTCGCCTGATCAAACCCACGAAGTGGGATACTTCTCATCATGACTGTAGTGTCCAATCCAATGCCTGTTAGAACACCAGCACACTCAAGGGAAACATCTGGTGACACACCAGTTAAGCAAATATAAACAATAATTTTGTATAAACACAATATATAAGAGTAGTATACAAATGATCTTTTTACTTGGAGATACAAAGTTCTCCTCACACAGCTATGTTTAGCTTGCTTTTGTACATAGAATAAAACTTGGAAGTCTGATTCCTCATAGTTAACACTGGATTTAAGATCCTGAGAATTTATCCTCAGCTGATCTTAATTTCCATGATGCTACTGAATAGAAAACTATTACTATTCTCTTACCAATGAGCAAAGGAATTCTGAAAACTGAACTTTCATAGGAAAGACAGCAATGCTATTTATAATCATAGATCATCACAGGCTTTTCAAAGGATACAGCTGGCTCCAACAACCAACCTGTTACATAAAAAAAGAAAAGAATAAAGCAGAGGAATGAGCTTGTGCGTATTTTTGCACAAAAAAAAACCCCCTAGTTGCTGATGTGGGTGTCACATTTGCCAACTTCCAGTCAGCTAGGACTCCCCAGTTAGCCAGGAGTGCTGGTAAATGATGGCTCAGTGAGCTCTTCCACCAGCTCCCTCAGCACCCTTGGGTGGATCCCATCCAGCCCCATGGACTTGCTCATGTCCAAGTGGTGTACTAGGTTTCTAACCAATTCCTCATGATTTTGGGGGGCTTCATTCTCCTCCATCTTTCAGCTCAGGGGTTGGGTATCCAGAGAACAACTGCTCTTACTACTAAGGACTGAAGCAAAGAAGGCATTAAGTAACTCAGCCTTATCCTTTATTACTGTGCTTCTCCCCCTTCTCCACCCCCCCTCCCAACCAATAAAGGATGAGGAGTCTCCTGAACCCTCCTTTTATTGCTACTGTATTTATAGGAACATTTTTATTGCCTTTTACAGCAGTAGCCAGATTAAGTTCTAACTGGGTTTTGGCCCTTCTAATTTTCTCCCTGCACAACCTCATGGCATCCTCGTAGTCCTCCCTCTTCTCCCAGGGGCATAAACACTCCTTTTTCTCCTGAGTTCCAGCCAAAACTCTCTATTCAGCCAGGCCGATCTTCTTCCCTGACAGCTCATCTTTCAACACACAGGTCTATCAATTAGATTATGTCTTCCTATCAAGTAGATTACAGTTCCCAATGTAAGATTTTATTCACTGCTAAATTTCATTTTGATTTATAACCATCTGCTTTTTAATTGTGGTATTTTTCCAAATGCCAAATATTTGCCGTTTCTGTCTTCAAACATTTGAGTATGCTGTTATAGAAAATGGGTTTTAATAGATTTACTTAGACTAGTATTTACCAAATATATCCATTTTAGTTCTTAAATAAAACTCCAGCTCCCATCTCTCCCAATATTTCACACCCTTTCAATCAAGAATATAATTGAAATTGTCCATCAACACTTTCAGTTTATGAGGTGTATCAGATCTCCAGCACAGCAGTTTCCACGTCTGTCCCCAGCTGCCCCCTGCACTGCAGCAGTTCTCACTCTCCTGACTACATCCTCAGTTCCCTGCATTTGCTGGGTACAAAAGGCAGAATGCTCAGTCCCTGTTGTGCAGGCAAAAGCAGGCCCAGCCTGGCAGCCATTAACACTCTGCTGCTGGACAGGCTGCACTTGCACTCCTTTGCTGTTGGTGTGTTAAAACCTCACAGTTTGGACATGCATCCCACACAGTATTTCCACTGACAACAAAGTATTTTGTTAGGCTTCTGAATGGGCTTGTGGCCTATGCCTTACCCTAAACCAATCTGCAGCATCTCCCAGTTCTAACAGCAAGGCTTTTAAACTTCTGAGGAGTGCAGACATGGAGGCTGCAGCTCCGTAAGCCCCAGGGACTGCACAGTCAGTACAACACATGTCTTCTCACAAAAAGCCCCAGATAACATCTCTCTATCCTACAATAAAAACATACAGCTTCTGAAGGTGTACAGAGAATAGCTTGAGTTAAAGAGATTAAAATCTGCTAGTCTGGGGTTTACGTTTGGCAAACAACTTAACAAAGTGGGAAATAATTTTTCCAGCATTAGGGCATCTGATTCATCTGTGAATGGATGATCACTCCCTCATTAGCATGTAGCTCTTGGGAAGTGCTGTAAAAAGCCACATGCTGCCCATAAGAAATATCTACTGGAGATTCACAGGGAAAAGAATGAGAATTTCTGTAATTTGGGCATTATGTTTGTTCTTCTTTTTCATTAGATGAAAAATAGATGTCAGCTGGCACTTATTCATAGCATCAGCCCTATATTATTCACCTTTTCTTGTACAAAACAGGGGGTTCCTGGGCACTGTCAGTGTCTAATAGAAAAGTTAGGAAAGCAGAACCTAACCTTGTTCACACCTGCTCAATCTCTCACTCATTCTCAACACATTTCAAGTCATCTTTTCTAATTCACTCTGCCAAAAGCCTTCACCTCAGTAGTGAGAGTTTCTTCCCCGTGTTTGTATATCCAAGGGACGTTTAGGCTGGTTAATGGTTTACTTTTTTTTTTTTAGAATATGAATAACTGCAGGACTGACAGTTCTATAACCTCCAGGCATGTAATTTGTAGCTGAGATATGTACATTTGGAGAGGGAGAAAAGAAAGAATAAGTACAACACAGCTCAGACTAAAAACAAAAGGTGTTAAACTGAACCTTGGGAATATTTATAATAGAAACAAATCCGACAGAAACAAACCTTTAACAACTCCCTCCCTTCATTTGCTAAGACACAGCCTGATAAAGCACAGAAATGCTACTGTAGCCCCTGCAGGCTTATTTTGACTAAATCTCAGGAATGCAACATATAAACACTAGACTCCCACATTACACTGTTACAACTTGCATTAGCAGCAACTGGACAAAAGCCACATTTTCACAGAAACAACTTACAAGGATAAATCTTATATTTTGGTTTGGGGTTTTTTTTGGAGGGGAGCGTTGGTGTGGGTGTTGCTTTTCTTATACACAATTTCCTCACATAAATCATGCTTTCAAAATTCAAGAGGTGACTGATATGCTACAAACAACAGCAAATTTACTTTCTTTTAAAAACTGTACCAAGAAGCCTCATTTATCTATTTGATGTTTAGCTTAACACAGTGCATTTTTTATAGCAGAAAGTCACTGCCGTGAATGGCAAAAATCACCAGTATTATAGTTTGAAGTATCTTTTGCTTTTTCTAGAATTTCCCAATAGAGAAGACAAAAAAATAGCATTATCTGACTTTCACATTAGCAAATCTGCATTTCCTATCACAATTACTTTCATCAGAAAATTGCTTTGTAGCATAGAGTTTACTCAAAATCTTACTGTGCTATGTGCTATAAAAAAACAACTATGGCATTTTAGTATTTCCATTAAAATATTAAAACCAGTGTTTTAATATTTCAATAAAAGAATAGCTTCCAAGGCAAAAGAAATGGCAAAAGTAATCCAAATGTCTCATCATAGTTTCTTTTGTTATCAGAACTGCCACAGCTTAGGTGAATGCAAAATGATGCTGGAGTTTCTCCCCTGGTGGAGGAACACTTTTGCACCCCCGTGGCGAGGAACAGGGACTGAGCAGCTCCTGGCTGAGTTCATGCTGCCCTCTTGTGATTTGGGATGCAATTGCTGCAGCACAACCAACCACGGTGAAAACGTGCATTGAATTTGATTTTAGAAGGGAATTTCGTAAGAGGAGGAGGGGGAAGATCTATTGGTTACTAATGAAGGTTGGTAGTATGATATTGATGCATCGCAAAGCACATTTTCAGAAAGAAAACAGAAGAAAAATTAGTGTATAAAAGGCAATTCTGAACCTTTTTCACCATGCCATATAGAAAAGGAAGCAATGCCAGCATCTATTATAGCCATGGTAAGGTAACTTACGTTTTTCCAGGAGATTCTTTTAACCAGAACAGGTCATCACTTGTGATTCCATATTCCAGTGCACCTGCAATCTGTGATCACACAGGTGAATCTACAATGCAAATCCTGTCAGCAAAAAAAGCTAATAGCAATTTGGGCTGTGTTGGCTGAAGTTCAACCAGCAGACCAAGGGGAATATATCTGGTGGTTCTCCACTTCCAACCTGAATTATCCTACAGCTCTAAGCAACACCAACACAGTAAACTGGAGCAAATTGTTTTCTATGGAAATGTTTTTCTAAAAAGCCATCCTTTATATAAAGGATGTATATAAAGGATATATCCTTTATATAAAGGATATATAAAAAATTGTGTCACACAATTTTTTGTGTGACACGAGTAGAAAAATCTCTCATATCTTGCTTTATTTTTACATTCTTTATCCTCCTTCATTGTGTTCTGCAACTCAACCAGCAAAGCACTGGAGCTGTCAAATAGAAGGGTAACTTACATGCATAGGATATTTTGGTCTTCCTCCAGTAGCAATGACAATATTATCTGCAGTAACAACAGTCTAGAAACAAAAATAAAAAATGGAAATCAAGCATTTGCAATCATTTTATCTGTCTTTGGACTTCACCTATGTACAAATAAGTGATAAATGAGAAAGCTGGCACTATCATCTGCTATTTACGTGACATAATAATCAGCAGTGCATTAAAAAAAGGATGGAGATAAAATAAATATACATGCAGGAGTTTCTCCTACCCATTCTCCACCCGGTTTTGTTCTAATCTTAACCTTGCAATTGGTTCTTACACTGAGCAAGATTCTGATGACTACTTGGAGACAATAGTTATGCACAAATGACAATATTTTAAAATCAATTTCTGCTCAGGATAAAACGCACAGAGATCACAGCAGTCAATTCTGTCTCAGGCCTGAAATTAAGCTACCTCAAAGGGAAAATGTTCCCAGAAAATCCTAGGCACCTACCCCCAAAAGCCTAATACTCAAGCTTTTGAGTATTAGCAAAAGCAGTAACATTAAACAATTACCCTCAAAAAGGTGTTAAAAAGGCACGTTCAGGCCTTGTTAAAAATGCAGCAATGGCCACCATTCCGTTATGTGACTCAGCTGTGCATTCCCACTAACTGCCTCCCACACACAATTTGGTATTACCAAGTAAATCACCCCTAGAAATCAGCTGAAGGAGGGAAACAGCTCAGAGCAACCTAACGCTCAGAACTCACATTTCTGTAAGTGTCAGGATGACTGACCAAATCAAACAAAAATCTTTTGTCTCAGCATTCCCATCTGCAGAGAAAAGCACTGGCATCTAACAGGTGAGGCCAGGGACTCAGGAGGCACCAGTCAAGTTCATAAACAACTTCTCTAAATGGAAAATATCTCACTCACCAAAACAATACCTAAAGCAATTTGCAAAAGGACAACCTGGATTTCAGATAACCTGAAATGCTCAGAGTGAAAAACCCTGCAGAAATCAGCATAATAGCTCACCTCTTTACCTGCTTTTGTTAAACCACGGATTGTATGTGGGTCAGAAAAACTCCCTTTTATGTTGAAATATTTCACCTTCCTGTTTAGAAAAAAACAGCATCAGCAATGCACACTTAACAAGAATAGGTACGAAATACAATCTGCTACTTTTTCTGTATTTAAGTGCTAAAAAAGGTAGCAAACAGGCATAGAGCAGTAAAAGGAAAGAATCTCATTTCATAGGACTGTTTGCGGCTCTGTCATAATTTTTTACTTAATTCTTGTGTCTATCTAATTTTTTACTTAATTCCTCTATACAGAAAAGTAACTAACCTTGTAACAAACTCTGAGATCAGGTTACTGACCTTCAAAAAAGACATTTTCTATTATCTACAGCATTTCTAATACCATGCTCATTTGAGAACACACAAAAGTGACTCAGCAGGAGTAACAAGACTAGAACCTGTTAAATTTTCTATTAATAGAATTTCTCTGTAAAAGGAACTGCATGCTGAAAAACTTGGAATCATTTCTGCACTGAAAGCAAAAACAAAAACCTGCTGCTCTAGCATAGCGTTAGCTGTGGGTTTGTATGGCATAGAAATTTTAGGGGACGAGATCAAAAATATCTTAAGAAACCTTGACTGCTTCATATTAATGCAAAACCTCTCCAGACTAAAGAGAGCATCACTACACTGCTAGAAAGCTTTTGTGTACGGTCAGTGTCGACCACTATTTCACAGAAAAGAAAAGGAAAATGGGAGAGGATGAGACCACTTACATTGACAAGGGCACTTACAGTCCCCAGCAAAAAGGACTTACAGACTCAAAATACTAGCTTTAGGTAGAAACTTCAAAAGCAATTCTGCAATTCTACAAGGACAAGAGCACGTCCTTGACTGTGGGAAGAAAGATGAACTTCAAAGTCTTATTTACTTGTCTTGTAGTTGCACTCTGTGTCCCCAGTTCAAGGATTTCACATAATTCTGAACGCCTTGTGCCATCACAGACCTGTCACAAAACAAGAAACTGAACATGATGTCATCATATTACAAATTCAGGTTATGCAATACAAAGATATAGGCAACTGCTAAAAATGAGGAATGATCTACAGTATTTTTTGTTGTAAAGGCAAATTATCAAGTCCAAATCAATGTAATTTCTGCCCTGAGAAACCAGTAAGTAGTTCTGTATTTAAACAAGTACCAGGCTAAAATTTCACATGCAAAATTCGCTTCCCTAACCTTCCCATTATAAACACCAGCTGGGAAAAGGTTATTGATATGTATTTGCAGCACATAGGAGTGGAGATGGGCAAAGTCTTTACCAGGTATGATGAACAGGTTGGGATATATTCCAGCCATAGTGCTGAGCATCTTTAAGGGCACTCCCTAAAAGAGCTGCTTGATGCATAAGCTTTTTAGGAATGCAGCCAACATTCACACAAGTTCCACCAAGTCCCCATGTGGTTCCTTGGGAAAAAAAAAGAAAGAAAGAAAGAAAAAAGAAGTAAATGCATCAGATTAGTGTAACAATGCAGTTGAGTAGGTAAAAAGTTCTGTAAAAACACACAGTTCACTGTCTCCTACAGATCAGTTTCTAACTTTGTTTATGCTCATTTGCTTTGATAAAAACCATCTCTGTATATTTTTCTACTGAAATTCAAACCAACTCAAGATATTTCTCAGAGTTCAGAAGATCCAGTTACTAAACATCCATGTTTGCCAATCTCATTTTATACACTGTACACGAGGAGCCACAACACAACACAATTCGTAATTTTTAGAAATTGTAAGTAACATTTTGACAGAGAGAATATTGTAATTTTTAAGTCTAAAGTCTACCATAAATCAAACACTGCTAACAAGCTTAATGTGCAGGGGACCAGGCAGAGCTGGCTCATCTTGGAGAGAATGAGCTGAAGCACAAGCTGGGCTTAAGGACTTTGACTCCAAGCAAAGCAGGCAGTGTGACTTTGGACACTTTGCTGCTCACCTGAGCAACTGAATTATATGCATTTCCAATTATTACCCTAGCATTTCTCTTCCATACCTCGTGGGGAAGGTTCAACATAATCCAGAACAGCCACTTTTCTTCCAAACTGAGCAGCTTTAAACAAAGAAACAAGGTAAGATGTTTAGAGGAAGGAGAAACACACAACCAAATATATTTAGTAGCACAGATACAGATAAAATACAGGAGATGACAGCTGGCGTTTTTTTCTGTCTAACTCAAGATACCAGACCAGATATCAACCTGCCTATGTAGTCAGCAAATTCTCTGGAAGAGACTTAGTAACCCAGACTGGGGCCTCCAGCTTCCACTGACCCTAAAAACGCAATTTGATCTGAAATGAGATGTTTAAGAACACTGTGGGCTGTCGAACACGTTACCCTGACATACAGAGCGGCAAGGTTCTCTAGAGCAGTTAAACAGTTCTTGGAAACAGTCTGAAGGGGTTGTTGTTTTAACACATAAATAAGAAATAGTTCTAACAAAAAAATGCTGTATCTATGGAGGTACTTTCTATACTTTTACAACAGTGAAATGGAAGCTTATTATTTTTTTCCCACGACAAAAGAAGAAATATTTTTTAAAAGGCTAAGAGGAAGCCAAACAAGATCATACCACCTGAGGGTGTAAATTAATTTGCAGATTAACCATATGGAGCTAAGTTAATGATTAACGTACAGGTACTGGACTATACTATGCTTCTTAAAAAGCTTTAGGATAATCAGTAACACTTCCCTTAGTTTCCTTAAACCCCACTGAAGCTAAACCAAAACTTCTGTTAGTTATTTATGCATACAAACCTTCTTTTGCACAAGCAAGGCCTCCAGACCCTCCGCCAATGACCAGAAGATCATACTCATTCTTTCCTGTGAAGAGGACGTGAAAAAAGAAAGAAACAGACAAGGAAGATGGGAGAGGTATGTAAGGATAGTATCAGAGCGCACCTATTTTTGCAACTTATTATTCTGATTTGGGTTTTCTTCACTTTACTCTAGCACAGTAGCACTGTGTTTTTTTCATTAAACTGTCTACTCTGGTTTTGTGAATGAAACACAGAAAATAAAGCAAATCCAATGAAGTGATAAAATAGGTTCATTTTTTTACACAATGTCTCAAGAGGTGCAGAATTAATGCAACTGAGATCCAGTACAGGTCTCTGTCTCTGCATTACAGCACCAAGTTCTACACCAGTATTTTTCCCGGGGTCACCTTATCGGACTCAAAGCTTTATGCGCCGTGTGTGCCTTGCCGGGGCGTGGGGTGCGGTCGGAGGGAAGCTGACCCCTGCTGCCACCTCGGCCTCGGCACACAGCGGCCCCGGCAGAGACCGGCCCCGGCAGAGACCAGCCCCAGCTCCCGGCGCGGTGTGAGGTGGCGAGAGCAGCAGCAGGTGAGCGATGACTCGTTTTAGTGAGGTAACGGGGCCGCTGCTGCTTTCAGAGCCGTCACGGGCAGGGCGGGCACTGAGCCCAGGCAACATCCGACCCCGGGCGGGGGAGCTTCCCCTGGCAGCCCCGAGCGGGCGGGGAGGGCCGCGACCCTTTGGCGCTAATTGCGGAGGAAAGGTTTCGCTGCCTCTGGGGCAGCCCTCGGCCTCTCTACGGAGTCCCCACCCCGCTGCACCGTGCCCTGAGCCCACGGTTCCCTCAGCGCCCAGGGGCCGAGACAGGAGCACTGGGCACGGCGGTGGCTGCCGGAGTCCCCACGGCTGGACGCGGCCGCCGTCCGCCCCGCCTCGGGGTAGAGCGGAGAGGCGGCCCGGTCCCCACAGCAGCCGCTCGAGGCCGGCGTCCGCGGGTGGTGGGAAAGGCTGGGGAGACCTTCCCCGGGCGCTTTGGGCGTCGGAACGCGCAGGCAGCCGCTTCCCATGGGGAGCGGCGAAGGCGCGGCCGCTGCCGGGCCCGAGCCCCGCGGGTACCGCGTACCTGAGAGCGCTCGGAGCGTACGGCACAGCCCCGACACTGCGGTGGGCCGTGCCCGCCGCCACAGCGCCGCCATGCTGTACGGCACAGGGCCCCGCGCCCGCCAGGACCCTGCGGGGTGGCCGCGCAGCGCCTGAGCAGAGGGCGGCGGGGCCCCGTGGGGATCCCGCGCCGAAGCCTCCTGAGGGGAGCGCTCGGCCTGGAGCCCTCACGGGGCTGGGAAAGGCCGGCACAGGCTCTGGCGCTGGTGAATCACACACACTATCATTAGGGTTGGAAGGGGCCTCTGGAGATCACCCAGTCCAACCCCCCGTACAAACCAGGGCCACCTGGAGCTGGTGGAATGGTGGTTTGGAATGTCTCCAGAGAGGGTGACTGCACAACCTCCCTGGGCAGCTGCTCCAGTGCTCTGCCACCTCCAGCGTAAAGCTCTTTCTCTACTGAGGTAAAACCTCGTGTGTTTTAGTGTATGGCCATTGCTCCTCATCCTGTCACATGCATTAATGGGATTCCTGTTCAGTCTTCTCCTGTTCAGTCTTCTCTTCAGACTAAACAGGTCCAACTCCCACAGTCTCTCCTCACAAAAGATGCTCCAGCCCCCTCATGCTCTTCATGGCCTCTGCTGGACCCTCTTCAATAGCTCCTTATCTTTGTTGTACCGAGGAGTCCAGAACTGGACATAGTATTCCAGTTCTAGGCTCCTCAATTAAAATAATTTAAAATTTGTGTTAAAATTAGACATTTGGAAGGAAAAAAACCCCACAGTTTGCTTGACTGGCTTCCCCCCAGGTCTTGCTGTAGAGAGGGTTTGGGGGAAGGCCTTTTGGGAAAGACAAGGATCATGATGACTGCCCCAAACCTTTGTTGATATCCAAGACTTGTCCTTTTCCCTCTGGACTGCCCATGACATGGTGCTGGTGCGGGTGCAGGGCTGACAGTCAGAAACCTGAGGAGAGGTGTTAGAGGCAACACGCAGTGTTGCTCCATGTTCCTGTGACTATGATACATTCAGGATTGTGAGCAATACCAGGTCTGGAGAAGGGGGTTCCTCTGCTGGAATGCTGGAGCAGAGCCCAGGCAATGTGGGTCAGTGACCCTGACCTGCACCAACAGCTTTCACACATGGCTGGTCTGTGGTGGGGCAGATACCTGCTCGGGACGACCTGTCAGTGCACCTCCAATGCCTCAGCCTCCTGCAGCATTCCCTATCTCTGTGCCACATGCCACTATTGATTAAACAAGGGCGATGCTGCTGACCTATCCTGAATGGGAGCTGTGAGAGTTACTAATGCCTGTGATGTGTTCTGACAGCCTGAGGTAAAAGGCCTCAAAGCTGGCCCAGATCAAAACAAATCAAGGGAACAAGTTCTTCCTCATTCAGAGGTGCTGGCTGTTGGCCTTTGCTGAAGCTCAGTACTCTCCCTCCCTGTTGCTGTAGGTAGTGGGCCATACATGTTAAATACCACTACAGCCAAACCAGAGTTTGGGACGAGAGAATCAGATGCTTTTTCTGCAGGAAGAAGGTTTTAGGCAGTTGTGGTTCAGGCTCTGGAGCAGGGGCCCAGCTCACAAGGGGGCAGCATCAAACCACTTTGTTTCGCCAATCGTCCTCAGTCCACAGCTGAGGAGAAATGGCAGGAAATTAAAATACTCCAAAGAAAGTTTTATAGAACTGACCACCTCCAGTGTAGTCTCATCATTTTTGTTCACCACATAAATGTTCGAAAATAGACAAAACAGGAATTATTATCATTTTAGTAAGTGGATTGATGAGTTTTTCCCAGCATCATTGCTATTAAAAAAACCCCAGCAAAAATACAAGAAAACCAAAGGCAAACCCCCTTACCTCCTGCAGCACTAATTAATACTGTTACCCACTGCAACAGCAGTAAAAAGACATGACTAGAGCATACTGAGAGGCCTTTGAATTAAAGAAATCTCAAGCGTATTCAGATATAATCTTTTATGCTTTTCAGGTACATGCACGCAAAGTCATTTCAGCTTTTCATTTTAGCCACTATTCTGAGTTGAATCCAGCAGTGTTGAGCATATGCTCTTCATACAGATTTAGTTCAGACATGTAGGATCAAGAGCAGAATTAAGCCTTCCCAAATACAAAACAAGTTTCTGTGAGGAGATGTCCCTGCAGCATTATGGCATTTTGCAAATAAGGAAAGGCCTTAAATGTGGCAAAGCAAAGTGAAACTAAATTGAACCAAATGAAAGGAAGGTGGGGGTCGGATTCTTCTGCTGTGTCCCAAGTGAAAGGATGAGAGGAAATGGCCTTAAAACGCCAAGGGAGATTCAGATTAGGTATTAAAAAATACAGCTGGTGCTGTGCCACTGTCTGACCATGTCCCCAGCCCTCTGGCTGTATCCCACAGCTCATGGTAAAGCACGGTGCAGTTCCGCAGGCTTTCCCATCAGGACCACCGGCTTCAGAAGGAAGTCCAAAGTCTGTGCTGTGCCATTCCATTTGTTCTTGCTCATTTTCACAGGCTTGATCCTCCAGAGTGATAGAGACCAATAGCAACAAGGAGTGGGTTGTGCTCATGGTGACAGTATCGGTAAGAGCTGCAGCCCCTGGTATTCCCTGCTGTCAGCACTGAGCAGGTGTGTCTGTGCTGCACTGCAGAAATCAGGGACCGGAGACAGATACTGGTTATCAGATGTGGTTTCTGCTGTATCTTTGCCTCAGCTTGTATACCTTTCTATTCTTATTTTAATTCTTTTGTGGTTAGCATTATGTTGATTAGATAATTAGTGATACACAGTTTTTTTACATATCTATATTATATATCTTAATTTCTTTTAAGAAAAAAAACATGAAGTCCTTTAGCAGCAAATACTTTCTGTTCTCAGGAACCATTGAGATGAAG
The DNA here is from genome assembly GCA_013396875.1 of Vireo altiloquus. Lineage (NCBI taxonomy): Eukaryota > Metazoa > Chordata > Aves > Passeriformes > Vireonidae > Vireo > Vireo altiloquus. The sequence goes on along the minus strand of VZRF01000723.1, from coordinate 1,221,021 downwards.
CCTTGTATTTCTGCAATGAAGGTACATACTTCCAAAACTGAGATTGAAAAAACTTCTTCCAAGATAGCTATGAGACTTAACATCATGTTTCCACTGAATTTTGTCAGTTGTAGCTAGTCATGTTTAAAGTCATAAATTAACTTCTACACTAGATGTGGTTTGGTTTATTTCCAGGGGGAGATGTTAATTCAATGTACTTTAAACAATGTGGTATTAAAAGGGTAAAGGAGACACCCTGTATTGGAAATGTATGTAAATCCATTAAACAAAAAAAGGTGCTTTGTAAGTTGTGAATTGGTTTTGTTAGCAGGCAAACTTTCTGCTTTTGAATTAATTGTAAAGACAGCTTACAATTCTTTTCCTTTGTAGGAAATACATTTTATTACATTTATCAATGGCTTACTGATTTTCTTCCTCATGAAGATGACCAGGACCAAATACTTTTTCTACCAAACCTTTTAGAAATTTTGACTTCTCAAGCACATCTTTTTGTCTTTCCTGTTTTTCTGGCATAGTTTCCTTTATGTCTTACTTTCCCAGATCAGCAACCAGGGCAGGTGGGGGGAAGAAGATACAGAAGATACTGGGTCAGGTAGATACTGTTTTTGGAAGTCATCACTTTGTGTCCTTTTTAGTGGGTGGGGTGGGAATCTATTCTCTCAGAGGTTGCATTTTGTGGCGTGACTTAATGAATAATTTACAGAAGTGTCAGTGAACTCTACTGGTTCACTGGTTGAACTAAGCTGTCTCTGCATGAGGTAGGACCTTTTGGTTTCTTACCGTCTCTTTTGATTGATTGCACTCTCTTTTAAAGATTATTTAAAGAATTATTTTCAGAAATTTGTCTCAGAGTAGAACTCATTCACAATTTAATCTGTGCCTTTTCCTTCCTTCCTTCCTTCCTTCCTTCCTTCCTTCCTTCCTATAGATAGATCTTCTGTTCATAGTTTGTCCCAAACAACTAATTGATTGCAAGTAAGGAAAAAAAACAGCAGAAACAGATGAAGCTTCAAGTAACACAAGTTCTTGGCTTCATTCAAATGCTTCAGCACATATTGCCAAAAAATGTGAGGGTAGGAAAGAGAGAAATATGGTAGACTTAACTGCTTCAAAGTTTTTGTGAGGAATTATAAAACCTTTGAAAGCTGAAAGGTTTTTTCAATCTGCATGATAACCTTTTAAGATGCACTGTAAACACAAAATAGTCTAACTGCTTGTATTATCTGTTCAAATTTAGAGTACAACTTTGCTGGTCACCTTTCTTGTCTTTTAGCTGTTTCCCATTTTAGATATCGTCAGGCAGTTTCCTGATTCAGACATCAGTGGTGCTTCCTTTCTGAAAATTCCTCTTTTGCGTGTTTCTCAGCAAGAGAGACTAATTTCTAAAGGAGACTAAGCGAGATTGTGGAAAACAGCAAATTCACATAAAAGAAAATCCCTCCTGCTATTCTGAAAATGCAAGCTCAAAAGAATTTTCTTCCACATGATCTGTGGGGTTTATGATAATGTGCTGGCTCTCCTGTCTCCCTTTGTTTAGGCTTTTAAAAACCAGTCTTTGTCCAGGATTATTAGAAGAAGGGAATGCCATTTGTTGTTATGCTAGGCATGGATTTAGGGGGAAAAGCTTTCACTCCGTGCTATGCACAGCAAGTGGGAATAGCCCTGCCACGCTGCATCATGTGATTGCAGCTGGGAGCTCTGTCCATGAGCAAGTCTGCTCAAGTTTGTGCAACCACATCAGAGATAAAGTGGCAACTGTCAGGGTGAGTCAGCCTGAACCAGCCAGTTATCCTGAGCTGCTGCCATTCACGTGATGTTGCTCCCAGGCTAATGCATCCTGGTTCTACATCTTCCCATAGGTGTGCCCTGTGAATCCAGTACCTGATGTTCTGAAATGCCAACCCCATCTTTAAAGATCTTGGCTCTATATAAAAATTGTATTACACCAATACATTTGTAGCTCTCCACAGTTCTCTAATCTGGATGTATTAATATCAGGGCAGATTTTTAATGTCTAGACAAGGTTAAGTCATATGAATAGTATATAAGTTTATGCACTTAGTTTGTAGCATTCTTAGTACATTAGTAAAAACTTGCAAAAATATCCATACTTATATAGACCATGTGTTGGGCTAACAGGTAAATTTAAGACAGACATAAACCAATGCCTATCAGACTACCAAAGAAACTTCTCTTGGAGAAGAAAATACCCCATAACATACTACAAGATTTCAACTTTCTGTTAACTTGGAAGCAATTTATGGACATTATCACACAGTTTGGGTGGCTTAACCAACTGAACCTCCAGCTTTGTCTAATTTGCAGTTATTGCCATTCTCCATTTTTACTTATGTAATGAAATATGTAGACACCAGCAAGGGTTACTTGCAGGCGTAGCTTTTATCACACAAGCAAACAGTTGTGGGCAGGCAGAAGCAAGCTTGCTCCTCCCATGCTTCGAGCCTGAAGAATATAATTCAGCTCCAAGTTAGAAGACTTCTAGAAGTGTTGTCATGGGATGTTGCTCAATCTGGGACGTCTTGGCACTAAATTATGCTGCTAAGCAGAAGTTGGGCTGACACCACCCACAACTAGCTGTAGTTAATTGCAAGGACTTCTCCAAAGAGCAGCCGTATACTTACACAAGGTCAGTGCTTAGAGTAAGTTTTACTGTTTTAAAGTCTTTTCTCCACAGCCCAGCAGTAAAAAAAAAATTCTCTGTAAATTTGAATTGTGGGTGGCATCAGGGATCGTGCAGACACAACCAGCTTCTGACCAGACAGGAAATTACTGTCAGTGAGGCTGGAGCGCACTATTGCTTACTTCATTCTTTGTTCTGCTTGATGTCTGGATTATAAGAAAATATTTGTAGAGCTAAAGCTCTGTTATACATGGGAGGAATAGTTCAAAGTTATCCTGTATTGACCTTGGGGACTGTGCTGTATTGCAGGGTCTTAGTTATGTTTTGTTTAGAGCTACTAGAAACACTTCAATCTTCACCTACCTGTTTTTCCCCACAAATCTTTATTCAATTAATCTGCTTTAAATTATTTGGTTTTCTCTTGTCATTCTCTTAGGTGGTCCCTAATTCTTTCAAGGACCTCCCCTATCACGTGACAAAGCCTGAAGTTCTCAGAACTTCAGCTCCTGTTTCTGTCACATTTGGCACAAACACATTCTTTAAGTCTTTAAAAAGTTTCTAGGCTAGAGCTTCAAACACTTGCTGATCAGGTCTGAGTTTTGCAGTGAGAATACAGGAGAGAACTATTACCACATTGTGTTTAGGTTTTTTGTTTTTCTTGCTATTTTCTTCGATGGTGCAATTTAATTGTTCCCACCTTGAAGGAAACAATATAGACAGACAAGCCGAGTACAAGGTTTGTTAGAATAAGCCTCTTCTTTTATCTTAGAGCTGTTTGTAGCAGAATATTTTCCCAGCTAGAAGCCACAGAAATTCAAATGTGCTATTTATAATGTATTGATTGCAGCTCCTCCTGTAGTTGCCATTAAGCCATTTGCTATACATACCTCCCCTGCCTCCAACAGCACTCTATATTTAACCCACATGCCTAGGTCTTGTTCCTACCAATTCTGCTCTGGCTGTAGCATGCCACGTCTAAGCTGAAAAAAAGAACTAAATCCCTTGGGCCAAATTAATTCCTGAAGTTGCTTGATTTAACAGGTTGCATTTACACTGAGCACAGATTTGGCTCATACCTGACTTTGTCAGCATTCACTGTGCTGTAACTAAGTAACAAGAGCCCTGTCGTTAGGGGACAGATGAATAGCTTTCTATACGGTTATTAGAGCACCGAGCACCTTTAAGGAGTGCAGAATCTGTGAAAGGAGGAGTTGGGGAAAAGGACACCGTTCCTTTTAGAGTCTGTGTAACAAAACTGATAAGCTATTCCTGTGATGTGATCGAATGTGACTGAATACTGCAGGCTCTTGGACTCTTATTCTGTAAAATCCACAGGAGAGCAGCACAGGAAAAGATCGGAGGGAACAGCTTCTGCTATACTAAGGAAGGTACATATTTATATTTTCTTATTTCTCAGGCTTGACATGATTTGTTGTCTTAGATAATGTCACTATTTTAAACAGTGGTGCATATGAAAGAAGTGGTGTTTTCCGCATTCTGACTGGCACTCATTGTCAGGAAGCCAGTCCGTGGGCAGCAACAGCTTTCACAGAGTAGGACATATTTGTGTGTAGTGCATTTGTACTGTATTGTAAATCTTGACAGCTGAAGGAAGTGAGATGAGATAACCCTGACTAAAATGAAAATGTAATTTATGGCTATAAGTATGCTGGAATTTGGTATTCATTTGTATTCAAGAAAAAGCTGAATGCAAGTCAAGCTTCAGTCACATTTGACTGAATAGCTTCTTTTATAAATGTTTTGCTGCAGATGTATTTTATGGAGGTTTTCATTCTCAAGAGGGAGTTCTGCTACTGCAAAATGTTTCTGAAGAAGAGACAAAAAGCGAGTACTTTTGCTTGCTAGTCCTGTTGGTGCTTATAGAATATCCTTCTGACGCCCCTAATGGATATTTTTTACCTTCTGTCCTTTAAAAACAAACTCATATTTACCAATGCTGTCAACCACGTCATACTGATGAACTCTGTAAACAACCTTAAACGACCTTTACTTTGTCTCTGCACTTAAGCTTACTTTTTTTCTGCTTACTCAGTTGTGGACTTCTCTAACAAAGCCCTCAGATTCAGAACCACATGCATTTGCACAGCTTTGCAGTATTGAAATGCAAAAGAAAAACTTCCTAATTTACAGCTTTAGTTTGCATTAATGAGGAAAGAGTTTGATCACATTAACACTGCAAGCAACTTACTTGCCACCCAAGTTTAGCAATATTTCTCAGCAGTCTGGTACCCAGTTTATCTCTGCCAGTCTCATACTGCTGTCTTTCAGCATTCCTTCAGGATCACTGGAATTAAAAGTGACTGGGAATTTTTTGAAAAAACATAATTTTGGCAGCAGTCCCTGAAAACAGATCTTAATGTGTGAGGCCATTCTAAAGCTCTCTCAGAAAGCAGTTTCTAGCCAGAGACCCTCTATGCCCACACCAAGCACTTTTCTGGGGAGGGCATTCACTCAGGATTTGAAACCAATCCCTACCCTGCTCTGTCTCAGGCTGCCTCTTCCCACGCGGTGTTTGGTTACCTTCTGTGCTGGGGTGGATCCCACCTTGCCTGGCGTGTTACAGTTGTTAATTTCCATAGAAGTAAGTCATCATTTCAGCATAGATTTCCTTCCTAATCTTTCAGATCTCTCAGTGGGTGTCCTTACTACCAAGTTTCAGTCTTGCACTCCCCCCAGCCTGAAGAGCAGCTTGAGGACAGCAGAAAGCTGTGCTGGGAGAGAGACAGATTTACAGTAGATTAGCTGGTAGCCTTGGAAGCAGGGCAGGAGCATGCAGTGGGGATTTGGGACACTGAGGATTCAGCCCTGTGATATAAAGAAGAGACTCTGAAATAAGTCTGTCGTGAGGGCAATTAGCCATTTTGGTCTTTTCCTCTTCCACCACTTTCTCTCCATTTGGGGCAAAATCATTCAATAAGAGCTTGATTTTACCCCCTGGGGATCGTGAAGAGCTCAGCTTAGAAAACTTTTCACAGACCAGCTCCTAGTGTGCTGTCAGGGCAGAGCACTTTCTACTTTTTTCAGTCCACTGCCTCTCAGGTAGGATTTGTACAGTTCTGCTGAGCCACCCTAACTACTGATCTTAAACACTGGTACTAATAGTACAAACACATCTGGAGTGCTCCAGTAGAAATAAAGACTGTCAGAAACAAGCACTTCCTAGAGGTAATGCTCTAGAGGTAGTGCTGAAAGGGTCTTATTCCTGAAAAGCTGTCTTTGCTTAAGCCCCAGTAAAGTGCATTTCTTATGCTTGAAGAATTCTCTCACCCCAAGCTCTGGCTTTAATCATGCAGTGTGTTCACTTGGTCAGCCTGGATCAGATTGCTACAAATTCCTGTGGGACTGCTTGTTGGATGGAGATGAAGCCTCTCTGGGTGGCCAGTTCATTCTAAACACTGCACTTCTTTATGGGCCACATAACCATTATATAAACGTTTTGCTTTGGGTGATAGCACCAAATACCATCTAGAGAATGGCTGCTGTGAAGGGAGTTTTAAGTGGGTAACAATTATCCTAATTGAAATCCATGTGGGGAGAATGGATTTAAACACCCTTATGAAGCTTATTTGATGGGGCTCCCAAGTAGGCAATAGGCACTTTTCTGTTCTTTTCCTTTCATTCAGTGAGAAGAAACTTATATTTGTTTCCTTGTAGCCTGAGAAGAGGGAAGAAGACAAGACAAAAGGGTATGGGGGCAGAAAATAATAATTAGAACTTTGCATTTATAAAAGACAGAAATTTTTGTAGCCATGGTAGTGAAGCTAAATCATAGTAATTTGAAAAAAATTGATTACAAATCTAGATTTCAGGCAAGAAATAGTGAAAAATTATATAAAGTCTGTTGAGATTGTTTTCATGATGTCAGTGGAAAATCTGAATGTCAAACTCCCAGACTAAGTTTCCATTGAAACACAAGCTATTCACATTTGGCAATATGCTTATTATTCTTCACAGGACAGTTGCACTCACTTGAAAATACATAAACAGTAACAAAAGAATAGAAGGTAAAAAGATATGTTTTGACCTTTAAAAGTACTAAATTATGAAGCTGTTGAATTGTGTTGCCTACAGCAACAGGATACAATATGTTTGGCAGAAGTTAGTTTAGACTTTCTGACCAAAATACTCTGCCTTTCTTGCTCTGGGAAAACATCAAGAAAAACAAAATGCCACAAAAGAGAGATTGCCTCATTCAAGACAGCATAGGACTAAGAGTCAGGAACTCTGGTTCCAGCACAGCACAGATCTCCTCTGGCCTAGTGCAGGACACTGTTAAAACATGTGTAGAAATGTGCTGAATCTTCTGCACTGTTTTCACAATGCTTCATAAACAGCTAATATCTAGTGTGCAAGTCCCCTGCATACTTTATTGCATCAGTGTCTAAAGGCATAATTTCAGCAGAAGCTGAAAAAGGTTGAATGATATAAACTTACAAAGCGCTCCCCATTCACCAGGTTATGTGAGTTAATAAAGTCAAAATTAGATTCTAAACCCTTTAGCACCAGAATGCTAAAGTACTGTCTGGATGCGTGGAGACTCCTAATAAACTCTTTAACAACCAACCAGTACTTGGCAGTTAGATGAAATGCATGAAAAATTATAGCAAGACTGGATGTACCATCAGCTTTCCTCAAAGGCCTGAATTGTCAGCAGGCTGAAAGCACTTTAGGAAAGCATTTGAAGCACTGCTTGTCTCCACATTTTCCCAGTTGTTCATAAACTCAGGAATAATAATTTCACATAGGCATTTGCTGTCTTGGTATATATATTATGAATACATATATTCATAGCAGGGAGTTTTCTGAAAAAGATTAATTCAGCTTTACAATGCCTTGAAAGTGTACACATGTAGCAGTAACTTTAACTCTTGTGGCAACACAGAGGAAGGTAAGACAGCTCATCCAAGGCCACATCAGAAAAACATTGCCAAAATGAGACTCACAGCTAAGTCCCCTGGCTCAGGGTCACAAAGCTTACCCTCATTCCAGCCCTGGAGAACAGCAATCTAATGTCTTTGTAGAGAAGGGTGGGGTTTTTTGAGATAATTTTAAGGACTTAATTTTCAGGACAAAGCAAAGCAGTATCGGTTTATCCAAGCTAAAACTGTAATGAGAGGCTCTTTAATTAGGCCTAGAAGGATTCACCTTGCTTAGAAAAATGTTCTATTCAGCTGTTTTCCACCTCACAAGTATTTCAATATCTGTCATCTCTTATTTTTGCATCTGTAGGAAATGACATCTTGTTAATTACTCATAATGTAGTGAACTAAGCTTCAGAATAGTTAAACAGTCAAATTTGATACTTCTTTAATCCACTGAGTGTGAGTCTCACTAAGGTATATGCTTTCGTTAAAACTTGGACCATTTAAAGGTGCTTACTTTTACATGCTTATTTTTCTTCTCAGTAAACATCAGTTTTTAGCAGAGGGAGTTGGTTTGGAATCAGAGACAGTTGCAATCAGTAGTTTGCATCACATTTCCATACACCTTCCTCTAGCAGTTTTATGAAAACTTTTTACAGTTTTTATGAAACACTGAAAAAGATCTCAGTTCAATCTGGTTACTCGGACTTACCTTAAAAATTGATATTACCAATTGTTTTAATCCTTATTTTTTCACTTCAGGGAATTCTAAGAACAATTATTTTTTAGCAGAATTTGGAAAAATGTACCAGAAGGATTGATAAATAGCATTACTGAAAGATCCTTATTGAAACCTTTGGTGAAATGGCTGGAGTCAGCTGCATGAGAATAAAGAACAGGATGTATTGGTTTGGGCTCCATCACATGGGCATTTTTATGATTTTAGAAAAACTGAAGCTCATATGATAGTAAGGGGATACTGAATCCCCTAACTTAACATCTGTTGGCATAATATCAGATCCCTAAGTCTGAACCAGTCTCTTGAGGTTTCTTTCATAGCCATTGGAATGACTTAGGTGTTTCATCTCCACTGGCAGGTAAGCTGGGGCAGCAGATTCCCACATTTTGTGTCTGCTTCTCTCTTTGAAAATATCTTTTTAAATCTCTGTAAGCTGAAACAGAGGTACTCCCATTCAAATGTTGATTGTTTGATTATGGTGTGCATCAGGGGAAAACTGCTGAGCTGCATTATCAAGTTATGATTTGGTCTTATGAAACCTGCCAAAATGAGTAAGATTAGATGCATAAGAAAATATCTCAGTGCTTTAGAAAGACTCATCAGTAGTTTGACATGTTTGAGCATGAAATTTTAATATGTTTTCTTTTAAACTCTGTCTTCTCAAAAACAGATGTACTGATACGTGTTATTCATTCCTTCCCATAATGTTGTCCCTCCAGTTTTCTGTTTATTCCCTTCCTGAATTTTTCATGTGCCTGTTTTCCACTTCAAATTTTAGCTTTCAAAGAGAAGGCTCACTTTATTATGGTGCTTCTAAAGCACAGGAGAGGTTGCAGTGCTAACCTGTGTATTTGGAACCTCAGTACACACATTAAATAATAAGAGTGGCTGCCTTGTAATAAGTGGTTACGAGAAACTTGACTATGTGCAAGTTTTAGTGCATACTTAATGAATCTCATGAATTCACATTAAAGCTAAAATTACTGTTGCATTTTCTAAAGCTGTCATAACATGACTGTCTCCTAGGTAGTGGTAGTTTTAAATTGGTTGACTTACACACTTAATTTTCATATCAAATATTTTCCAGCTAAGAATATGAAAGCAATTACCTATTTTGGTAGAGACTTTTTTTCCCCTCTGGGTGCATGACCATCACCAATGCCTCTTGCTCCTGGCAGACTGCCTTTACAGTCTACTGCTGTCACTAAATTTATTTTCACACCTAAGAAGACAGAAATTAAGACGGACACATTTTGAAAAAAACTGTGTTAAAAAAAAAAAAGAAAAGAAAACCAAGATGTGTCCCTTTCTCTCTTTTAGAAGGTACCTTCTCTGGAAAGTGGTTTTCAGGATAATTGCCTCCTGAAGGAGTTCTGCTAAGAACAACCTATACTGCTAGTTTATGAAGGTGCTGGGATGTTATACAGAAATATTAATAATAATTAAAATCCCTGTAGTTGAAAAACATTCCTTGATACCTCAAAAATAAGTAAACTCATCTAGGAATGGAAAAATCAGCATGTACTCTGTAGGTTATTTCCAGCTGTGAGCAACCTCTGAGGATCCATGGAGGCAGGTGGGCTCTGCTCTTATGTGTGGTCGCATTCATGTGGGATGCAAGTGCAAAGATCTGAGGCACTGTAAAAAGTGGATCCCTCTGAGTACTTGATTCAATCAGTCTGAAAAAGAAGTCTCAGCATTCCTGCAGGACAGAGAGTGGGGCTGAGTTAGCCTACAGAGGCTGTCTCTCCCTGGTTTGAGAAACCTCATTAAGTGATATCAATGTTAAGCAATAAAGGAGGAAAGCTGTTCCCTCAAAAATACACCACGTAGTTCATCCTGGTGCTCTCATCCACTCTTGCTGTCTAACAGGTCTTTGAAGGGCAGCCCCAAACATGCTGGCAGGACCTCATAGTGCTGAAGCAACAGCCTGTGGCAAGGTCTACCCAGAGGATGCCAAAGTATCCTCTGTAACCAGAGGATTATGTGTGGCAGTAGTGTGAAGTAATTCTGAATGCCAGCAGTCTTCAGTTCTAGAGGGACCTGACCACAGCTGGACTGCCACCAAGTGAGTCAGGGCTGTGCAGAGTCACAGTTTCATGTGTCCAGAGGCAGGAAGGTTAGAGGCCTGCTGGCCTCAGGAAATGCCTTCTGGGCTCCACCCATTCACTGGAGTTCAGATAATTATCTCTTGCCTGTGTCAGTAATCCCAATCCATCAACAATGACCATACAATCAACTAAGCCATGAATATCAAGTAAAGACCAGTCAAGTGAAGCTAGAGAGATATTTTATGTTATACTAATGACATTTTCACAGCCCTACTGAAGTTCTCAGTGGACAGATAATGTCAAACATTTTCATGTGGAAAAACTAGACAGAACTGAAGTCCCATCTGAAAGGTGCAGGACAATTGGGCCTGGTCAGTAGAACTGCTACTGCACAGAGGGAAAGAAGAAAAATTGACATCTGGGTCTTCATGACCCTGTTGAAGTAATGAAGCAGGCTCATATTAGCCGGGAAAAAATATTCGGAAGGTCCAAGAAGCAAGATTTTCATGTGCTAAAGATGCTGGCAGGCTCTGAAAGGAAACGTGTCAGGTCAGACTTTGCAAGGAAAGCATTAAAGGTAACTATTAACATTGGTGACTGCTTAAAAGTAAAAGAAATAGACTTTTGACAGCTCCAAACAGATCATACTTGTTCTGCAACTAAGATAAGAGGATGGGTGAAGCAAATCAGCTGTACTGTGTCTTGAGCATATCTCCATGGAAACTCAGTCATCTTCTGAAGTCAAAATGTGTTCTGCATGATGATTCAAAATTTAAATAGTGGGATAGATTTTTCCCATGTGTATATGCCAAGTCCCACTAGAGAATGGATGTCAGACCATCCATAAAAATTAAGATTTTTCTGGGATAATTTTTGGGTAACAAAAAAGAGAATTAAGAACAAGTAGAAAGAGATTTGGGGGAATGTTTCCTAGAATGAGATAGTCCCTTTGTTGCTGGTCTTAGGGAACTTTAGCAAAATTTTTGACGATGTTGTAGCTCCTATTGGAGCTAGAACAGATTTGCTGCTGGAAGCTCCTCGTGCAGTTGCATGCCTGGAGCCAGGACTGAGCAGCTGTGTGGGGGAAGGGACTAGAGCATTAAATAAAGCTACTTGTTGACTGCCTGTAAAATTGGCTTCTAAAGGAAGTGCCACAGAGCACCATCTATTACCAAGTGACAGAGAGCCTTTTACAGCTATATAGATACAATCATAATTAAACTCTGTGTGTTCCTGTTCAGTATGGTTAGTTGTGGGTTATTCAGCTCAATATTTACAAAAAGAACAGTCCTCTCTCGTGCCACCTTAACCCTGGGCTGTTTTTCTCTTTCTTTCCAGATGCTGGAGAGCTCTTCAGTCCCTTTGTTCATTGTCTTCATCCTGCTTTTCATTTTGCTGCTCATTGTGTTCCTCATCAGGAGAAATGGCACTGCTGCCCTTATCTGGAATGAAATAATCCGGGAGAAAGTCACCAATTTCATCATGAATCAGAGCAAAGAACAGAGGATTTTAAATTTTGTGTTGCAGAATGCAGTCCGAGGAGACCCCTGTAGTGTGGTGGACACTATAGATAAATACTGCTCTCAGAAAGAGTGGGCCATGAACGTGGGCAATGAGAAAGGTAATTGCAGCAGGGATAGCATCTGAAAGGTCCTTCAAGACTAGCACAATATAGGACACCCAATTGTATTCACATGGCAACTTCCAAAAAACCCAACCCACACAGCCTTGTGGTCAGCAGAGTAGTTCTGGGAACAGTGGGGCCTGCTCGTGCAGATGTTTTTGAGGAGGAGTATCCAGTGACTCATCCCAAAAGTCACAGGAACACATGTGGGTTTCTGTGTTGTGCACACTGCAAGTGTGTAAGCACAGAGGGACAACTGATGGGAAAAATCTAGGGTTGCATTATACTTCACTTTCTACACAGGGTGCTTTTAGGGCATAATTCATTATGTTAAATACTTTCAGATCCTTAACAACAAGATAGCAAATTGAAAAAAACCCCCAAAATTATGTTAAACTATATGAATTTTGTGTTTGCAAGCATAAATCCAAAGTTTCTGTTGAAGGGAGAAATCCTATCCATGTCATACAGTATCAGACATTGTTGCTATTTAGCAAATAAATCATCTTGTTCTTGCCTCCTAAAGAAAAACATGGGAACAAAAACTTTTTTCATAGCTGCAGGAAACCAGCAATCTTTTCAAAAAACTATAATGGCAAAATGTTAATATGTTCCCTTATGAATTAGAAACAAAAGTACCTCTTGCTGGGAAATTTCTGGGGAAATTTGCTTAGTCTGGGATTAACATAGCTAATGAAATACAACTGTAATAAAAATGCTCCTCTGACATGGGTACAGTTTTGGAAAGTAGCTGCTCAGCATACCTGGCTGGGGTGCTTAGGGCAGCACAACAGTGATGGCTGAGTAGGAATACTTAAAGCTCTAAACTTTTAAAATTTGTGATTAAATTCTTAATAGTTTCACTCCAGTTTTGCTCTGATGGCCTTTCCTCAGATAAGAGCCATCAAAGCTGGTGTGTCTTTAGTCCCTGAGATTTCAAGAGTGACTACATGGCCTCAAGATGCCTCATCATCATATTCACAAACAAATAACACCCAGAAAAATATCACTTAATGACCATGGCTTAGTGTAAAATCCCTTCCACTACTTTTTGAGTTTAGTTACCTAGTTTCTAGCCATACAAGTAGGAGGAAATAGTTTTCTCACAAATAAATCATTTTCTTCAAAAGGACTGAATATAGTACACTGTCACTTATTTTTGGGAACATTTTCTGTTGTTAACAATTGGCTTACATTTTCCATCCCACAAATTCATGTAGTGAAAGCAAATATTTTGCAACTTTGTAAGTAGACTTTTCTTTTTTCCTTTAAAGATGAATATTTAGGATAAGAAATTTTGTATCAGACTGCAGTATAACATTTGCAACAAACATGAGCACTCAAAATCCAGGAGTTATGTATTTCACAGACATGGCCAGTTTCTGCAGTAAGTTCTTGGAAAAAAATACTGCATTTCCCCCTTCTAACACTATAAATTAGTTAATTCAGGGAATTATGTAAGTTATAGTCAGGGAATATAAATTAATTCAGGGAATTCCTTACTCAGAAATGTGTATACTGTGAAACTAATATTTCTTTTAGTTGAAAGTTTGCATTTTGAAACATAAAATGTCCATGATTAACTTGATCACAAATAAGGCAGTTTACGAAGGATACAGTATATAATTTGACATCAACTCTTAACATTTGAATGTCCTGAGCAACTGAGTACATGGATTTTTAAAGTTTCTTGTCACTGACTTGCTCTTCTGTATATGAACCAGTTTGATTTTGTCAAAAGGTAACCTTTTCCCACTTTAATCAGGTCTGATTCTAGACAAGACAGTGGAAGAGGCCAATCCCTCAGTTGCCCTGGAGCTGGGAACATACTGTGGCTACTCAGCAGTGAGGATTTCTCGGCTGCTGAAGGCAGGAGCTCGTCTGCTCACTGTGGAGTTCAACCCAGAATTTGCTGCTATAGCTAAACAGATGATTGAGTTTGCTGGAGTACAAGATAAGGTAAATACCATTTTGTCTGTAACCACTACAGCAAAACTGGTTAGATTTTGTGTTCTTTTTTTTTCCCTTGTACCCAGGGGCCTTATAAATTTAACCACCTCCATGCTTAGTTACAGTGCCTGACCTCTCACAGCAGGACTTCACTACGTTGCCTCCCAAAAGCCAGGAGAATACTGGGTTTGTCAATATAAACTAAAAGGTTTAAATTGTTGTGAAGACTGACTACAAAAAGCTGAACCATAGTCCAATTTGTTACAAGAGATCACATGAATCAGTTGTATTAAGTGCAGTGAACTTCAGATGATAAGCATTTACCCAAATCTAGGTGGTCACAGTACATATACCTAAGTTTTGTGCAGTCAGAGGGGTCTTGACTCTCTGTAGGTGCTTGAGATGCAGGTGTTTCCAGTCTATATTCCCCCCTCTCAGGCTGGGGGATTCATGGCTGAGAGATGCCTGTCTATTCAGCACACATCTCACTTCAGTGGAGCTAGAAACACTGGAGGAAGTTAAGTCCCACCAAGGGACCTTCTAATGTGTTTCTTAACTTCTTGAAGAGAACCTGAAGTACTAGTGACATCTAAAACTGCCTTTTCCCCGTCTGATTTAATCTCTCAATCAGCTATGAGTCATAAACCAGACATTTCCTTACCACTTTCTTCCTCCTCTCACTCTATATGGTGCTTGCCTAACAAAAATCCATATGCAGCAGCTTTAAGTTTAACAGTAGTTACTCCAATAAAGCTGTGAGGAAGATGTAACAGCCTCTGTCCTGCCTCTTCCCTCTCCTGGCCATATCAATTTTACATACTGCAGCCTCCATCTTTATTCTAACCTAACCTGTTCTCTGCATTTTTTTGCTTCCCTTGGACTACAAGACTCAACTGAGATGTAATTAAAAAAATAACTGTTTTCAACAGGAGATTTCCATGTTCCCAGTGGAGAAACAAATTATACAACAAAAACAACAGGTCACTTTTTCTGTTATTTTAAAAAACAACAAACCAACAAAATCCAAAACACTCAAATTGATATTTTGGAACATAACTGAGTTGGTTTGTCAAAACCAAAAAAGTACATTTGATCTAAACCTACCAAATAATTCAACTGACACAATATAAACAGGATCTCTGATGTCTGGCTACAATTTAAAATTAGCTAGGAGCTTGTGATTTTTCTTAATGGTTTGCAGTTCATCAGATGGATTTGTATTTCAGGTAAAACTCCTAGAAGGCCCTTCAGAGGAAATCATCCCCCAGCTGAAAAAGAAATATGAAGTGGATACTCTGGATTTTGTCTTCCTGGACCACTGGAAAGACAGATACACACCAGACACCATCCTGCTTCAGGTCAGTTTGCACAATTCCAGTCTTAAAAGTAAAGTTGCAAATACCTTTATGTCTGTGAGGCCTCTGTTCTTTATGAGGGACCTCATCTGCTGTAAAAGGAAGACTGGCAGCCAAAATAGCCTTATGAGAAAAGAGGATTTGCAGGACAGGACCCTAAACTTTTGTTAAGGACAACTGCCAACACTACATAGCTCAGGACTCAGTGAGTACATTCTGAATATACAGGTGTGCAGTAGAAATCCTACCTGGAGGAGTGCATGGCCCGAGTCTTACACTCCCTGGGAGTCTCTGCACGGTCACCAACCACAAAACTTGACCCAAAGCCCATCCTGATCCTGGGAGAAGGTGAGACTTGGGACCTGCATATCCCAGCCCCAGCTCTGTAATTTCCTCAGTACCCCCTTTTTTTGCCTGGGTCTGTGGTGCCAGCAAAGCTTCTTGATGAAATACTATTTTGGTAGCATGGCTGGGACTTGTCTGGGAGTCTTTATACTCCACCTAATTAACTGCAGAGCAACGTTAAGAAGAGCCCAGACTGCCCCAGCCAGGCACTTCCTAGGGAAATGCTGTCCAACTCTATGTCCAGCCCCAAATGTGGAAAAATTATGCTTATTTCTTGCCAAGCTGCCTTAACCATTACTGTACATATTACAAAACAAGTTGGCTGTAACAGCAGTAGGCAGTGATAGGTAACTACCAGAGGACTTCTGGATAAGAAGGTATTTTCTGGTGTTAACTGAGATTGACAACATCTATCAACACAGCACATACAGATACTCTCCTAGCTGATAAAATTTTCTACAACTGCCTGTTTTTATGGAAGTGCCATTTTTCAATTATTTTGTTCACAATAAACCCACTTTTTTTGAGCCTGCCTCTTAAATTGAGAACCTGCCAAATACCTCCTGACCCCTGCTTGAGGACTACAACACTCTTTTCTGATCCAGGCCCCCTGG
Source organism: Vireo altiloquus (assembly GCA_013396875.1). NCBI lineage: Eukaryota > Metazoa > Chordata > Aves > Passeriformes > Vireonidae > Vireo > Vireo altiloquus. Next base: position 1,204,819 of record VZRF01000723.1, on the reverse strand, counting down.
TTTTTTAGTTTTAAGTCCTGTCCTCCAGAAAGCTGTTTGAAAAGGGAATTTGTTTGGGGTTATGAACAGCTAGTATTGAATTTACACAGCAGTAGCTGGCGAAAATGTTCCCTCCCTACAGTTATTTTGTACTCAGAGAATGCTTTCTTTTAAACTGCCTGTGTAAGGATGACTGAGCTCTTTCCACAGTGCACCCTTATCGGAACTTAGCCTTCACAACACAGCCAAAACAAACAGAGAGTTTAGTTCCATGGTAGTGGTCAGTCTGATGCAACTGTGATACAAAGTTGCAAAAAACTCCCACAAAATTAAGAGGAGAAAGACAAAGAACAGATGGTCAGATTTTCTCAGATATTACAAACCTTCTAAAATGTACTTTCAGCAGGTATTGCAATATGAATAGTGAATATGAAGTATGAATATATTCAGATGAAGTATGTATCTGTTGGAAGTGGTCCAGACAAAAAAGCCAGACATGAAGAGCATCTGAAATCCTGATGACCAGTGGAAAATCCAGTATGTTGTCTCTTGCAGGCTTCTGTAAGCTGTGCAATAGAAACAGACTGGAGGGTATTTGACATGTCTCTGAAATCACTGCTACTGTGCTGACTGGTGTTCAGTCCCCAGAGGCAAGAGCAATAAGCTCAACGGCTTCTGCAGCACACTCATCAACAGAACTGCTCTCATAGACTGGGAGCAACAAAAACCAGCCATGTTTTGGCTACAGCCACTGCAGGTAACCACAGGGTAACAACCAACCTAATTTAGCTACAGACTTTGTTTTAAAACAGCTGGTAAGCTCAGATAAGCAACTTCTCCTAGACAAAAAATACCAGTAAAATTAGGTTTTTAGGTTTACTGAGGATAAACGTTGCACTTGATGTGACTATTGCACGTTAATTATGTCTTGTGGAAATTTGTCAGAGTGTTCTTCATTGTGCACAAACCTTCCTTCACGCCCAGATCCCGAACAGAATGGCAGAAGTTGTTTAAGGTGAAAGGCAAACAAGCGCAGAAGATGTCTTTAATTCTTTTAGTGGTTTTGGAGTCTGACCAAGACTGGCCAAAGCAGTGCATGCTAGTCCTTCGGTTGACCTAAAGAGCTACTACAACAGTTTAATGCCATATTAAGAAAGCTTTTAAACAGCAGGCGTAACAGTAACAGCCAAAACAAAGCCACTTTACTGATCACGTAGACCTAGCTGAAAACAAGCTGAGGAGCAAACGACACACTTCCACTTGATTTACTATTTCAGAATCAGCATCTCAAATGCTCTGCTCATTAACAGAAAAAGTCAGCAAATGACCAAAAAGGACCTGAGAGTTACTCAGTTTCTCCTGTGTCTCTTCGACCTTCCAGACCTGTACTACAGTGGGTTTTTGGATGCAGGCACTTGAGCATGGCCTGGTTAACATGAAAGTACATTGCATTCAAGCCAATGTCTGCTTAACAGCTACTATGAAGCAATTTCTCTTCTTTCTAGGAATGCAACTTGCTGAGGAAGGGCTCAGTTCTTCTGGCTGACAATGTAATTTTCCCAGGAGCTCCAGATTTCCTTAACTATGTCCGCAAGAGCCCCCATTTCCAATGCACTAACTACCCATCTCATCTGGAATATATGCAAGTGGAAGATGCTATGGAGAAGGCTGTGTTTTTGGGATAAAGAGAGCCATTAATAATCAACTTTTGTTTCAAATGATGTAAATGCAATTGCACAGGTTAACATGTCCGTGCTATAAAGTTTTTTTATTATTTTTTTATTTTGGAGGCTGTAGTTAAACAAGCGCTAGCGATCTTCTTAGGCGAGGTAGAAACTAAGATCAGGAGTAAGTAGGGTCTGTGCCATTGTTCCACATTAATTCAGCAAACCCAAGGTGATGCACATTGCCTCACCTTAGCCAACACATCATCAAACAACAGAGTCTGTTATTCTGAGCTCAAGCTTGAACAACCACAGTTTGGGTTTAGGGTGAAGTGGAGAAATACACTGCAACTTCTGAAGACTTGTGTCCCCAAGCTAAACTCATTAATCATTAGCAAGAGAGGGGAAAAACATCCATGTTGCAAGAAAAGACCATTTCATGTGCCCTATTTTTGCTAAATTACTAGCATGCCTCTTGATGCAGTGAAGGCTCCTCTTGTGAAATCAGATACTTCTTTGCAAATTTACTGCAAAACTTATTAATCTATGTGAGAGAAAAGAGCACACACTGAAAGAAGACACCCATGCAGTGCTGAGGAAAACAAAACAGAATTTTGAAAACAAACAAATAAAATTATTGATCTGCCCATGCAGAGGCAGGGAAAACTGAAGTAGTAAACAGATTAAAATTAACACAGTAACAGACAGGTAACAAAACAAGCAGACTCTTTCTAAAAGAATACAAAACTATGTAATATTTGACCTTGAGAAAATGCTGTTTATCCCCTCATTATACTGTACATACATGGTATGTGCTTTTTTGAGGTAGGGCAGGCTGCTTACTCTGAAGTGCTGTATATGTTCAAGATGCTGTATAAAAATAAAGACCAGAGAGAATGGGTTTTAGCAGGTGGGTCCTGCACGCCCTGGTTAACCTCAGTGCTGTTACACCATGTGAATAGTGTGGGTTGTCATTGAGAAGATTCAAAGCCAAATAGAGAATCTCTAACTCACCTGAACGATGCAGAAATCCAGTGGCATTTCCTAGCATGTCCTGCTGTGATTATGTAAGGCAGAAACAGTCACATTTATAAATAAAAAATAAAAACCAATAGAGGAGGGGCATGACTTTCATTTTTTCCAATGAATTCTGTACTGCACTTGAGGCTTTCAGACTTGAAACTGCCACAGAAAGATCCATCAGTTGAAAATTGGAGTGAAAACCAAGGATAACCATTCTTGTCTTTCCCAGTATGAATTCTTTCAAGCCTGTTTCTTCCTTGTATAGCCCACCTTACTGCAGTGGTCCCTGCCCTGGCCTGTGTGCTGCAGAAAATCCACCTCCAGGACACCAGTAAGGAGCAGAGGATCACCATGCAGTGTAAAAGAAAACTAGAACAGGCTAAGGTGATGGAATTTAGAAATGGACCAAGCAAGCCATGGTGACCCAGTCAGCTTGTAAAGTGTGCATTCCACAGGGATAGGAAGGAGAAGGTAAAACTATCAGAGTTTTTCTATCAAGTTAAACTCTATCATATTGAGAAAGACACAGGGTTTCCTGTAGTAGATTAGATTATGCAGAAGCAGCCTCGGGTGACTCTGTTGTGTTGTCCTGTGTAGAGCCAACACCGAGTTCTAACACTTCCACCTCGTACTGTAAGTCTGTAACACAGCTCAGCAGCATGTCCTCTTGGCATTCAGCTCAACTCAAAGTCACTGGACCAAAATCCTTCAGGTGGTTGCAAGCAATTTTTGCAAAATTTGTAATGCAAAATAATCTTCAAGCTCATTTACTGGCATACACAAGTTTCTAGAGCATGCTGGAAAATCTGGATACCTATGGTTGACCAGAAGATTCGTCTGTACATCTAAACCCTCAACTCCAAAGAATCCTCTCTTGTGTTTAGCCCTAAACACCTTTGCACCCAACAGATACTCTTGTCACAGCAGGATCAGAAAAATGCAATCCTACTGCTTGTTAATGGCCAAAATTACTGTTCAAGAAACTGTCAAGAAGATTAGGAAAGGTGGGAACCTGTAGAGTTAGCATGGATATTTCAAAAGATGCATCAGTGAATAATGTATTTGTAATATATGTGGCCAATATTTGACCAGCCACCTTTTAGTCTATAAAGGTATTTTAATTCATTAGAAAGCATCTCCTACATGGAAAATTGTAAAAAATAAACACAATGTATGTACTATCAGAATATTTGCAGAATTCCCTATGTAAGAAAAATTTTTCCACTTCACTACATTTTTGAAATGCTCTTAATTATTGGTGGCAAGGGATGAAAAGAAAAAAGCCTGACTCAGTTTGCATGACTGACATTAGAAAAAAGGCTTTTGGTCAGTTGAGCAAATATGATCTGGAGTCACTGACACATAAATGTGAAATCTCCCAGGGAGAAGAGGCACTTTTCAAAATAAAGTCACGCTTTGAATTCTGGGAGAAGCAAAAGGCAGACACAGGATCTTCTAATTCAAACATGTTCTAAAAACCTCCTGAGTGTTACTGCAACATCAGCCTGTTCCAGGTGGAAGACACAACCTACTCTGGCACAAAGCAGGTCTGGAATGGTGCATGTGCAGCACGTGGTTAAGGAGTGCCATGAGAGTGCACCACTGATAGAAAGCTCCCAAGGGGAAGAACTCCCCTAAAACAACACACAGCTTTCTGCAAATTCTCACAGCTCAGGTCAGAAATGGATGATCTCACCAAATACTGCTAATTTACATCAATTCTCCAGATGACAGCTACTGTCTGGGTTGTCTTAGTGAATCAGGCAATACATGGAAGTGAGGTCTGGTTTCTGCCAGAGCCTCTTTGTTATCTCAAAGGGACATGATACTGTCTTTCAAAATATTGAACCAATTCAGTGTACAAGACAGGAGGAGGATTTAAGAGGAAGTCAAACCTAGCACTACTGCCTTTTGCATAACAACCCCCTTGGAAGCAATTCCTCCATCAGAATTTACTTGTCTGAGTACAGAGCAGGCATCACATGTTTGTTGTACAGGAGCCATTGCCTCCTCCACTGGCAAGAGGAAGTGAAAAGCAGCTCACTGGAGAATTCTGAGCAATGAGTCAAACACTAAATGCAGTGAAGGGAACGTACAAAAACCCCTACAAGAGCAACAAAAAGAGAGACCCCTGAGATCCCAAGTCTCCCACCCAAGGTGACATCAGCAGGGCAGTGATATGTCCTTACTTGGCTGAGCAGTCAATCAGGAATCAGTTATAAGGTACCTTACAAACAGCAGCTATGATTGCTGTGCACACACACAATGAAGAGAGTACCAGAGTTTCAGTCTTTGTCTCTACAGCTCAGTTAATGACCACATTATAAAGCACCTTCCCACTTTAAAAAATCCCCCATCAGCTTGTACCAGAACAAGATCCTGCCACTGCTTATTTCAAAGTAATACACTGGGGAAGAGACCCTTGAGGACAGAGTATTACCCCAACACACTGCTGAAACCTGAAACAGATGAGGGCTGTGATATTTCTTGCCCATTGTTACTAGGTTAACCTTTCACCTGCAGGACTCACTGCTTCCATTTGCCCAACCTGTGATAAGTTGGAAATAAAATCATTTTGACAGCTGTAAAAGGTCAGTTGTAAAAGCAACATATTTATTTTAGCTCAGTACCTTACCTACAGCATCTGCTATTCATTGCCATATTAGTGCACCCACAAAGGGAAAATCAGATTCCTCCCTGCAGTGGACAAATGATGACACCAAGGTGCAGGATGCTAAGCCCAGGAGCCCACATGTTATCACAGCACTTGTGAAACTATATCCTCCAGCTGCAAAAACAGACCCAGAGATGACTTTACAAAACACCTGGGGATGCATTTAAGACATCTGAAATAAGGAGGGAAGGTAAGCTGGAGATGACCTTCCAAGTGCTGTTTGCAAACATTTGCATGTAAATGGAACCTTATCGTGCTCTGAATGGTACAGTCAGAAATTCACATATGGCAAACTTCTGTTGCTGGCAATGATTCATCAACCTTTCACTCACAGAAAACTGGACCTCCGTTCTCTCTCTAAGACCTTGCAGAACATTCTGCCATGACTTATCAGGTTTTGTCAGGCTTCATGAAAGCATGGCAGTGGAAATGGTGTGTTCAGGTGTGCCAGTCATTGATCTCACCAACACAGATGAGACATTCCTCAAGAGAATGAATCTGCTGGTAACTGGCTGTTACCTTAAATACACAGATGACTCTTCAGTATCAGGATTTTCTTCCATTCCACACTACCAAATGTAAATTATTTGGCACATTCTCAAAGTAACAATTTCACATGTCAACCAAACCTCATACATTGCTACAATTAGTTTTTCTTACACACATTTCAGAAATCTGCAGTCTTTGTAAAGTTACATGGATTCTATGATTTAGCTGGGAAAGGTTAATAACATCCCAAATGAAAAGCTATCTGCAAGTTCTGTGCTCACAAACATGCTGGCCCTTGAACAGTGGTGCAGATGTCTTTCCCACAGAAACATGCTTGTATATTAAAAAAGAAAAAAACCCCATGATCTACAGTCCAGGGTCATGCTACAACTCCAGCATATGGCAATGAGTCAAAAATGTTCAGCTTTACTCGTTTATAGGATATTTCAATTGCCCCTCATTACCACTGACCTTTTGCTAACACAGAGCATTGACCTGAGCTAGGGTTGCATAATCCCTTGCCACAGAAAACTGCTGCTGCAAAAGCCAAAGAATATTTGAGATACCTGATGTAACAAAAAGATAACCAATGGCACATATATTCTTTCCAGGCATGGTTTATTGAAAACACACCAAATTGTTATCCTACATACCTGGTTTCTAACAAGCATTCTACTTGTCTGCATTATGGAAAGATCCTATCATAATAATAATAATACATTCTGTCACGGTAACATTTGTTCTATGGAAAGCATAATCCACCTTTTTTTTTCCTCTCCATACTCGTAAAATCAAACCATTCTAAGTGTTTCAGTTTATAGTACAGTGTAAATACAATGCAAAATCCCACCAGTCTAAACTACAGAGAGAATGTTGAGCAGTATTACAGAAAACACATTGTTGATTTTTTTAAATTCTCCTACCATGAAAATTTTAAGGCACATGAAGTTACAAACACATTAGCTACTAATTACCAGTAAGCTTCTTAGTCTAGTTACTTTGTTTTTTTTTTCTGAACAATAAGAACCAGATTGGCAGGCCTTGTAGTATCTGCACTATCTTCCTCCTCGCCTTGGACTTCAGATCATCCTACCCTGATGTCAAACTTAAGACAGAAAACAAAGGCTCGTAGCATCTTCCCCTTAAATGCACTAGATTAGTTACTGTATCAGTAAATCAGAGAATTTCTCTGTCAAAGATAAGGAAACATCAGATTTTAGGGGCATCGTAACAAAGAAATTTTGCAAGAAACTACGCATCTATATAAACACCTTCAAAAACTCCACCCCAACAGCACAAACCTGCTGGCTGAAGGTATTGGCACACTGTAGGTTTCACTGAGCCAGCAGTCGCTCAGCAGATGAGGCTATAACCACTCTAATGTGCCCATTTGGCTTCTGAAGCTTTGCTTAATGGAGGGTTTGACATGTGCACCTCTCTCACAGGTAGCTGAGCCTATGCTCAACCTTAAGGCAGGTAACAGAAGGTAACTCATCACCTTCAGTCTCATGGAACTGCTCTAGGAGTGAAAACTGCTTTGCCTAGCACAAGGCTCTCCTGCTGGAGAGCATTACTGAAACTGCTCCTCAGAGCTGGCGCAAACTTCTGAGACTGCTGTAACAGACATGCCACCTCTGGCTTTCTTCATGTGTCACTGACAGCAAGTCAGTTCCGAGTCCCCAGGTCAGTCCCTCTGGGGACGTCTTGGCAACAGAGACCAGATTTGCTTCCCTGGTAGAAGTGCATTCAGAACCAGAAGGTCTGAGCATGTGAGAGGAGATCTGGGATAGGCAGCAGTTACGCCAGAAGACACTGAAGGTTGGGACCTACAGCTGCCCAGGCTGTTCCCTAGGGAGCATTTCAAGCTGACAACACATCTTGAGTTGCATTTATGGCTATACTGCTACTTAAATCCACGACACAACCAAAATATCCTAAAGCCTTGCCTTTTAGCTCTCCTCCTTGGGTTCTGCAGACACACAGACTGACATGGGAAGCCATAAAGCACAACTGCTTGCACACTCAACAGCTAAACTTGATGCTTCTCCAGGGTAGTTGGCACAAATGTTTTTTTCAACTTGCACAGCTCAGTGAAAATGCTTGGGCGATGTGCAAACCACCTTCCTGGGAAGAAAGTTCTGCAGTAATCAGATGCTGTCAGAAATCTCCCTCTCCTGTGTTATCTCAGCCCTGACTGGGCTATCAAATTTCCTTCTCCTCTTCAGCAGGAGTCTTGCAACACCATCACTTCCTTCCACAAACCATCCCTCCCACCAGAATTTCCACAGGTAGAAATCTCTTCTACCCCAGCCCCTTGCAGGCAGATTCCCTCCGCTTTCACAATGGAGCCAACAGGAAAAGAGGAGGTCACATACCTGAGCCCTAAAAAGCACTGCCTGCCTTTTAGCAGGAGACTCTAAACCCTACTGCAGCATCAGTCACACACACTGCCGCTTTCCCTTCTTTACATACAGGCCCTGCTGCCAAAATACAATTACGGGTTCACCCACCCACATCCCAGAACAGCTCAAACAGCCAGTCACACTTGTGCCAGCAAGAGGAGAGGTGAGGACAGGGGTGGGCACACATCCCACCAGGGAGCTTCTAGCCATAGACAAAAAGGACATTAAATCACCAGACCTGGTTCAAGGTACCCTGCTTTGGACCTCAGCAGGTGGGCTGATAATACAAGGTGATAGTCTCATATACAAGTCATCCCCCCAATCCATTTTATTTCCTCACCATCCAAACAGTTTGTTGAGAAGAAAAAACCCCACAGTAATGTTGAGGATGGGTTATTGCTACATACTTGGGAATTAGTTGTCAATGTAAGGCAAGGGAAGGGTGGGGGTTTGATGTGTGATTCCCAGGGGAAGCCTTGGCCCATCAACTTGGTATCCCACTTCTTGACTTCTCTGATTTTCTGCAGCAATAAACCGTGTTGTCAGCTCACAACTCTGCTGGCTGCTGTAACACCCCCAGGAAAACAAAGAACAGTTTGCTACGATGACCAGGGCCAGCCAGTGCCATCTAACTTGACAGGAACAGTTCAGGGTGCAGTGTAAATACCAAAAAGACTTTTGGGAGAAGTGAGATGGGGTCTGAATCTGCTTCTCAAATATCCTTAGTGGTTTCAGCCCATTAATGACAAAGATCAAAGTAAACTCCAACCCAGACTCTGAGTGTCCCTTTAGTGTCCCACTAAAGCCATGGGATATCTAGGGTTGAAGTCGTGACCACAGTCGGCCCCAGTCACTTCACTTGCCCCTTCCTGTGGTTTTCTCTGTTAACTGCCTGCTGGCTTTGAAATATCTGCACAATAACTAAACCACAAAGTCTTAGCAGAGACTCCTTTTAACAGTCAGGTCTTTATTTTAAGTGAACTTTTGCTCAGACTCCTTTGGTAAATATATGGTTTGAAGTAGATCAGGGACAGACTGACAGCACGGCCCTTCTCTTACACTGTTCTAATCAGCTACAAAGCAGGTTCCATTGCTAATTACTGAACGTTTTTAAAAAAATCCTTTCATATACAAAAAGAATACACCAAGTACATAACCAAAAGTGATATAAAACTCTTCTGTGTAGCTTGGTTAAAAGGGTCTCCGCGTATTGGCAGAACAAGTATGAAAAGAGCACCATTGATATAATATACAGTCAGACGATGTATCTGGTTTCATTGCCACACTTTATATCTACACAGAGAGACACTGCCCCGACACAGATAGTCACAGGTGCCTCTCTTTGCTCCCCTTGATCCGCTGAGCATCTTTGGCCCAATAGGACTCTCATGCAGGTGAAAAAACAAATCTTTGCTATGTTGATTTGCTCCAAGCAACTTCACCTTCCCCAGGATCCAGAAGTGACACTGCAACGTATGTGGAAGATGAGGGTCAAAAAGGGAGGGTGCGAAGCAGCACACGTATCATCGAAATCACTGACAGCTTCTGGCATCAGTCTTTTTCCCTGAATCAACAAATGCTTCCCTCTCCTGCAAACTATTTTACATGGTTTTGTTAACCTATTCTCTGCACAACAATATATATATATATAGACTTTTTTATTTATTTATATATATGTATTCATGTCAAATTTTTTAATATACTCAGGAAGATACAAAGCTCTTGGTACTTGCTTTTTTTTTTAAAGTTTTAAATTTTTTTTTTACAAAAAATGTAATGGTTACTATTACAGTAATATTTTGGGGGAGGTGAGATTGTTGATACTTCCCCTTTTTAGTTACAAAAGGAACGGCAGGCACTGAAAACTGCGAATGATGTTTGCTAGACTCAAAAATGTGCTTTCCAGTCACACCGTTTTTAGGAGCTTGTTTAAAACTAAATGTGGCAATCAAAGAACAGTGGCAACCAAGTAAAATCAGCAAAAGTCCTCTCATGCTGCTACTGAGACATTTGCTTCCTATTCTCATCTGCTGCCCTCCCTTGACCAATGCCTGGAGAAAATCAGTGATCTGAAGTCATTTAGTTCCTGGCATTTCCAGATACCACATTTGCAGAGTATGTTCTCTTGAGGTAAACATTCCCCTACAGAAGGCAGGCCTTGGCATCCTGGAGGAGAGCTGCTGCACACGGGTGATTTTCATGCCAAATGAAATATGCAATCTCAAAACAAAAGCAAAGGAACACAGAAACCATGACAATGATTTTAAAATGCCAAACCAGTTCCCTTTGTGGCATTTTTCATCAGAATCTATAGCCCAAAGCAAACATGGATCCAACATTGAAAAATTTACCATCAAATATAAGTGACAGACCCATCTCAAATTTTATAGCATGTTCAAAATAAGACATCCTACAAAAAAGCTATTTCCTTCAATGTCTTAACAGCTATGGTAAAAGTAGTTAATCATCATCAATGCAACAATGATACATTTAACATGTAAAAGCTCCTTATTGCAATCTTTGAGAACATGAAAATAAAAAGCCAGCCAACTCCATTTCTCAGCACAGATTTCTGAACCAGGGACACTGAAACCTTCCGTAAACTGCTTTTCAATATGTGGAAATAAAAACAGAGACATTACAGAATTCAAAAGGCAGAAGTATTGTACACCAGATTATAATGATAATATAGCACTGTGATTGATATAGCTTACTCTAAAAGCAGATTATACAGCTTGCATCAATTTTGTCATCCACTCTCCAGTTCATTTAACGAGCGTTTAATAGTTTTTGTTCCGCGTTTTCTCCCTTCATTGAAATCCAATAAACCCACTCAACATTCCTGCACTTTCTGTGGGAATAATAAAGAAAACCTAAACGTTTTTCAGAAAGCCTTCAAAAATGTTAAGAGTCACAGTTCAAAAGAAATCCCCCAAAACAAAAACCAAAACAACGAGCCCCAAACCAGAAAAGTGCTATTCTCCTCATGGCTACACCTACGATATCGTTTCACACACCCTGCAGTTCCTCTCTCGCTGCGAAGCTGCCGCGTGACCTGACAGTTCTCCAGCTTGGCACCATCCGTACGTGAGAGTCCCCTAAGAATGCAGCTACATGGAAGCTTGGATTCTCTTTTCTCGCTTTTCTTGCAGGAGTGGGGGGAGGGCGGGGGAGGCAGGGGCTGTTTCTGGTGGGAATGTCAGGGAGTTAAGCAGCAGAGTGTCTCGCTGTAAGGCATCGTGCTCCGCTCGGCGATGGCACTCAGGTGGGTTCGCTCCCCACGCCCTCCTGGAACCTGCAGCCCTCCCAGTCCGAATGGCAGTGGTGACTGATGAGATCCTCTGTGTCGATTCAATGTTTGTTTCTCCCCCTCAATTAAAAAAAATGTGGTTGGACTTTAGCCCTGCAAAATAAAGTCAAAACTGATTAATACTAGTCAGTAACGCGGCCTTGGTGATCTCCATCACCTTGTGGTAGGACAGCGACTGGAAATGCCAACCTGTGCCAACACATGGGCTCCCTGAAGGGTATGTCTGGGGGAAAACGAGCACGGACTTCATTTTTCAAAGTTAGGACCCCACTTGTAGGGCTTCACTGCTCAGAGCAGAGGGCAGCAGTGAAGCAGGCACCTCATGCACATTGATCCCAGCCCTGTGCCTGAGCCACCACAGCCAATCACGCAGCCATGGGAGGCCAATGGTGCCAGGACCTGCTCCGTGACAGCAGCCTGCAGTGCTGAAACCTCCTCTGGGCAGGTGCTTGCAACCCAGGAACAGAAATGACCTGCTACACGTGGCATTTGTACTAGACTGAAAGGAAGGAGGGGAAAAAAATCCAACACCACCACCCAAAAACACACAGGAGTTTTCTCTCCCACTAATGCAAGGGATTTCTGTGTCGAATTATGGGGGTGGATGATAATTCATGGTTTGGAATTTGGGCCTTTAAAGTCTGTTGCCCACTCTGATGGGAAAGTTGCTCAGTGCCTTCATGACAGTCACTAAAATTTTCCTTTAGTCATAGCCAGGGGCACAACACCTGCTGCTCCAAACTTATCATCCTCTGACAGAGTGCCAGAAGGTATCACTGGGGTAACTTGAGCAAGACAGCAGGACACAGATTAGCAGTGGCAGGAGCAAAGAAAGGCCAGTGACATTACTGAGGAGCTTGGCACGTGGCAAAGGCAGACAACTAGAACACAACAAAAAGGCACCTTTCTTTAGTGACACACACAAAAAAAAAAAAAAAGAAAATGAGAAGTGAGAGTTGTGGGTCACTGTTTATTGTGCAACCAATATCATCTCTCCTTGCAAAGTAACTTGTGTACAGTCAGCAGCTTTCCTACTGTAATTCGTGGGAACCTCAAGGGACATCTAAAAATAGTCAAGGATATGTTTTTTCTTAAGTCTCTGGCTAATCCTTATAATAAGCATAGAGGGAGAAAAATGGTTGGAAGCAGGAACACACTACTCAAATTCATTCCCATGGCCTAACAGCAGAAATATTTCACATTTCAGCTGACAACCAATGATTCAGAATATTAACTTCCTGCCTGGTTATTTGACAGGTTATTTTTTAATCAAACAGTGGTGTTTGATTGCATTTCATTAAAGATACACTGAATAATATGAACACCACCTTTTTTTTTCCAAATGCATTTTCATGTATCTGCAAGTTAGTTAGATTTGAAGAGATTCCACAGCTATACAGATCATGCACAAGAGAAAGTTATTCACTAGCCCAAATTACCATTAAAAGGACCTACCATGCATGCAAATTAGACCCAGGAGTCAACAGGCTGGGGTTTAATGTCACGGGCATCCACCAGATTCACCGAAGCCCTGTTACTCCTGTTAATGTTTTTCCTATTTGTGTCATTCTGCAGCACAGGGTGAGGAGTTAAAGCAAAACAGAGCGGATTAATCAAACAAAACCACCAAACAAGTCAGCTTAAAGTAGCACAAGGGAAAATTAGTGGTAGAGAAAGAAACAAGATCAGCAAAGGCACAATACTGACAAAAGCATCTGCAACAGCCAAAAGGCCACACTCCCCTGGATTCCCAGCCTCCCTGGAGCTTTCACACAGCTCACAAGCCACAACCCCCACAGCCACGTTTCTGTTTGGTAGCACAGGGAGGAAGAGCAGCAGCTGCTCAGCTCTGCCCAGGTGAGGGCAGGGCTGTGCATACCTTTGCTGTGTTCAACAGCCTGGATTCAGGTTACCCCCAGGTACTCAAACCAAGAGGCAGCACAGGCTGTGGGTCACACATGGCTGAGGTGAAATGTTTTTTCTCTCTCTCATGAAAGCAGAACAGCCACTTGCTGAACTCTGGTTGTGCTTCACTTCAGTCATACACTGGAGTTAGGGCTGCTTGATGTGATTTTGAGGGTTGTATTGGACCACCTCAATGAATTTTAAGTGGCAAAAATAACAAGTACTTTTAATTTTCCTACCTCAGCCTTTTTCCCTCAAAAAGACATTTTCTGCCAAGCTCCTATTGATCAACTTTCTTATATAACTTACTGCATCCATTCCTGCTGCATCCTTGCAAAATGTACTAGAACTCTGATGAGGGAACTAGAAAGTTTATTTGATTGATACTGGCCCAAGCAGGAGCATCTCTTGCCAATTGGAGGAGGGGGACACATTCTAGGACTTCAGTAATCAGCTTAAAAAAAGTCCAGGCAGATTGAAGTCACTCTCCAGGGTGTACCTTCATGGAAAGGCAGAACACAGCAGGAAATGCCTGACTAGGCAAGTTAAAACAGGCAGGCTGGTGCAGCAGGACACCTTCCTAGTTTACCATCTATGGAAGTATTTTTCTCCAAATCACATTTTTTTATTTCCCTTGTTCGATGATGGTGGGTTTGCCTTTCAGCTGACTGAAGTTTAACTGTTTCCACTCAACATGAATCACCTGGATTTTCTGGTATTATCAACAATGTGCTCAAGGTTATTAAGGACAGCCTTCTGCAGGCTAGCAATAGTGTCTCCTACCACTGACTCTTATTTCAGTGAATTCTCCTTTTTCTTCTCAGAATTACTCCCCCAGGGGAAAATCCAAGCTTGTTTTAAGGCCAGGGAGAACTGGTGGCCACAGCATTAACAGACCTTTTAAAAGGTACACTGAAAAGGTACAGCAATGCAACAGAAATTACACAGAGCCTGCTGAGCCACATGAGCACACAGCTCACAATACAAATGCCTTGTGAAGTAAGAATGATTTTTAGTTAGAAAGTTGCCTAAATTTGTATTTAGAAGGCACACACATAATTGTGCATGTCTCTTCTTCCCTCTCCATCTCCCTGGCCCATAGCCGTGGTCCACCCTCAGGACTGTGAATGAGACTTGCAGAAATGAGTACTGTTCACCACACTGCTGGACATGGACACACAAGATCACACATATTTCTCGTGGTGAAGACAATAAAGCAGCACGACAATCTAAAGAGACTTGTCAGAACAAAGTCTGAGCACAGTTACACAGCTCAGGGCCAGGGAATGCTGCCTGGACAAGGGTGACAGAACAAACACTTTCTATTTTTACAACCTCATCCATTTACAAGAGTACAGCAACTACCTGCATTTGCTCCTGCACTGGAAAGCAGCATTTTGTTTTTATTTCTAGTTAGCCAAGTGCTAAATTACAAAATAATGCCGTTATGTGAAATAAAAGAAAGCCTTTACAGCCCCCTGGTGAGTAACTACCCTGTGTTTCTGGCTGAGGACACTCGATTCCTTTCTTCCCAAGGCACTAACTAGCACTCAGCAGTAAGAGGGAGCTCACTTTTAAAGGTTCCTTCTCAGAGGCATCCCCTGTGTTATCACTGGTCTTGTACTTGCGCTCCTTGTCCCGGTGGTCGATGGTGGAATATCCATCTGAGGAGGAAGAACATGACAGTCAGGCATGAAGCACAAACGAGCAGGTACAGAGCTGATGCAGACAGAATTCTTCAGCAAAGGAAAAGGAAAACAAACCACCACAACCCAAAGATGCTGGCAGCCTGCTTCTCACGTGCTCCAGTTCTGAAATTTCATTTTTACCAGCTAAAAACAAACAGAGAAGCCTTCTTTTTATAGCACTGCCAGATGCTGGCACTCATTAGCAAGCAGCACTGTTTCCATCCCAGCCTGCTGCACATTTTAGTGTGCCCAAGGAAAGCAGCAAGTTGTCATCTCATGCCCTGTGGCTAATGAGCTCCACATTCAGCCCAAATCCTGCGTTCCTTGCTTAGCAGCCTGATTAATTGGCTGTGTTCATTCTCTGAATGCGCCGCAGCCTGTTCCCACTTTTCCTGAGCTTGCCTACTAGCAGGACATGACAATAATTTGGAAGAGTCCCCATCAGAGCACTGAGAAAAAGGGCTTGTCGAGCTGGAAGAAATCTCAATGCAAACCCTGCTGTGCTTGGGCTGTCTTTCATTAGGAAGCAGCACCTGTTGTTGCCTTTTCTCCTGACAACTAAGGAAGCGCATGAAGGCGTGATGAACACAAGGAAGGAAACTGTGAGAGGGTTTTATAAAGAAATGGCTGTAATTATTTCAGAACCTTTTCTTTGAATCATTGTCAGACAATGCAAACTTAATTTATTTTCATGATGCATCAAATTTCCCTCATTATCAGTGACAAATAGATCCTCACCTGCTCTGCTTTGACAGCTTTGTAATCTGGAGTAAATGACACCCAAATTTATAGCCCCCTGTAGGCTTTTGTTTTCTCCTACGTAATTGAGGGATCATTAATGTTTTTTTGTCCTGACAAACTGTGTTTTTAGAATACCACAAAAAGTTGTACATAAACTATCAAAATGCTCCTCTCTCGGTTTATTACTTGCCTGTAACAGGCCAATAAGGAAAAGTGAGTGATGTATTTGTGGGGTTCCTGTGGCACTGTTTGCCCACATGACAACCACACACACAGCCAGGTGAGATTGAGAAGAGCTTCTGTGTACCTCACACCCAAGTGCACACAGACCTGCAAACAAGCACTTGATGCATTTATGACATCAAGGGCAGTAAGAGATGGTTTAACCACGCTGACCAAAAATAACTAAAGAATTGTGGAGTTACACATGTAGTTCACAGATCATAAAGCATGGAAATATTTGCTACACAGCACTTAACTTACAATTACTTGTTGACAATCAAGATGCCTGACATTCTTAGCTATTGCTTTTGAACAAAAAAAGAAAAAAACCAGCTGCGCCCAGCTACTCAGCCAGCACTCGTGGAGGAACGCATGACCAATAATTCTCTTTCAAATGACAGGCATGAACACTGCTAGTAGGCTGTGTCCTAATCTACAGAGTAATCATTTATTTAGGACAAAATACTTCACCAAAGTATGTATTAAGTGATGGAAAAACAGAATATCAAACTTGCAGCAACTGGGTGGTAACTTTTTACAACTAACTACTAACTGTACTCACAAGGATATAATGGATCACTTTGCATTTTTTAGTGCCATCATCCTGGGTGATCCACAAACATTTCTAAAAGGAATTGCCAAGACACAGTGGAAACCTTTAAATACCCCCAGAAAGCAACAGCCACTAAGTGAAGGATGGCAGCTGTGATACTTCCCAGGGAGCAAGGTCATTAGCAAAGACTGTAATCATAAAAAACAAAAATGCAAACCAGATCTTTATACTACTAAATTAAAAAAACCCCCAGGCTTAGCCAGGGCACATCAGCAAGAGGAAAATCCCACTTTTGCACTGGCAGTAATCTGACAACAAAGAACACTCAAGAACTTTGCTCTTTGTATCTAAATTTCAACACATTTTGCATTTCATCCTGCTGGCCCCCGGCCTGCACACAGACCAGCACTGGTGGGTCATGTGTCCAAAACCCACACACTGTGCTCTGCCTCTGTCAAGATAAGCAGCAGCCGAGATAGGACGTTCACGATTTGATCAAATGAAATGAGAAATATCTTGAAGGAGGCTACATCAGAGAAGTAATACCTCACTGCCCTGAGAACCATGGCTCTGCAAGGAGTTAGAAATACTGCTTCTCCTATGTTCCAGGTTCATTCTAAGAAGCGATCAGAATTAATTGCTTCTGTGGCATAAAGAATATCTATACATACGTTGCTGCTCCAAGGTATAAGTCCATTATTTTGATTTAATAAAATCCCTTCTATAGACAAAAGCTACATTGGTCAATAGAGGAATGTCCCATCCTTGGCTTGTTACTTCTTTCTCTTGTCTTCCTGCTTGTTGTCATCTCTATTGCTTCTTTATCTCCCACTCACTCTACAGCAACATTTTTATGCCATCAAAAATTACAGGACCAAATAAATGCTTGCCAGAGTCAGTCCATCTGTGCCCTCACACAGCTCTCGAGGAGGAGGAGGAGGTGAAAGGAAAAGTCATGCCTGAAGATGGGCATGGAGGACAGAGGCATCTGAACTGTGTGTCCCTGGTCTGAACAATTTCACCTCCTAGGTGCTCCTGTCTGAGTGACTGCAGGTTAACAGAGGCACACACAGAGTTTTGGATGCCTTGGCAAAGACTGGAGATCACAGTTCAGTTGCTCTGCAGACAGCTCAGGGTCAGGGCCCCAGGCACACGGTGACAGTGAGCACTGCTGCTCTGCAGCCTGCCTGGAGTTGGCAGTGCCTGACAGACCCGAGCATCCCACAGTAACCTGTGCTGCAGGTGTTCTCCTGTCTCCAGCACATCCACACCCTGCCCAGGCTGTTCACTGCCCCAGCCAGCAGTGATCTGACTGCTCTAGCACTGCCAGTTGATGGGGAGTGCATCCTCCTGCCTCCCTAACCACTGAGAGCAAAGTGATTCCCTCTCTTGAGAAGGATGACCCCCACAGCATTGGCAAACAAGCTGAAACAGCACCAGCAGTTTTCTTTCTGTGATCTTGAAGAAGATGTGGGATAACAGGAAAGGCTCAGGCACCAGGACAGCCTGAAAACTGGTGAGAAGAGCCCACAGAAGAGGGGCAGACAGGTGGGGATGTTCTGGAACCATCAGTCCTCTACTCTGCAAGGGA
This sequence comes from Vireo altiloquus, assembly GCA_013396875.1. Taxonomy (NCBI): domain Eukaryota; kingdom Metazoa; phylum Chordata; class Aves; order Passeriformes; family Vireonidae; genus Vireo; species Vireo altiloquus. The sequence goes on along the minus strand of VZRF01000723.1, from coordinate 1,186,578 downwards.
TGAATGCTGGGCTGGAAGGATGTGGCTGATGGATGAGCACCTCTAACGTGTGTGGCATGGAAATCCATGGAATTCTGCACTGGCCCACTCTAACATGTGTGAGAAATTACAGTTCAGTACCAAAGCAGTATAGCAGAAAGGTAACTATGCAACTTGGAAGCATCTGAATTAAATGAAATAAACACCAAGCTGAAGACAGGGAAGAATTCTCTAAATGAATATAAAACAGAAAGATCTTAGAGCAAATGAAGTCCCAAAAAGAAGGTAAGGGAAAAACAAACAACTGAAACCAGGGCATACAACTTTCTGAAAAAAAACCCCAAAAAACCCACTAACTGGGATGCAGGAAAAACTCTCTCTGGTAATCTATCATACATTTTCTTGGCAAACCAAATTTCTTGGTGTTTTCTGGAGGCTCTGGTGTGGAGCATGTGAGGATATAACCAAACTCTTTACCAGAGGACTGTATGTTGGTTCTTCTCCATGTATCTACCAGTTCATTCCAGAGTGGAAAAAGAACAAAAACTCCAGAACACAACAGTCCACAATGAACTTAAAATCAGAAAATATAGTCCAGAGCAGCCTTCTCATGTTAGTATACTCAAGACAAAAAACATGCAGCATTGGAAGAGCCTGAAGAAAAAGAGATGAAATGTTGTTATTCCAGTTCCCTGGAATTAAGGATCGTAAACTGGATAAATTAAGTTAGTCTCTTCTCAGCTGACCTCTGAAATAGCACAAAGTTATAGTCCCATTGGAAAGAAAAGGCACTCAAGAACTGGGATCAGGAAAACTTGACAGATTTCATCTTCTAAAGGTGATAAAAAGATTGGAGAACAGCACGGCCCAGAGAATCTGCCTGATGCTGTACATATGCTGTAAATTTGCATTTCGTTTTGTACTCAGGGTTGTACCAGTAACTCCTGAGAGCAGAAAGCAGCAATTAATATTGAGACTATAAACAATCCGCACTGCCCATTCTGCAGCACCTGCCAGCACACAGCTATTCCTGCCAGGAAATCCTCTCTGAAGAGATTTTCTTCCATTGTGAGAACAAATGTTTCAGTGTTCCCTAAGGCAAAATACATATGGACAGTTGATTCATGGCAGGTGGCATCTCATTTTTCCAAGAATACAAAAGGTAATATATACCTATTATTTTACTTTCTGAATGTGCTTGGCTTTTTTCTTGGCTCATACTTGCTATTTTATTCAGCTACAATCATTAATAGCAGTATATCAAACTGTTTGATCTGGAGGCATTATTATAGGTGTATTTAAATAAAAATAACATCAACTGGAAGAAGTAAAGCAAATTCTCCAGAGACCACACAGCACCTTTATCTTCCTTGGTAAAGAAAAAAAGCCCTCTAAAAGTTTAACACTACAGAGCTTATCAGACTCAAAGCACATCCCTGACACTCAGTGGCTCTTCTCAGTCTACAGGAAAAACCAGGCTCGTTTAGATGCAGCAAATGGAAGGTAGAGCCATGAATATCACACACAAAAACTTATTTTTGGTTTTACTTACAAAAACAAAGGAAGAACAGATTTAAACACAAGCAATACATTGAAGTAAATTTTCAACTCTTTTTTTTTTTTTCTTTCTGAATCCTGGAGACTTCCAGATCTATAACAGGGAATGCAGCTGCCTCAGGGGCCAAAAAGCAGAATGAAAGCTGTGTCAGTGTATCTCCAATATATGCATAAAGTAGTGAAGAAATTGGTGTGTACACTCTACACATATACAAAGGAAAAAAAAAAAAAGAAGACGACCGATCTTGTGTGAGGCAATGTTCTGTTTTTAAATGTCATCTTTATCCATCTGAAATAATATCTCCTAGAGAAATAGTTGAACTTTCCTGTGAGTGACAGTGTGCTCTATTGGAACAGACAGAGAGTTTGATCTATGACTGAATTTACCTGGGCCAAGTTCATCCATAGGTATCATATCACGACTCCCAGACTTCTCGTTATCTAGAAAACAGAAGCATTGGAATAACGTGAGTTACATTCACTTTTCTCAAAACCTGGTAATTTTGAATTATTCACAGAACCAGAGAGGTCCATAAAGGACTGAATGCAGAGATTACTGTAAAAAAAAATCCCAAACTATTCAATTGTTATCCATTCAGAAAGGGAAGTCTGAATCAAATTCCCCAGAGAGCACACGTAATCCATGTATTTTCTGCTTTGGCACTGGAATATAGAACTTTCTCCAACAGAAACCACAGTTCTGCTTTGGACTACCTACCACTATTAACAAAGCTTCTCTTTGGTCTCTCCAGAATAAAAGAATATAAGTAAGAGAGCAGCTTCTCATGGCATACAAGCCAATCCAGCAGCCTGCTGAGCCAACAGAAAACTAATCCACAAAGAAAACAAGTTTCTTGTCACATCAGCAAACTGACCTAAATCATCCTCTGTCTGCATAATGTGCCAGGTTTGATCAAAGACAGGGAAGGTGGAAACAGGCAGGGCGGTGTGGGGCTGTTGCTTCTGCTGTAACCTGCAGCTAAACCAGAGCGAGTGCACCAGGCAAACTCTGCTCTGAGCAAGCAGAGCCAGACTCACAGACACAGCAATCATGGTGAACTCAAAGCCAGAGCTACACTGGTGCTGGTGCAGCGTTGCCTCATGAAAAAGCACAGACAGGATTAGCTGGAGGCTTGAATAAACTCATCTCCAATAAAAAAGCCCTGCATGGTAGAGGAAGAGGCTGTGCCAAAATGGGCATGTTTATTTAAAAAAGGGAAAGACTCCAATACAGAGTAGGGCTAAGATCAACCCCACTTCCAGGAAGATTTAACTGATAACGCTGCCTCCAAGTTGACAAAACAGTATCAGCAGTGTACATTTTGTAAGGGAAGAAATACTATCCATCTCCAGGTAACAGGGACTGATTATTTTGAGACTGTGGGGTAAAAGTCACAACACGAACAGTGCATTTTTATGCCCTCGTGCTGTAACAGTAATAGCAAATCCAGAAAACAAGTAAAGCACTATATGGCAAGTGATAAAGAGCAGAACTGACCTTGACTTTTATCCACCAGAGGCAAAGTGCTGTCGTCGTAGCCAGACCTGCCAGCAATGCCTTTGGAGCCCTTTGGAGCTGCAGAAACAGTCTACGAGACAAAAGCCACACAAATACCAAACTGAACCAACAGCATTCATTTGGAGATTATGGAATGCTGCTAAGACCCTCTTCTGATGATAATATGGAACTGGAGTATTTTTTATTTTCATATAGATTTCATGGTGGAGTTTTCTCCCTGTTATCTCAATGGGAGCACTGGTACTCTGTAAAATGACCAAAACCCTTCCAAAAGAAAAGGTGAGGAGGCTGAAATGTCAAGCAGAGGTGGCTGCCCTAGGCTGCTGTACAGAATGTTTCAAATGAGACAACTAAGACAAGACATGCTAACTCTTCCTCCAGAAAACTGGGGCATTTGGCCTGTACAGGGTGGCAAACTCCCAAAACCTAAACAGCCACATTCCACAGAGCACAGCAAAGCACAGCCAGCTCTATGCAGCATGGTGGGAATGAGTAGGGTACAATCCAATGTGCTCTCACCTGGAACAACAGAAGTGAAGACTAAGATCTACAGACTGCAATGATAGCCTAAGTAAGGACATCTTCCACTCAGGCATTTCCAGAACTAATTTAAGATCCAGTACATTTACCTGAAAGTGTGACTTGTTCCACCCATCCTTCTGAAGGGCATTTCGTAGTTCTTTATAGCTCCAGATCATCTGAAGAATGTGAGATGCTGCTTTTGTTTCTCTGGGAGATTGGCTGGTTTGCAAGATAAAATTACGGATTAAGTAAAAAGTAATGTTAGACTACTTGTATGTTAACACCTAATAGTCCACACAGCTATTTTCTGAACCTGTAAGTTGCAGGATATATGTGAAATCATTCAGTGACTTCTTCATATCTATATGTAGCTGAAAAAAACAGAAATTAAAATGTTATGGATTTTGCCTATTTCTGTGTTTTCGCATGTACTGCTGGACAAGCACTGAGGCCAGGGTGACCCTTCTGTCTTGCAGCTATCATTAACAAAGAACAGATAAGATTCCATCCTTCCTGGATTTATCCAGGAAAAAAAAACAAACCCCAAACCAAGAAAATGTTCTGAGACACTTTTCAAACATACATTCCTCATAATTCACTGAAGTTGCTCCGTGGTTTAAAATATCGTACACAGTAATTTCGGTCAGCCAAAAAATAAGCTGTTTTTAAATGGAAATTCAAATTCCTTACTAAGTCACTACACAGACACCTTTTATAATATAAAACAGGCCTAGGTTTTTGGTGGCACTCATATTTCATAACAATACAACCCAAGAAAGCTACTTCAGGCACTCTCCTAGAAGTTTGCAGTGAACACACCTACGATGTCTAACAGGCTGAACTACATAAAACAAAGTTTCCTCTACAGCAATCAGAACACAGGTTTTTTTAACAGAAGAAAATTTATCACTTAAAATTACTACCACCAGCCCTTTGGCCAGAACAATTACTGCACACCATTAACCATCTCACTTGAAACAAACAGATTTCATCACTGGTATTCCAGGAGTCACACTACCAGAGAAAAAAGGCATCCCAAACTAAACCCAAGGATCATGGATGGCTCCACTGCAAATGCTGCCTCTAAGTGCACACATGATGTTAAGACGTCTCTGACAAGGAGAGAGCACGTCTTAACATGACTGAAGTGACTCATCAATTAACCTTTTTCATCAAGTAACCTTTTAAGGGTGCTGGCTGTTTTTACTTTGTATATATTAACTGCTAATATTACAGCTGTGAAAGGTTGGGATGCTCCAATAGCTTCACAAAGCAAAAGCTGCTGTTCATAGTGACATTTTCATGTTTGCAAGGAGTTCTTACGCATTTTGCTTTCAACTGTCACTTACCTTGACTTGCTGATAGCTACCAGCTTCTGAATGCCCTGTGTCTGGATCAGAGACCTTGCATTTTCTGAGCTGTCAGTAATGATTTCATGGATGGTATTCAACACTGCGACCACTGTATCCTCTTCCAGGTTCTTTGCAGATCTCTGCTGCCTGCTGGGCAAATTTCTTACCAGCTCACCCATGGCATAACTACCTACATAAGGGGAAGAGATACCATTAGGCAGCCCTAATAGTCATTTCAGCTCCCCATCCCGAATGATAAAAGTCAATGGTGTTTGCTATTTCAAAAAAAACCTTATAATGCGTGTGTTTTAAACCTCAAGACTGTAACTTCACAGGGTATTTATCATTCATTATTTCAAGGTGACTGACAGCTGATAAAGCTAAGATAAAGTCCTTCATCATGGATTCTGAAAGGTATTGAAGGGGGGGAAAAGCCATTTTTACTTAGAATTTTACAGCCAGCATCTATCATATTTTGCAAAGCCTGAGGCAAAAAAGCAACCGGTAGCTGCTGCTAATGCCACATATTCATGCTAATGCACGCACATGGCTTACTCAACATAGCCTTGTAACAGGCCTTCTGGGGCAAGGTGTGCAGCCATGCATTTATTAACCTTCCCCAATCTCCTGGGTTGCAGTGTTTTCTATCACCATTCTCAGGAGCTGTTGAAACCAGGTGGGGCAGTGCTCCCTGCCTCCTCCCTCCTGGACTATCTCCTCTTAATGAGCCCATCAGGGCCTTGCCCATGGCTCACAGATAACTCTGGACTATCTCCTGTTAATGGCCCATCAATGCCTTGCCCATGACTCACCATCCCATTATGAGATGCTCTGCCCAGAGGGAGGAACCAAGCATTCCATCCTGGATATAATCTGAGATTTCAAACACCACAGACAGCCCTTACCTGCTGGACTCCCAGAGGGCAAGAGCTATGGTTGGACCTTCAGGTGAAGATCAGACCTTTTTTCTAGAGGATCACCACTTCAACAGGACCACTTCATCTGGAGTGCCACAACCACCCTGACAAACAGGGTGTGAGGTTGTATTTTCACTCTGTCAGTGTTCCTGGACTATTGCACTTCTTAAAAGAATTTTCCTATTAAATTATAATTCTGACTTGTGATCTCCCACTGGTTTGTTTTCAAGCTAGTACACCCAACAAAGAGAAGAGTATTTCCTCCTGGGTGCAGTTAGCCTTCTCCTTGTATAATACTGGAGAAAAAAACAGGGACTCTGGACTTAAATCATTCCCAGGTATCCATGTGTACCATTTGCCTGGCTACACCTCTGAACTATAAAAATAAGAACCTCATATATCAAGGTAGAATCCCACCTTGCTATTTGCCAGTATCAAGTTCAATGATGGCCCCAAACATGTGACCAGTATTTCCTGGCCTGACAAGGTTACAGTTTAAACAAATACCTCAGTTAAATACAGAAGTCATCTAGAGGAAAACTCATCTCAGCTCAATCTTTCAGATTCCTGCTTATGGGCAGGTGAATGTTATTTACCACTCTGGATAGGAGCTAGAGCAGTGCTGAACAACAACCTGAAGAATATTAAATTGTTTAGTGTCCAAGCAAAAGGATGAGAAAGGAAGCAAAAAACCCAAAGGTACAACTTTAGAACACCCTGCACTTCCCCAGGTTAGCTCAGCATGCTGAAGGCCAGACTGCCACTCTAATGGGAACAGCAGGCAGACTTGTGGAGCAACATCTCTGTGCCATGTGACTATGAGCACAAGTCCCATGCCAGCCAGAGCTAAGGAAAACACAAGAAACCTCTTAACTCACCCAGCCCTCTGCATAGCTGCACACACTCTCTGCTGCAAAAATCTACACCTAATGTTACTCCCAAGTTAGCTTGATTTCCCTCAAGCCACAGCTCGACTGGGCTGGAAATACATTCTGAGCTGACAGCCCCCTACTTAGAGGCTACAGCGTAATCCCAGGTAGCATGGATGGAAAACTGCAGAGAGAAAGAATCCTCAGCCCAAGGGACAGAAAACATGAGGTTTCTCAAGGGTCTCCAAGATCCCAGCCTGGTTAGAGAAGTTCAGAAGATACCTATGAGATCTTTATTGCGACGATCCATGGAAAGGTTTCTCAGGGCGATGGACACAGCCCTCACAACCTTGTCTGAGTCGGACTGGAGCAGCTCCACGAGCACTGGCAGCCCCCTCTCCTTGCGCACTGTCGCACGGATGTATGTGGACCACTGATCAGGACACACGAGGGAAAAGAAACAAGAAGTATTGTGAGTTCACATACACGTGCCCTTTCCTTGTCCTGGGCATTCTTTCAGTGCTGTAACCTGTTTTTTTCTCTGCAAAGGCCAGTTATGTTGTGCATGCTGACTTATCACATTGCCTTAACCCATCATTCAAGTTCACCAAGTACCAAGGAAGAAAGGATGTACGAGTTCATCCTACAGCTAAGCCAGCTTCTGGGGAAAGGGGGCAGCAACAGAAGGAAGAACCATCATCTGCCAGCATCTGTTCTGCACACACCTCGGTGTGAAAACACATCCCCTCTGGATTAGGAAAAAGAGGTCATTTGGAAGAAACAGTAAAGCATCTAAAGCATCTGTTATCTTCCTCCCCCTCCAATTTCATGCTTTTATTCTGTTTCATGATTGTTTTTAAAATAAGCCTGTATTATTTAAAATAAGCTGTACTCAAGGCAGCTGTGAAACTCCACCCTGCCAACCCTCAGGCTGCTGATCAGTCCCACTTTGCCGAGCAGTTCTGGAAGTGATCAGGCAAATCTCTGAGAGAACTGCCTGATTAGTGCTGGGGATGCTTCACAGAGGGTATCAGAGGACACTCTGGAGTGCAGTTTCCTCAGCAAACTGTCAATCCAACAAATTAAGTATTCAGGACACCTAACTATCTAATACCAGGCTTTTCTGAGTGAAAAAAGCAATAGTTAAGTGCCCAAAGTAGTAAAAGCTGCTAATGATTAAACTGTCATGAGCTCAGTGCCACTTCCATTACGTAAACATCACCAGTCCAAAAGATGCAAAACATCTTCAATAAGCAAACAGAAATAATTTCCTTAACATTCCCACTTCCTTCCTTTTCAAAGGAGATACAAATGCAAAAAGTAACAGCACACTTCCCCTTGTTCTTTACTTACACAAAGGAAACAAAAAACAGTGAAGGCAGACTGCACTCACCGTCCAGTTGCCAGCACTGAGATTCTGCAAAGCTCCTGCTGCAGCTTCCAGAGTGTTGAAGTTCTGACTCTCGGTGAGGATGGAGAGGTACAGTCGGACCACGTCTGGCTGGTACAATAATTCAAAGCCTGCAGGTGGGGCAAGAGGCGAACAGAAGCAAGAGAAGCAGAGAAGACAATGTATAAATAAACATACTTTTATTTAACCACATAAGAGAAGAGCCAAGTGAAAGCTGCTACAACACAGAAAGAAGAGCCTCTGCCGTGTCCAGGACATTCTATCCACAGTTGTTGGAAATGGTGGAGACAGCAACTCATGCAGACAATGTTCACCTGGGCTGAAGGTCACTTTGCTTGTCTTGATGTTGACAATTCTTTCTGGAATCTGTGCTACGCTATAAAGTCCCCAGCATGCAGGTAATGACAAGGTGACAAGAGACAGTTTTTGCCTGCAACAATTCTTACTTTGCATCTCTAGACTGGGCTGCAAATTCACCTTGCACTCCTGTCCTTGTTCAAATCCCTCTCAATACTTTTAGAGACACAAAGAGCAGGGCCAAAGAGAGCAAGCTACAGCATCCTGTCAGCCACACCCTGCACACACCCAGGGGACAGAAGGAAGAGGCAGGATATCAAAGTGACCAGAACCCCCAAGTGTGAGCAGCAAGGAGGAACACTGACTCCAGTTCAAATATTCAGCACACAAATACACAGGCATTGTCCCACACTGGGAGACTGTGACAGCCACATCTGTTCACTGCAGATCCCCAGAGCCACTGTATCAGCTGTGCAGTTTAAGCATGACAGGAATGAGAGTTATTCCCAGCTCTGCCAAGGATTTCCTTTTGTGATGTTGAATAACTGACAGTAGCATCGTGTCCTGACTTCCTCATCCATATGATTAGGATTTATGCTTCTACCCACATTAAAAAGAGGGTCTTAGGCAAGAATTCCATCACTCCAAGTTGCTGCACAATTTAAAGCAATTTTTATCTATCTTCCTTCACTAAGTGTAGCATGACACACTGCATCAATGAGGGGTGAATATGCCAAGCATCTGCTTAAAGGACTGGCCAGACACACCATCTCAAATGCTGTTCAGGTTATGTGAACAAAAAACTAAACCCCTGAAGGGCCTTGGTGAGTGCAGGATGGCACAAGCAACTCCTGGTGACTCATCTGCAGCCACTGTAGCTGGTCTGGTGGCCTTTGGGATGTTTGCAGGTTCAGCAAGCATTACCTAGGAGGGGATTTCTAGAAAAAACATGACATCGAAGAAAGCATAAAGGTGTGAAGAAGCCTGGGCAAAGAGGGAATTTCAAGACTGCTTTGAGCAAAAGAATTTTTATTATTTGTACACATGAAAAGAATGTTTTTCACATACAAGATGCTGTCCTAGAATTGTAGCATAATTCAAAGCAAGTTTTCCATTAGCAAGACAGGAAACCTCCAAACACAAATCACTTCCTTTCTTCAGTACTTTATCTTCAACATCACTCACCTCTTATACACACATCAGAGATTATCATATTTTAGACATCTTGGAGTAATGCTATCCTATCCAGTGGATATCCTGTAATTTTTTTTAATTCCCTGTTGCTAAAGGCTTCCTGAAATAAAAGCCCTGATTTGAAATGTAACTATTTCTCCACATCCTTCATGCCAGTTATGGCTGTAAGTCTACGTGAGTCAAGATCTCAGAACTCAGCCCTCTAAACCCTGTATAACACTGCCTATAAACACAGGCTGTGTTAACCCCCTGGCTATACAGGGGGTACAAACACCACTGAATTCAAGAAAATGCCATCAGCCAAGGTTTGTTCCATACCAAAAATCTGATCTATGCATGAGGATCCATGAGCTGGCTCATACTTTCCGTGCTCAGCCCCTCACATGCATCCCAGCACGCCCGGATCCTTCTCCAGTGACTGGATACTTAACCTGCTCCACATCCATGCCTCATTTTAATGCCACCACTTGCCTGCTACACATGACACCCTACGGATACATGCAAGCTGCAACAGATGGCAACCCCCAAAGGCATCCTGCCAATCCATACCACTGACTTTCCTCTTCTCCAATGTCCTCTCCTTGCACCGGGATCACTGCCCTCTATATTGAACACTAAGGAAAAACTATCGTTACTTAATCCATGAAGCATGTGCAGTTGTACAGCTTTTCTCCATTCCTTGAATAAGTCTGTGATTATCTGACTCCAATACGACCTTCATATCACCCTTTTCCCCTGCCACTTCACAAGGTGAATTGGCAACCTAAGAACTTCTTAAGAAAAAACACTGCTGATAAGTGCCTGGTGTTCCTTTCCTGAACACTCATACTTAAAAATCTCTTCGGATAGCCTACTGGAATTTTAACACTGTTATCTTTTAAGGAAGCTTTGCTGAAATGTAAATCAGATCAGCAGAAGAGATGAAGGCAGGTTCATTAACAGATAATATTCATACAGAACATTTTCTGCTTCTATATCTGAGCTCAGACTTGCCTGTGGTTCAATAGGATGCAATTGTTCAGCTGGTCTTCTGTTAAGAAGTACCCAGTTGTAATTTTGGCACACTTGGAAACAGCCCCACACTCTTACTCTGTCCTCTTATTTAAATACAGTCTGTGATGTGCCCTTTCTGTCAGTCTGTACATTCCTATTTGGCTGGACACACTTCCTTCTTCAGCACCTCGCTGTGTGTGAATACTGAGATACTCCAAACCTCTCACCTCTGCTTCCCTCCTGCGGACCCAGCTGCATTCCAGTCACGCACCACCCGCCCGCTCTCTGTCATTACCTCTCTCCATGCATGAAAGCCTCTCCTTTTTCCTACTTACTAATGTAAGAGCATCTCAAAAATGCCTTCACCTTCTCTCTTCAATAATGCACAGCATTTTCCCAACCAACCGCCAGTCCCTTCCTGCTTTGGGGCATAACTCCTTAGCCAGGCGGTGGACGATTCCCACCTCACTCCACACACCCTCCTTTCCAACTACATTTATGCCTCTGCCCTATTGGCACCTGTCTTAAACAGAGTCAGAGAGTGCTACACACCACACACAGCTCTGTCCTCCCTCCTGCCTCCCCTGCTCCTCTCCCAGCACTGCAGCTCTTCTGGGTCAGCCTGGCTATGCCAGGGAAAGGCAGCAGGAGTTACTAAAGCCAAGTACCAAGAATGCCCCTCATGGAGGCTGCTCACTGGCAGGGATGAGAACCAAATAACGAGGAAGTTACTGCTGCACTGGAGGGTTTTCCCTCCCTGACAGCAAGCTGACACTTTTCATAAGCATTATAGTGCCTTAAAAAGAAACAAACAAGTTTTATATTTTCTCCATCTGCCTCCTGTCCTAATGAATCCAGCTCTGCTATTTATAGGATGCAATTTGTCTGAATTATTATAAATTTCCTTCCAGTGTTGCATGAAGGCCTCGCACATTTTTCCATGGAACGCTTCAAGCACGTTCCTGGGAAGCACAGCTGGTCTCACCTCCATTAAGCACCTGCTTCTTTTCAAAACTGATTTCCTTAATTTCAAGATCATCTTAATTATTTTTTCAGGTAATGCTACTTTTATGCAATATACAGCTAACTCCTACACCCATTTAAAATTGGATAGAAGAAATGAGAAAAGAGAGTCATTAGTGATAGAGAATACATCAAACAAGAAAAGCATCCACTGTTTTTCTTTTTTCTTTAAAAAGCTGTTTTAATTATAGCCCAGATTCGGTATTGCCCTTAAAAAGATAATCTTCCTGGAATAAATGAGATTTTTCCATTGGTTATGGATTTGTGCTGAGTTGCAATCTACACTGTTTCCTCCTGGAAAAGCATGGAGATAAGTAATTTATTGCTTTTTTCATCACAGAAAGGAAAGTAAACAAGTTCACTGTATCAGCTTTTGGTTTTCAGAGAAACAGAGGAATGCCTTGGACACTGATGTTACTGTGAGCATCAGACCTTTCGCAGTGTGTAAGCATTCCCCCAGCTAATAACGACATGAATACGCCACAGAGGATTATCTTCCACATTAGAGTCATCTTCTCCAACACACTGCAGTCTCATCTTTCTGAGAAATAGGAAGATGAGCATTTTTACAGCAGAGTTACTCAAAAGTGGCAAATGGGACTAGTTCTGTGTGAAGTTTACACCACCAGGACGTGGCGAATAGATTATCCTTTATTTGGCCAGAGAACAGTGACAGCACATATAGCAATTTGAATCCTGAATAGGAAAACACCTGAAGAATTAGCTGGGGCTGATTAGTCATTTCCATCCCTTCAACCCTCAGTCCCTGGGCTGAGAATGATGCAGCAGTTCCTGGATTATCTCCTCCACAAAACTATTTACTTTCATCTTGGCAATGTTGATCCTGTGCCTATACTTAGCTGCATTCTGGCAATAACATAAGATACTGCACCAGGTGCCTATCTCTGATACGCTCACTTAATCCCAAATTCAGACAACTTTCTTTGGAAGAAGGCTACCAAACCAATTCCCCTTCACCACCCATTCCATGTAGGATTTATTCCCCCACCACAGACATGGGCAATTATACACATGTGGATGCTGGTCAGATGAGAGATCTCCTGCTGCAGCAGAAATACACTGGACTTCTGGACTGATGCTTAAAACAACTGTCAAATTTAATATTTTTCAGGAAGCTGGAAGGATGCTGGCAACACTGTAGAAAAAACCTGAGCAACCCCTAAATCGGGTGTGTGCCTGTGTGTGTTTGTGTCTGTGCAATCACTGGAGTGGACTCTGATAGCTACTCACTCTAGCAGTGCACAGAGCCAATTCCCACTTACTGCACTGTGGTTCTCAACAGAAGATGCAGCAGCACCTGGACTCCTTTTGGGCTGGCACTCCGGCAGGAGGTGCATTCCCTGCCCGCAGTCCCACTGGGATGCCCGCACTGCCCGCACTGCTCGCCCTGAGCCGCACCTGCAGCGCCGGCAGATGGAGCGAGAGGAGCCCGGACCGCACCTCCTCCGCAAGGTCACCCGAAATCACACTTTGCACAGTGAAAAAGCATCTCCCTCAGCAACCAGGAAGCTATCAGCCAAAAGCCAAAAACAAAAGAAAAAAGAAAAATAGAAAAGAGAGTAAAGAATCATGACAGTAAAAGAAATGAACAACTAGAATCTGCACTAAAGAAAAGCTCCGCAGCCCTTGGACTCCTGCCCTCTGCTGACAACCAGCCGGTACCTTCACCACAGCCTGTGCAGTTCATTGTCCCCAAGTTGTAAACCAGGGCTCAGAAGTATTTGCAACAAAAATGTTTTCGGAACGCTTCAGCAGCAAATCAGTCCAGCAGTTCAATTTTCCCCTTCCAGGAACCCCTCACCCTGCAGTGTGGTTTTACAGCAGACTACACGAAAAGCCCAATAGAAGGCTGGGGGAGGCAGCTGGTTACTTTTGTAAAAACAGTAATCAGATCCCTAAAAACCCGACCCATCAGCTCCATTCCATCTCTATGCTGTGCTTCAGCACCCAGTGCACAAAGCATCTTGAATGCCAACATAAACTTGCAAGATTCTTCTAATTGAAAGGCTTAACAGTAGTGAGAACGCAGCCAGCTCCAACAGAGCCAAACGCTTGGCATAACTGCCCGAGAATGCAGCTCGATGCAGATACATGCAGAATACTGAGTGTCACACAGCAAACTCTGCAACGAATGAAGATGAAGTAATAGGTGGAAAGTTCTGAACAGTCCCTGTGGCTTTCACTTCAAGGCACAGCACAAGTCAGGACAGGTACTGCGCTTACTGCAGAGATTCAATCATGAATGCAGCATCCACCACTGAGCAGCAGCTCTGAAGACAGACAGAACAGCCTTTGAATAGTATTGAAAAGAACAACTGGAATAATGTGGGACACACGAGACTCGAATCAGGCTTGAGGGAATGTTTAAGAAGAGTTTTTCTATTTAGGAAATGAACACCACAGTGTGTGACCTTTCTAACTAATCTACTAAGTCATACACAAGTTCATGTGAACTCTTCCCAGCTTATCATGTACTCCCACAATGACAGCAGCACTGACATGCTACTAAAAAAGGGAAGCAAACAAGCCCCCAGCCCAAAGGATGTAACAGGAACATTACCAGCACTACCAAGAGCGAGGTATGCAAAAAAAGACCACGGAGCTAGGGTGACTGCAGGGAAGAGAGAAAGGCAGCAAGGAAAGGAAACAGGAGGGCAAGGCAATGCAAGAGAAAGAAAGAATGCCTGGGAAAGCAAACTGTCTTCTGCTATTTCTATTATTCTTTACGTTTCCCAAACTCCACAATCTGTCATCAAAGTACTTTCTTACAGACCACGATTTGTACAAGGTTGGTTACATCTCACTTCATATCCAAAGAATATGCAATTCAACAAAGAGGTCGCTCAATCAAACACAACCCATTTTGACCTTGTGTGAGTTCTAGCACTTCTGTTTTCTTTGACCATACATTTTAGAGCTAATATAGTTTCCCTTTCCAAAGGACCTGCACGCAGCGTTTCTCCCAACAGCCTTCGACACACTGCCCAACACAAAGTCTTTTTCCAAGCATATGCAGCTAAGTCTCTTGGGAACTGGAGATGTTCCATTAACAGCCTTTTCTCCTCACTAATCACTAGCAAAGGCTCTGAGATTTTTATTAAGTATTGGTCCTCCAAAGCTGCAGATAACTGGAGCACTACCCAAGCTACTGGTTCAAAAAGGGAATGCTCCGTCCCGCAGGGCTGTCACTAAAGGGCAGGGAATCCCCAGCAGCCAGGCTGATGCACGGATAGGAGAGCTGCTAAAGGTCTGCACCCGCAGGGAGAGGAGACACGTGGGTGAACTGCAGCACATTTAAGCATTTCTAGGTCACCTTTGGCAATGGTTTTTGTTTGCTTTTGAGAAACACCATTGTTACAAGCAACAATGCTTTGGATTGGAGTTAATGTTAAGCCCTTTGGCTGCATGATTAAAATGGAGAGTTCATGTAAATAGCTTCCTTTACCCCAGTCCCAGAAGACCTGCCTCTGACCTTGGAGACTCTCAGTACAGTACATGAAATGTTAACACTTACTCTCTTCACCAGCTTCTCTAATCCAAAGTTATTTTTATTTACTTCACAGTGATAAGGGAATGCATTTTCTTTTAAAGGGAACAGGATAATGTTATTCCAAAAGCAAATCTGTTTTGAAATGCAATTTGTATCTAAGAATCAAACATTAAATAAAATTTTCTTCCTCTCTCTTGCACACAGAGCACACACTGGAGTCTGTGCTGTGAGCTACGTATCAAACGCAAGCTGTTTGAAGTCCAGGTTCCCCTTTTCCCACCACCAGCTCACCATGGTGTTTGCAAGCTCTCAGAATGCAGCCCAGGCTCTGCATCACCACTGCAACATCTCGAAGTGGGACTTGATTCAAAATCCTGGCTCACATACGTAAGTGAGTATAAAACTAATTTGCATCAAAGGTCTGCCAGCTCTGCAGGGTTTCACAGTGTGACACTGCCAGCCGTGCCGGGGTACAGAATTTCTGGCAGCTCAGGCACGCCCGGGACTCTAAGCTAGGGATGAACACTCCCTGGCCTGGAGAAATGCTGTGTCTAGAGGAGTCTCTCTTACTGCTTGCCCCTTACTCTTGCTTTAACCACTCGAGTGTTTTAAGATAAAAGACTGATTATGCTTATCAGACTGGTGATGTCACTGACAACACATCAATATGCCAAGGGACCAGCAATGCTCCTAGATGTGAGCAACCCTGCCTGCTCCCTTCAGGGAAGCTCCTTCCTGAAGCTTTCTGTTTGGGCTCATATCTGTAACAGCTGATACCAAAAGGAGCTGGGCACACTGATGATGTGCATTGCACTAGGGACTCCTTAAACAGACAGCAATCTGGCCCATGCATGCAAGATCAATATCAAGCGTGCCATTGATCACGTTTTGTTTCCCTGGGAGGGAAAACCTGAATTTCCAGATGCTGCCTGCTGTATCACAGGGATATCTGAACAACAATGACAAGGTCAAACATCGATGCTTATTCTTTTAGATCTCAGTGCTGCTGCTGCTCCTATTGGCCATGGGTGCTTCTGACATGTCTGCTCCTGTCTCTGTGAGGGTCCAGAATTACATGACTGACTGGTTTTCCTTCTCGTCTCTGAAAGGACCCAGATGGCAGTGCTTGGTGACCGCTCACATACCCCGAGGGGTGTCTCCTTGTGTGTGTCACCAAACAGCTCTATTTTGTCACTCCTCCCTTTCAGCCAGAGAAAGCAATTCCAAGGACTGCACAATCCTCTCCAGAAAGGAGAACACTGCCCAGCCTGCCTAGCTCCTGGCACTTCAGCCAGTGACACCAGCAGAAAATGTGGACTGTCAACTTACTGACCTTAGAGCTGCAAACACCACCCAAAACCACGTGGTGATGCCAATAATCCGGTCCCACAGCATTGACAGAGATCACTTCCTAACTGCAGCTCTGGGAGCGTGCACTAATCAGGTGACACTACAGAATGCCTTATCTGGTAAAAGCAGGTGGGAAGTGGCCCTTTCTTCCTAATGGGGACAGGCTGTAAGTGGAGGAATCTCTAGGCCTGAACATGCTTACTCTCTGCCTCAGTAGGGCTTGAATCCACTGCTTTTTGGAGCATACTGCAAAAGCCTTTTCCATTTGGCTACGATTTCCCAAAGGAACAAAAGAAATAAAAACATGGCTGGCAAAGTTAATGAGGATTGGGAACTTGAGGAAAATTATTACTTTTCATATTAGATAAACAAACGTGTTTCTTCAACCGTGCATTCACGTATTCATGCCAGAACATGAATATGTGTTTTCTGGGACTTTTCCTTAAACTGAGAAAACCAAAAGCAGGCAAAAGAGTTTTCCCCTACAGCTCGGTAAAGCACAACACAGCTTTCTGATCACAGCTGCCATGTGGTGCAGCTGAAGAGACCTGAGACTCTTTTCACTGCCATTACAAGTGCAGATGCCTAATTGTCCAGCCCGGCCAGTATCAGGTTTGAGCTTAGTGTATAAAATGTGTTCATTAAAGAGAGAGATACTGAGTGATTCCCTGTAGAAAAGCCCATGAAAAAATATTTACACCACAGCTATGTCCAGTAGTAAAATACAATGTGTTGCTGTTATTGTCTTATCAACAAGTCCAAAAGCCTCATAACACAAAAATGTCTCAGAACTAGAGTCATCACTGAAAATCAGCAGCACTGTTAAGGGACTCCTTCCTTCAACTTGTGGCTGCCTGAGCCTACCATTTTCTTTCCTCTGGTCTTCAGTGTGTGTTTAACCAAGGATGATGTGTTCCAAATTGCCCTTTTTTGGCCTTGAGCCCCTGTAAAACTCAGCTTTGCAAGTTCCAGATGACAATCAGTTGCTCTTACTCCAGGAAGCTAACGAGCTTTTAGCTTCCTCCCAGCTCAGTAGAAACCTGTCTGCAGAGAAAAACTTACTGCAAAAGGAATCGTGCTTTAGTCCTCAGCTCCAGATGCCACCTAAGCATATTTATTTTATTAAAAAGATTCTGACATTATTTAGAACTGTTGAGATATTGAACAGCTTTATAAACTCTGTCATAAAATGCCAGCAAGTAGAGAAGCACAGCAAAGGGAAGAAACACTACAGCAGGCAGCTGCATGACAAAATAAAAAAACTTACATGGTAATGCATATTTAGTTGAAATATCCACATACCCTCAGACACTAAATACTGAGGTATGCAAGAAAGGTAGAAAAAGCACAGAAAATGCTTCCTTACCTCTGCAGACCTCTGAAGTATCTTCTTTCTCGTTTCCAAGACAGTATATGAAATGCACTGGACCATGAGGCCAGGGATGGCCTCACCAAATGCCTCCCCTTCCACATGAGAGACTGGACACAGCAGCCCAGCAGCCTAATGCTGGTAGGGGGCTGTGGAGTGGAGGAGAGGCCGCGGTGCTCTGCAGTGCAAAGCTCTGGGCTCCAGCAGCAGGTGGAAGCACACATGGAATGCAGAGATGTGAGGTAGTTCTGCAGAGGTGTGAGGTGCTTCTGCAGAGCCAGTAGCTGAGGGAAGGAGCGGCCACATTCCTGGAGTCAGGCTGGGCCTGGGGTGGCTGCAGCAGTGACCAGTGCTTTGCCTGGACGCAGCAGCCACACTCCTCCAGCCCTCCACGGATGCTGTTTCTCTCTACCACGTCTGTGGGGAGCTGAGGTGTGGGAGGACCCACAGCACCTTCTGTGGTCAGCCCTTCTGTGCTGTTATGCCCTGGGGTGCTGGCACTAAAACCAGCTGGGAAGGCAAACCCAAATCCTCTATCACTTGGGAATTTACAGAAACGGGATTACTTTGTCAGGTGTGGGACTTATGGGGGTTTCCACTGACTGCATTTTAAAACATTCCTGCTGCTGAGGGACCTCCTGCACGGGTTTGAAAGCCCACACGGCCCTGACAAGTGCTTGGTTGGATCAGAGCTGGAGCTGCGACACACAAGGATCGACTGACAGCATTTCCACTTGGGCTGGCACCTGTCAGGTTCTCCCCTTCGCAGCATGTCTGGGTTTTATCTTCAGTGCCAAGGGAAAAACGTCAAGAAAAAACCCCAAATCTTTCAGAGCTCACGCACACTGAAATATACTTAGAAGCCAAACTGAAAGCTTCTTTCTGGGTTACTCATGCTTCACTGAGTCTTCTTATACTTCCACTGCTCATCATGATTTTTATATAAAGTCTCATAAATGGTCATGAGCCATTACACAGGTATTTGGTTATTCATATGAATTCAGCTGCTTGTTAGAGGCCTGTCTGCTTAAGGCAGTGACGGGCTGCAGAACTCCACAGCTTGAATTCCTCAAATAAGAAGGCAGAATAAATTTTTCTATTCTCCAGTGGCTATACCCTCACAGAAACATCAAACATCTCAAAATACATCCCAGTAAGAAGGAAATATTTGGATATAAACAACTAATCTTTTTTGGGGGAAGCTTATCAGAATCCAAGCTGAGCAGAAGCTACCAGATCCAGTATCAGCCTGCAGAAATGAAAGGTCAGTGGTTCCTAATCACTGGGACCAAAGCCTGGTTGGTTCATTATGTGCAAAGTCCTGCAATTTTGCCTTTATAAGCATTTCATAAGCAACTGCCATATGGAAAGACTCCCCCATGTTAATAAATAATTTATTATATGCCAACCCAAACACTTCCTCCAATCCTGTTTGTGTCCTGAAATTGCTAATTAGTTCCTGCTCCAGCTTCCAAAGTCAAAAGTGTGTTTCAATTCCTCTCTCCATTTCATGAAAGCTGCCTCATGCACCCAAAAGCAGCCCAGTGCCTCTAATCTGTCTCAATTACAGTCACTGTGCTGCTGTCAGGCAAGTATCTCCCAAGCATCCAAGAAAAAGAATTTGATGTTTTCAATGTCAAATGAATGTCAGGCCAGAGTGGAAGCAGCACAGAAGGTTTTCCTTGACTTCTCTAATAAAAAATGCACCTTGCAGCCCAGCTTTTTAAGGTACCGTATTTGGGTACCTAATTCTCATGGATTTCAGTGTAAGCTAGAAACATTAATGCCTCCAAGAAAAGAGATTCTGCACTCATCCTCAAAGCACCATATCCAGGCAGGGATTACAGATGATGAGAGACAAGAGAAGATGCTGCTGCTCCTCCCTCATTTAAATTGGGACACACTGGAATATACCACATCAAAGTGCTGAGTGAACAGGTACTCTCCCTCTTCCTACCAACCATTCTCTGCAGCTTTCTGGAAAACCAGGGAAGTTTCTATTAAATGTAAAGCTGCCTGCTGTTCTGTGCACTGCCTGAATACTGGAAAATCACAGGCAGAAGTGACACAAAACCAGCTCTGCCTATAGAATAATAGGTTTCCTGGAAACACAGATCTTGCTATAAAACTTAAAGTTAGACTTGAATGTGAGGTAAGAAAACATGATCTGGAGAAAAGTCGTTCCCTGAAGCCTTAGCTGGCTAAACACACACACAATACAACCACAAATAAACCTATTTGCAAGTTAAAAAGAAAAGAGACTGGGGCCCCAGTGTGTAGCAATGAATGAGATACTTTGCTGAAATGAATAGAGGGAGCACAGAGACATTTTTCAAGAGGCAAAGGGGAACATTACACAGCATCCAACTACAGCCTGCCCCATCTTCACCACCCTACAGCAATGGCCTGCATTCATAAACCAGCAGAAAATCATATGAGAAATTCTGTAACAAAGCCACAGCAGCCACTACCTCAAAGCAACTCTGACAGCTTCTTTGAAACCACTTCATCGCCTCTGAACAGTGAAAAGATCCCTAACCCAACAGCCACTTTGTCTAGGAGAGTTTTCAATTTCAATGCAGCTTTCTTATGGTAATATTATGCAATTAAAAATTGAGCTTAAAATTACCCATGTAAAAGATTCTAAGCAGAAGCTGACATTTACTGTGGAGGTTGTTCATGCCTATAGAAAACTCTGAAAAGGTCAGTGTAAGTGTAAATAAGGTGAGATACATCCTCAGGAGTATAGATATTTCCAATGTATTAGGGCCTATACCCATTTCTTCATGTGAAGTGATGTTATGAATACCCTGATGGCTTCTCATGGGCCATCTGAGTGCAGAGCTTGGTCTAGAAATAGGTCTCCAGACTTCAGTGAAACAACTGGCACCAAATTTTTAGTGTTCCAGGGAAAGCAGCCACCCAGAAAACTGCCAATACAGTTTACTGTCCATGGGTTTAATCTCAGCATAATTTTCAGCAAGCAAGGATGTTGGATTTGGAAGGGACATGCTTGTTAGAATTTAACTATTAAGCAAAACCTTGCAGAACTGCCCAAATCCAAGTCACACATGCATTTACCAAGTCTTACATTTTGGACACTATCACTAACCTGAAATACTCTCCCGGGAGCAGCGCTCACGTAATTGAATAAATAGGATTACGTCTCATGCTCCTAACACCCCCAGTTTCTCATTCCTTGAGAAATTCTGAACACGCTGCCAAGAACACAACACCTCAGTCATCCTTCCCACTTCTCATCTCTTCTCTCACACATCTGCAGGTTGCCTTGTGTGCTCTCTCATTTTATTACTCAATGTGAAAAGTAGCCCCCAAAGGAGAGTGGGAAACCTGCATTTGCAAGGAATGCAGGCTTCCAATTTCCCAAGTGTTTAAAGGTCACTGGGAACACTTGAGGGAAGGCAGATCCTTTCTCTAGACCTTACTCTTGTCCCCTCACACTCTGAATGAGTCTTTGGAGATGTTTTTCTTGCTCATCATTTTTAAGCTCTCAGCAGGATAAGATGCAATTATATGCTCAATTGTGATTACAGATTTGCTGGTTGTGATTTTAGAGGTCTCAAAACAAAACTCATTAGATTAAATGTTCTTCCTGGCTTTGCATGAGAGGGACAAGAACTGACATCTCTAAATGGAGTGGGCTTGCTAGCACGAGCAAGCTAGGGAGATATTGCTTTAGGAATCAGGAAATCTCATCTCTGTTCCCAGCTATGCCACTGAAATGCCCTCTAACTGCACAACTCACTTCAGCAGTGGTGCCCCCTTTCCCCTTCCACACGAGCTCAATCTTGCTGATCTAGATCCAGCCTGCTCAAGTCGACTGTCACTGTGTTGGTACTTACACTTTACTGAGGCTACTGGTAAAAAACCCCACAAAGTTGCTCTGGATATCTCCTACAAAGCAAGAGCACTTTTAGTAAAGTGACAGCAAGGTGTGCAAAACACAACTGAACTGGGCACAAGGTGCAAAGACTGCTCTCCCCATTGCCTCCTTCCAGATCTGCCTGAACCAGGGTCTATTCCTGCACAGACAAATAACATTTCATGCTATTACAGACTTCCATTTTTCCCTGTGATCAAGACACAGAAAATTTAGGGCTGAAACTAATGGTCTGTGAGGCTGAAATAAAAACGCTCTCCTTTCTACCACATACTGATCAACATTCTCACTGATCACCTGGAAATACCTGGGTCAGCAATCAAGCTCTCAGTGGGTTCAGAGCAACCAGCAGTTGGATTGACATTGCTTTCTAAACCATGCAGAGGTAAGGTTCCCCCCGCCTCCAGTTGACAGGTAAATTTAAGTGACTGCTTTACCACGTAAAATGCCTGCCTCTCAGTTCAAGGTCATTTTTCTTCAATCCACAGTTGGAGGTATATGGCACATTAAGTCCTATAATTCCCCTGTCATGGCAGAGAAGGGGGGGAGCTTTTAAGCCTGTGCAGAGCACTCGGGGTTACAGAAATAAATATGGCTTTATATAGCAGCCTTCACATTCAGGATATCTCACAGTGGTTTACAAAGTAATGAGTCAGGTAATAGGGCTGCAGCAGCTGTGCAGGTACACACACTAGAAATTAATGCTGAGAAAACACAAGTCTTAATTTTTTGATTCTCTTTATTTGTTCTCCTGCAAAACGTGACTGCAGCTTCAGCCCAACTAATGAGCATCAGTGGCTTCTGCAATTTAAAATGCCCAGATTATTTGACATTCCAGTTTGTTTTAATTTTCAGATTAACTCTGTGATTAAAGCTCTCCATTAACTATAATACTGTTCAAGCAAAAGTGGAAAACATGCATGTACCTCCCTGTCTTGGCTGCACTATAAGGAAGGTCTCCTTGCCTGATCTCTAGTACCACAATTTACCAAATTAGTTCAGAATCACACAACTATTTGAATTTCATTCCTCTTTCTCTCCCCCATCATTAGCTGTTATAAGCAGGCCCTCAAAGGCTGATGACTGACTGTTCTGAGGATTCCATGGTTTATTGTGCTGGCACAGTCAAGTACATATTATAAGTAAAAATATATTTGTCTTTGAAACAAGCCATATCTTGAGGTGCAACCTGATACACTCAACTTTGTATATATGTTCCTTTCTCAGGTTCCATGGGCAAATGGACTCTCTCATTCCTCTTCTGAGTCACCTAATCCAGCAGTTGGGGATTAAGTTGTTTTGGAAAAATGTGCTGGTTTTATGTAGACATACTTTTCCTGGCTGATTCTGTATTCAGTTAATGAGAGTCACATAGAGCAGCTAGGCTGAAAGGGAACATGGGAGGTCACCTGGGCCAGCTTCCTGCTTCAAAGCAGGCTCAATGCCAAAATTAGACCAAGCCATTATGCTTTTGTCCAGTCAGGTCTTGAAATCCTTCAATGATAATAAAGAACCCTTCAAAACCTCTCTGAGGAACCTGCTCCAGTGCCCATTTAGGTGGCATTAGCCTCCATTTCTGTGGGCAGAAGGATACCAGATGGGACAGACGCTTTCAGTGAGACTCGAGTGATGTCTGTCTAGAGGTGAGTTCTGAAAGCACCAGAGTCATGTTGGGCTCTCAGAAATCCACATTCCAGTTACTCCTAAAGGCACAGCCTTCAGAACACTCAGCCGGAGCTGTAACTACCTTCTTTGCTTCTACTCACACTATTTCTGGAAATCCGGCAAGGGATTTAAATCAACATTACACCATTTTTCTGCCTCAGCTGTTCTGAAACTTTCTGCAGTTCTCTTAACTTGTCAAGCAGCTTCGTCAGCACAACTTTGCTGCAGTGCTTTTGATGGACACCAGAGACAACCGTAACTTCGTGCAACAAGGTTTTTGTAATTGATTTTGACATGAAATTTCATCTCTAAATTCTGACAGAAACAGAGTTCCTCTTCCCTGAGCTTCCTGGCAATACCGGCTGGGCAACCAGGACAACTTTTGGATTCGTACCCCTCTTCAAAGGATCATCTCATTTTTTTATGCTTATGCTAAAAGGGAGGGGGAGAATTCTGAGATTTCATTGTTATTGTTTCTTAGCTGAAACGAAGAGGCACGGCAGGAACTGACGTAATGCAACAGTGATGGACGGGTGGATGGAGTGAGTCTTTTACCGCAGTGACTGAGTCCCAAGACAGAGGTAGCTACAGTTATGAGGGATAAGCACCTTCCCATCAACTTCTGCTTTTATTCCTGGCAGGCTTTCTTGGCACATTCTCATTTTATTAAAAGTCCTGGAGCAGCATACGTATAATGAGCTATGTTCTGTAATAACAAGCATTCTATTTTGGAGTAACAATTAGAATTGCTTGTAGAATAGAAATGCTAAATGAGACATGCAAAAACATATACACAACCTGAAACGTGGGGAGGGAAGAGAATTAACCATTCTCAGCAGGGCAAACAGTGCAAGAAAAGCTGTGAAAATTAAAAACATTATTACCGACAACTACAGCTTTCCAACATTAACTATTTTTCATCAGAAATATTAGCCAAGTGGAAATGACATGAAAATCCAATCAGTGGTTGAGGAGTTAAGATGCTGCATTGCCATAGAGCACACATTGCTATAACTGAAGTAAATGTAGCTGGGCAGTAAAATTTACCAGGGTTTCAAGTTATGCACTGGTTTATGTATACAGCTTTCTATACTAAGCATCATAAATAATGCAGCTTGGCTTCTCAATAAAAACACACAGTAAGTACAATATGCATAGTGAGAGCACAAAGCAATTCACAGTATTACACACTTTCAAAATTCTCTCGGTAACATTAATGCCTCAGTCCATTCCCACACTATCTCACTGGGGCAAACCTCTACCATCCACCTTTAACTGAAATGGTATTTTTATTTAATTTTTCTAACAACAGCTGGAACACCTCAGCAGAATTTTGCTGTTTTTACAAATGTATCATGTGTACTCCATTTGCATTGGTTATCACAGCAGCAGTGAAAACACGAATTATTTTAGTGAAGGTAATTATTCTAGCTATTATTTTGGTAAACTGATTCTTCCTTTGAAGGCAGAGGAAATAGCAGGCTCTTCATGAGAGGTTCACTACAGCCCCAGCAACTGAATGCTATTAACTTGCCTAAGGCCACTCAGAAAGTCAGTAGCAATGCTGGACTGGGAAAATGAGACTCTTCTCCTTCCAGTTCTGTCTTTAGCTGAAGCTCCAGATCACTCCATCTCCTTATTAGCTGCTGTAATTACCATGTGCTCTAGTGGAGCTCCTGCTGTTTAGTTTTTCATAGGCTACTTTATTATGCAAGTATATATAGGCTCTTCCTGTTTAAGATGCCTAAATCTCATTTTCTGTGCACTTATAACTTGGCCACAAATTCACATCAAGTTGGAAAGGGAATTTACCACCTGGGATTCCTGTCTTCTGAAAATACTGCTAGTTATTATAATAGATCTATATTCTTGGGTGTCAGCCTCAGGCAAGAAGGAGCTGGAAGCTGACTAATGCAGTCTTTCTATAGTCCCATGAGAGCCAGAGGTGAAAGGACCTAAAGGTGGGGAGAATCTTGCCTCAGCTTTTCCCCCCTCATGTGTTGAGAGAGACTAAACATTCAAGAATGCAAAAGAAGGATAAAGCAGAGGATATTGATTCACTATTTACAAGATAACTGAAGTATCTTAGAAGTGAGTCAGTTTTCTCTCATTCAGAAGGAAGAGTCTGAAATGATTCAGAAACAAAGCTGTCATCCTAACTCATCTTGCACGTGACCTCTAGCTGTTAAGACAGAGGTAGAAGACAAAGGGAAAATGAGGAGTTCTACAGGCAAACAAATTATTGCAGCGCCAAACAGAGATGGACAAGAACCACCACCTTATGACTTCACAAAGAGTTTCAGCTTCTAGAAACACAGAGCTGAATGGAATTCTCATATCACTACAACTGCTCCTCCTGCCTCCCTGCCCCAGCAGTTGTTTCCCACTGGTCCCTCAGCTTAAACTTCAAAGCTACACGACCTAAAGCTGAAAAACATTCACACCATGAAGTGTCCATGCTGCGGGTGGGGAGGCATCAGTGGCATTTAAATACCACAGCTGAAATTTCTTCTCCTGTTTATGCTGGTTCTATATCCTACATGTAGCAGAACTATTGCAAGTTTCCAACTTAAATCTTCCTGACATAATCACTTGGGCCACTCCCAGCACAGTCTACTCACACAAATATTGTGCTTTCCCTTACTCAGCTGCAAGAGCTTTTCTGTCCCACCGATGCCATTTCACCCCTACCAGGAATCCAGCCTGTCTTATCTGTAAATACAATTTTTGCCGGAATGTCCCTACGGACAAAGCAAGGGACTGGAAATCACAGCTCAGAGCTGCAATGTCAAGACGTTCTCAGAAGCCAGAGAGCAACAGTTTGACAAACATGGCAGCAATTACCAGGACACAAAGCTGAAACGATTCTTCACATTCCTGAGCAGACAGGTAACACCAGAGTTGGTCCTGTAACGGTCTCAAACTCCTCTCACATGATTTTGTGGAATAACTAAACTCCAAACAGCAGAGCAGTGAGTCTCAGCAGCACTGCTGAACACAGTCACTGTACAAAGCTTCACTCTTGTGAAACTCCTTTAGTACTCATTTAGTGCTTCTCCCAGAAAAACATTTTTCTTACAGTCTCCAAAGTAAGAATATTGTAGGGATAGAATTGTATCACCAAGTTGTTGGCATTTTAGGGAAAAGAATTAATGGCAGAGATAGAACAGTACTCCTGGACCTCCAATTCACATTCCAACTGCATCTTCTCATATGACTTTTCAAAGCCTTCAGTTTGAAACTAAACTTACAATTTATGTTCTACATATTCAAATTTAACAGATCCATAAAGATCACAAAAAAGTTTTCACCCACAGAGCACAGCTCAGCAGGCCAGGGAGCAACTCACGCACGTGTCCACCAGGTCTGAACAAGCAAGAACATGGAACATAAGAATCAGAGAAGATTATGACAAAAAAGGCAGAGGATTCCAGAACAATTAGCAGTCAGTTATGGAAAGAGTGTGTACACAAGAAAGGAAAAATCCACAGGTGCCTACTCTGAACTCCTTAAAAATATTGGGAAAAAGAATGGGAATTTAAAGGTACCAGACTAGAGGAATTTTGGCAAGGACAGGTTCCATATGGGAATTTTCCTATTCGAGGCAATAAATTTTCTCTGACTCAAAGCACTGGAAGACAGATGAGAAATCTTTCACTGCTTTGTAAATTATGAAAAACACATGGGACCAAAATGAATACTCAGCTTAGCAAAGCAACAGAAGTAAGAGATACTTAATAATTCTGATAGGAATTCTCAACAACGTGCACAAAATACTCAGAAGATGTTAATACAAGAACATGTGACTTGCTCTCACAGAGGACATCTTCCCAGTCCCTGAATTTCCACCAGCAGGCACAGGAGGGGTGTGGATGGTGCCATTAATCAATCAGTTCTACTCACTTATTCACAATACAACAATCAAAATTAATGATGGAACTGAGCTGGAAAGGGCAGGTGAGTGCTTGAGTCAACTTGTAAAGATTTAAAGAAAGCAAATTAAAGCAGCAGTGAAAAGCGAACTGTAGCCAATCTTAATTACAAACTAAAGCCAGAGTAAAGTGAGGTTTTTCTCTTCTTCCACTACATGTTGCCTTTAGCTGAAGACAAATTGCTAGCACTTTTGTAATCTACTAAGTTAAAGTCATTACCCTGACACTGCCAGGAAGTCTAATTTCCTGGAGCAGTAATACAAAGATTTATAAGGGAATTTAAACACTCACCTTCTGGAATAGAAAATCTATCATCAGCATGAGGCTACATGGAAAGTGACTGAGGATTTCAGATAATGGAGAAGAAGAAATTCACCTGCTGACAAGTTCATCCAAAATCTCATTCCCTGCCCACATAGGCCGCTGGCCAGGGTAAGTGTACACACAAAGCTGAGCTTTGAAATAAATTCAGCTTTTCTGTGATGTCCCCACTGCAACAAAACAGACTTCTTCAGTTACAAGTATTTTAACACTAGTTTAGTATTTCAGCACAACTCTCTCCTAAATTTATGCTCCCATTAAAATGGAACTAAACTTAAGTAATCAAAACAGAAAAGAGAAATTAATAACCACTTTAATAACTGCCTTAAAGGAGAAAATGAGCTAGCTCATCCACCCGGCTGAAATGTACCTGCACGTCTCGTTATGGCTGAAGACTTTCAACTCCCTAATGAGATAAACTGAAATGAGAGCTGAACTTCAACACCCAAAGCTCCTTAGAGCAACTACTGTTCTGCCCTCAGATGTATGTGCACATAAACAACAAGCCATGAGATTTGCTTAAATCAGACAGCACAGCGGTCTGGATTTAATTAGGAATAACCTACTGCTGATTCCATATAAAAAACTGTTCTGCTCTTCTGGACTTTCTCCTCTCATACTCCAGCAGTGAGGAACAGAGGTGGACAGTCCAACACCTTCACACAGGAGGATTACATGTTACT
Source organism: Vireo altiloquus (assembly GCA_013396875.1). Lineage (NCBI taxonomy): Eukaryota > Metazoa > Chordata > Aves > Passeriformes > Vireonidae > Vireo > Vireo altiloquus. Next base: position 1,158,213 of record VZRF01000723.1, on the reverse strand, counting down.
CCTGTAACATCTTTGGGGGGCTGACACACATCAGGGCTGATTCTGCTCAGGAAACCTTGCTGCAGAGGCAGTGCCATCAGAGCCACCGCCTTCCCCTGCACAGATATGATTAATCCTCATCTTCCCCCAGTGCCTGAGCCTCCTGCCACTATTCCTGCTCAGAAATAAGGACTCTGTGAACAAAGCACAGGAGTTGTACTACGCTATGTATTTAACGTGTACACAGGAGAAATCAGCACTGTGGTAGTGCAGGAGAGAACATGCTGCAGAGGAGGCAGCCAGCACCACTGACCTACTTTAGAGTGGGGAAGGGATTTCAGCAAGACTGTTTTCCCCCTTTTTCCTGCCTTGTTAGAGCAGGGGGTTGGTAAATGCACAGTGAATTCAATGGGTCACTTCCACCACAGAAGAAGCAATTTTTAAAAATCCTAAATTTAGCAAGGTTCTGAGGACAGCATTCGTAATTTCTTGTCAGTGCTGTTCCCTTCTCTATGCAAGCTCCTATCACTTTCTCCCGAAATTTATCCTCCCTCTCACTTTGACTGTCAGGAAAAAAATGTATGTTCCTTTCAACAGAGGAAACAAGAAGCTTCTCTTTCATGATCCTTCCTCACGAGGACAGCAGTACTCTGGACACTGCCAGGGCATATACAATTATTTTTTAATATCAGATGAGACAGCTTCTGAAAGCACTGCAAGTTTTCCTGTCTGACATTATCCAGTTAACCACAGATAACAACCCTGAACTGGAAGCTTTCCCCTGCCAGAATGCCTAGCACATAAAATTATTAAAGGCTTAGAAATGGTTTCAGGGCTGCTCAAATGAGGTGCTGCAGGAAAACCTGATTCCCAATAAAAAACCAGGAGCCATCACTCTAGCTCATCACTCTGAAAAAGAGAACTGCCTTCCTTCATTCATTCCTGTCCAGAACAAATAAATTCTTGCAGGGGGGAAGTTAAATACTGGCATTTAAACTAGGTTACAACTCACAGGAGCCTTTGGATTGTTCAAGATATGAAGATTTTACTAAGATGTTGTACCAGGAGGACAGATGTTCTGAAGAAGGACTGAGAAACCCCTGCATCCTGCACAGACATTACCCAGTTCCCACCCACAGTCCACAGAAGTTTCTGGTTTTATGATAAAGTTTGGGTACAGGACAGGCAGTGATTCCTACCATTAAAGTAATTTGAAGTCAAAATGAAATTTCCAGAGCTGACAGAAAATAGGTATGAACTAGTTTGCTGCTGCTAGTTCATGGTTTTTCAAGTGATCAAAAGCACACTCTCAATTAAGCTCAGTGGTCCTACCTAGGAGCATCTTGTAGGGAAACCATGATGTCAAGCTCTTGAGACCACGTCTTTAGATCCACCAGATAAGCTCCATGGATGCTGACTACAAGATTACAGGAAACTTAACAACACTACATCCCAGTACTTGTTAACTACCACAATGTTAATTTCCTGCATTGCATGAACAAATCTTATTACTGCAGTTTCATTTGCTCACAAAGATTCCAGCTGAAAACTCACTTTAATATGGCTTTAATAATACATGAAAGAGATTAATCTATAATTGTTGATTTTTGAAATAGCACTTCATCATGTCACTCAATCTGAGTGCTTTTGATCATTAAAACTTGCATGATTTTTCCATCTTGGTAACGAGGTTCTGCCTCAGCTGAGAGCTGATCTCATCAGAGCCAATTATACTCTATAGCAGAGATCTGACCACGGCTCTTAAGGGTTTTAAAACTGCCATTTTCTTTTCTTTATTTTACCGAACAATTCAAAGTTCAAGCAACCTTGTTAGAACCTTTAGTATCCAGGAACTCTAAAGTAAATGAGATGCTTGGCAGGAAATTACCGGTAAAAAAATGAACAAAAATGCATGACTGTCTTGGTTTTTTTACTCTCAGCACATAAGTCAGTAGTTACTTATGCCTTTTTTCATGTCAAAGTGCTTCTTTCAAAATGCTGTGGGATTAATCTCCTGACCTTATCTACCATGAGATATGTAATCTATTTGACTTTGATTAAATGGGGGTATCTCAAAATTATCAAACAACCTCTTCAAGAGTGTGAGATTTCTAGCAACTGAATATGATAACAAGCAGACAGATCCATCTCCCATCAGATCTGTATATCACTTCTACCATTAACAGGGCCACGTGGAAGATTTTTATCTTATTTTAAAGAAAGCTATGCAAGATACAATTCCTTGCAGAAATTCTTGATTTCCACCTTTCCCTTTAGTGGCACCTACATTCCAATCACAATCAGAAAGGAATGCAAAAGCTGAAGCCTTTGCTGTATTTCACATTCCTTTATTTTCCTGCATCCTAAAGGTGTCTCCTTGCTCTGCACTGTAATCAACTCCCTGAAGTGATAGCAGCCAGTGGAGGTTGGTTAGGAGAAGTTTCCTGCACCTCTCTAAATAGGATCGTACTGCAGCTTCTAAGAGGTACGTTAGTATCCTGCATTATTTCACAAGATACAGTAGATCTTGTGCACCAAACGAAAATCAGTGTTCAGACATGAGACCAGAAACTGCATCCACTATAAAGGGTATCTGTAAATAGATTAGATTAATCTATGTCTTAGGATTAGTTTGCATATCATCGATCAGAGCCTCACTGTGAATGTGAGTGCAGGACTATGCATGTATAATTATTACACCATTACTGACTATCAGCACATCACTAAGGATCTCAAGACACAGCCTCTGTTGCTCTCAGTTAACAGCAAGGAAACTGAAGCACAAGTAAGTAGACTGGACTAAGGTCACCAAAAGAGCATAATTCAGGTATTCCAAGTCCATGGATCTTGCCACTGAGTCACACTGTCTCTTTATACTCTCCAAAATTCTCCAAGTGATGTGGGAAGAGTTTAAAATTTTTCTTCTGAGGAATACTCAGGTAGTTCTGGGTATTCACAGCTCATTAAGGTGAGGCTGACAGGGTGGCACCGCAGCAGTTGCCATGACAATGGCTGGATCTTTGCAGAGACATTGCACACACTTCAAATCAAAACCTATGCAAGTCTCAAAACACCATCCAATGCTCTAAAAATTCTGACAAAATCCCAAATGACCTCCTAATCTCCAACTAAAAGAAGTACCATGCATGCAAGAAGGGAATGCAGATTGTGAAAGATTCCACCTCTGCCAGAGCTGAAATACAAAAGCACAATGCAGAACAATTTTTCTGTGAACCTCCCAGATTTTGGAAAACTATCAGTACTGTTCACTACAGACAGGGAGGAACACTGTGTTCAGGGGAAGGCTGCCAGTAAAGGGAAAACACCTCAATCTCTGCTGTCATCCAATTCCACAGAAAGCTGAAGAATGACAGAGGTGCCAGGGAAGGGATAGGGTTAGTGCTAAGTACCATCACCCAGCACACTTCACAACTCCGCAGGTGGGTTGCAAATGGAGCTGTAGAGGAGGAGAGCTTGCACTCACCCCTCTCTGGAGTTACAATCACCCAACACCAAATCAGACAGGCTTCTAGGAGATTCCACCAATTCAGCAGTTCTATATAAAAAGTTGTATCCAGTATTGAACGCTAGATAACAGCGTGCACAGATATATCCATTATTTCAACTAAGTGACTACAAAAGAAAGAGATCAGCCTGATATACTCATGTCTCAAGTCTCTTTAAGAGCCTCCAGCTCCCAAGCTATTTGTTATTTCCAAAAGCACAAACATTAGCATTACCTTTTGCTGCTTCAGACCGCTTAGGCAGATCAAGTGTATCAAAATTCCTGTCCAAATCCCCATTCTTCTTTCCTGTGCAAAAAAGAAGACAACAGATGGAAAAGACTGTCAGTATACTGACAGGTAAGTTACTGTCATGTGCATCTACAAGATGGGAGAAGATACAGACCCAGAATATAAATCACAGACTGCTACCCATAACTGCACATATCTGACTCACAGTCCAGCTGCACAGTTGTGGCTTTAGCATGAGAACTTAGGAACAAACACCCGTGCTGCTTTCAGGTTGATCTGCAAACATGCTTAGCACTAGCGTTTCAGAGAGTCTTAAGAGTGCTTTAAACCTTGGAAAATTGTGCCATTTCCTTTATTGGCAAAGCTGTGTCCCTCCCTCAGAAGCCTGGTATTTACTTGTTATCACAGAGGAATTTTGACCTGAAGCTTAGCTGAAGAAAAAATTCAGCAGCAGAGCAAAAAAACAACAGCCTTGCTTTGTAGCCTCTATTCTCAATGCCACTACCAGGCTGGAAGACCTAGATTTAATATATTGTACAGACAGCAGCAAACAACTTAACCTTGAATTGCCCTTCAATCGACAAAGTGTCATTTTACTATTTATTAAAAGCTAATGGAAATAATTCCATACATTTGCTAAGAAACAGTGTCAAACCATTACCTCAGTTTTAATTTATACAACCCTTTACAGAAAGCAGAACAAAACCTGCACTTTTAGTTTTAGTCAGGTTGAGAATTCAAGGTTATGAAAACACGTGGGGAGGGAAGGGTTTGTTTCCATGGCCCCAAGGAAACACACTGCCTTGAGTAAGCTCACATGGATGCTGTGGGATAAGCAGGAACCTTGCCATCAGAGGAATACTGGCAGCAGAGAGAGAGATTTGGAAGGCAGGGCAAGAATCTGCATGGCTTCTGAGGACAGCAGTGTACAATTTAGCATTCCCAAATTATTCTGAGGGGGGAAGATCAAGTTATTTAGTCCCTCTCCCTCCAGAGCAGGGAAGGCAGGTGTGATGGGATGAATTCAGACAAGGCAAGTTAAGCTGCCAGAAGCGGCTTCTGCACAGGACTACCAGGCTGCTAACAGAGGTTTTACAGAAAGGGTTGAAAGCTCAACCAGTCAGGCTGCTTAAAAGCAAATAGGAAAATGGTCCTTGAAAATGTAATGAGGAGATCAGTGTGAGTCTTGACTGGCAACAGGTCACGACTGGGAAAGGCCAGTCCTGGCCTTGTTAGAGCAGGGGGGTGGTACACACACAGTGAATTCAATGGTCACTCTGCCTTTCCTCTTGACAAAAGGATAAAAATACTCAGTTACTGTACAGAGAAGAATCAGAGCTTTTAAATACCATTATGAATATTTAGAAATAACATCCAGAGGGAAACCTCCCCTCAAGGTAGTATTCCATCCTCTCCCTTTCTTTGGGAGGGGATGGAATCACAGACTTTTCTTTTGAAATGCCAACACAGAACACCAGCCAACTTCAACTGCTGTGCAAAACAAAACATGCACCTAGAAGTTCTGCTTATCTGAAATGATTTCCTTAATTGAAGTATGTAAAAGCCCATCTAAGCTGCCAAAAGGTCATGCAGTCAGGTATCACAGCACTCCTTGAAAGGTATCTTTTCTAAAGGAAGGGACAGGAATCAGTGGCACTTTGCAGCCTTCCTTCAATTTTTTGCTCTGTGAAAGAAGCAACACATTGCTTGGGGAATCCAATACCAGAAAGAAAAAGTGCTGTACATCACCAAAGGATGCTGCATTTTATAATGGCAGCTGAACCCAGTTACTGGCTGCAAACCCTTGTTGACCCTTAGAGCATTGACAGGAAAAAGCAGGGCAGAGGGAATTTTAAAAAAAAAAAAAAAAAAAAAAAAAGCATTCAAGGAAGGAAGTCAGTGTTTAGGAAAGATTACAGACTTAAGGCAGACCAATAAATGTGACTCCATCTTATCTACAAGTAGGACAAACTGTTTTTTCACATGACCCCAAATTTCATGTCTGCCATTAGACAGCTTAAACCTCAGAACATGTTCTCAGAGAGACAGACCTTACTCGACACAACTACTCATTTTGAAAGTTCTCTCTGTAATTTAAATGTTGGTTTGGCACTTCTATCAGTCCTGCAGAACTGACATGGCACAGTATGAGTTCCCTTCTTCCCAGTAGCAGTGTTGAGTAAGCACTGTGTCTGTGCACAACTTGTTAAGGAGTAGTTGTCCAGGAGTGCAGTGTTGGCTGCTACTTTTGACCTGGGAAAGCCAAAGCAGCTGCCTATTTACTAACCCATCTTTCATAAAGACAGCACCCTCCACCTGCGCTCTGGGCTCTTCAGCTGCTCTCTCCATTTCTGGGCCAGACAGAAAACACTGGCTGGTCTGGAGGAGCCTCTGCTGGTTTGTGTCTCAGCCCTCTGAGAAACTCCCACCTCGCAGGCCAAGGCCCGTCTGTTCAAAGGAGAAGCTGCCAGCTGCTTACCAATGGCAGCAGTTCAGAACACAGAGCTCTGACCGAGGGGATTTCAACTCTACAAATTACTTGCTTAATCAAATGGATTTGGCTCGGAAAATACCCCAAGCACCTAGATTTTCCAGGGCTTTCCTAAAGAGACCAGGTGAGGAAGCTGCAAGAAGACTTCAAAACAAACCCACCCAGAAACAAAGGTTTCCATCGGAGGCCCAGCAGCTGTTTTTCCCATTTGATTTTCACAAATACTGGTTTGGAGTTTCTAAAAATGTGACCAAATCTAGCAATTCAAGAGTCTACTGATTACAACCCTTTCAGCCATCCCCATGCCCACCTGATACCAGGAGAAAACCAGCGTCACTGCCAGATTCTGTAGCTCTGAACACTCTGCTCAGTCCCTCGACCCAGTGCACTCATTCACAACAGGGATGTGAACACACAACCCATGTGGCTGGGATTTGTATGGAGCACTCCTCTGCCACTTCTGAATCTTCACAATCAGGTTGTGCATCACATGGATGCTGAAACCACAGCACAAACTGCACTTGCAGCAGGAGAGAAGTTCAAGATCCTGTTTTTGTACATTTCAATTTCTACCCATCTCCAGGTTCTCCAGCCTGAGGTATGTCAGAGAAAAGCCAAGGCTGCTGGATCAGAAGCACAGCTCTAAACCTTGCCAAGAGACAGTTTTGAACATACCTGCTGACAGGCCTGTTTTATGAGACCTGGCTGTAGGATTGGCACAGCACTCTGGTTTGGGAAAACTGCCTGACATGACTCTTGCTGGTGCAAGATGCAGTTTACAGTCTCTGAAACAGTGGGATTAAAATTCTTCCCCTCTCCCCCTTGCTACTTTTTATTATGTAAGAAACAACCAAAACATGACCTTCATTTTCCATCTGTCAGAAACCCTGCACAGACTCTGAAGTGTGACCCAGCGTTATTAACCACTAATGTTGTTGTTGATCTTCCTCAAATGTCATTTTGCTTTACTGGATAATCAAACCATGGTGCAGTCAGACCATTTCTGATGAAGGATTAATTCCCAAATGCTTTCTTTCTGGTTGAAATAAAAGTTTAAGGGAAAGTGCTTCTTCGTAACAACCCCACCTTATCCTCCCCGGTGCTCATTAATACAGCTGCTGAACTGGCCACAAAGGAGTGACAGAAATGAAGGGCTGAGCTTTGTCCTGCCAACAAGTCCATCCTCCACAGCCTCACCACTCACAGTCCAAAAATCAGTATCCTGTAGAATGCTGCCCACCATCATTTGTCGGGTGGAGCAATTAGATTTTGGTCAGTTGGTTTTTTTCCCCTCCCCAACACGTCTCCTTTGGCTCAACCCTCCAGAACCCATGATCTGAAGCAAGTGTCACGACCTGAAAATGCCCCTGCCTTCACCCCCAAATCAGTCTCAGTAACAGTATCCCAGGCACCCACAGCCTATCAACTTCCCAGCCCAGGGAATGAATACACAAGCTCAGACTTTGTCTATTCCAGGTGCACTTTCACTTACTGTGCTGGGAGGAGAAACTGAAGACTGTCCCCCAAGACAGGTACTGGGGGGAGCTTCATCCAGCTCCTCTGTGTGCCAGTACCAAAGCTGCAGCAGCCCAGGCATGTGCCCAAGCAGAGGAAGTGCCAAGGACCCCTCAGATCACACATCCAAGCTGCTGCAGCTCAGGGCTACTTCCATCCCCCAGACCAGCCAGCAGAGCCTTCCACCTGACAGGGCTGGTGAGATAACGTTTCCACTTGGGTGTTCCTGCTCTCCTGGGCTTAGCAGGCCAGCTGCACAACAGTTCCCCTACAGTTCCTGGTGCACTTACACCAGGAATGAATAAATCCTTGTTTTTTCCGTTCTCGGTATGGAAAGACCAAACTGCAAAAGCTCCCTCAGAGGATTTTTCCATGTCTGGTGAAATGAACGGGAGGATGCACTGGGGGAGCAGAGGAGAAGGTGGATGAACAAGACCTTGATCTCAGCTCTTAGCCTTGCATGAAAAAGCCGAACAAAGCATATTATGGTGATGATGAAAAGAAAGTATTGCAGACTCACCTTGATTGAACCACTCCTCTAATTACCAGAAAAGCAGCAAAAGAAAAACAAAAATTTACAGGATGAAGAAAATACAAAGGAACAGTCACAAAGAGGTAGAATTTCACAGAACAGGTTCAAAACCTGAGTATTACAAGACTAAAGAAGTTTTATCAATTAAAAAACCCAACCAAACCAAGGTTTCCACTTTCTCACTTTTGTTCCTGCTGAAAACCCCCAATCTTTCTTTGTACAGCTTTTTTTTTCTTTTCTTTCTCTTTTCATTAAATGAAAAGGTGCTCACAGAATTGAGGGGACAGAAGGATGACTAGCCCTTTGTAGAGGTGTTTGAAATGCTGTGATCAATGACCATGAAATAAAATAAAATAAACATGGAAACACTGCGAGATTAAGTGAACAAGAGAGGAAAGAATCGATCGATTTTGAAGTTCTAGACTGAGAAAATTAAGGTAGGTTCAGACCAGTATCCACGTAAATTTAACAGGAAGACAAGGGAGCTTTTCTTTATGATTTTAAAAGCACATTTATGAATGGATTTTAACTTTCATTTTTTCAGCACAACAGTCATCTGAGACCCTCTATTCTTTTGGTCTACATCCTACGAGCTGTGAGCTCAGCATTATCACCAGTTGATTTCCCCTCGGGAACAGCACACTTCGAAAAAAGCACTGTGAAAAGCGGGGGAAAACCATTAAAACATATTGTCATTTCCTGCTGAACACACAGAGCCAAACCCAAGCTGTCACCGAGTGCCTGCACTGCTTGCTGCAATCCACAGGGGGATCCTCAGTGTCGGATGATTCTGAGACCAATTTGTCCAAAAAGCTATGATGTGGTGCTTCAGTTAATGAACAGAAAGTACCTGGGGGCACAGCTCCAGGAGAGGCATCTCTGGGTGGGCCCAGGCAGACACCTGGTGTGGGACACACACCTGAGAGTGCTCCTTGGCCACTGCCATCGAGGGGACGAGCACAGGTCTCCCTCAGCACAACACCCTCCTCCCACAGGGCGCTCAGAGCTTTTATATCTAAAAGTGTTTCCATTGACTGTGTTGCTCTCAAGCAAAGCAACAACAGGGACTGCAAGCAGCAGGAACAGGCTCGAGCCAGCACATGAGCAAGGTTTCCAAAGGGTATCACACTGCAGGTTCAGTCACACCCTGCGTGAACAGACTGGTCAGGCAGGCAGAATTATTTCTTCAGTTTTCACCCTAGTCATTAAAAAAAAAAAAAGATAGGAATCTTCTAAACAGTTCAAATCCAGTTGATGACAGACTCGTCTGCAAAAGCAAGATCACACTGTGATGACTTTCCTAACACATATGGAAACACGGAATATTTTAGTAACTTTTACAGGCCAGATCAAAGAGTAATGTGCAGCACACAGTCCATCAAGTTCAAACAACTCTCTATCAGCTCTTCAGGGGCAAAACCCTTCCTTGTACCTGGCTATAAATAATAAGCCAGGATGTGTGTACAAATGAATGAGGAGAATGAAGCCTAGACAAAAAATGGAATTAATTATCTCTGAATTCATGTAGAATTATCATTTCTCTAAGAAAGGAAAGAAAACAGAATTCAGTCTAGAATAGTAATTTCTCTAAAACAACAAAAAAACGGATATAATTTGAGTATCTCTTTGTAAAGGGAACATGGAAAGGGGGTTACCGAGACTATTAATCCTCTCTTATAATGAAACTCATTTGCAACACTCATGCCCCAGAGGAGAGAACAGGTCTAAAAGTGACTGACAATTAAAAGCTATGAAACCACGTTTGCAATTTAAATTACTAAAATAGTGACTGAATTGGGAGGCTGTACGTTTTCATTGAGTGGGAGGGGAGTCTTTTAGTTTGTTTTCAAGTATGAGAGTCTGGAGGCATGGAAGATGTACAGCCAGGAGTGCCATGCAGGGGAATGGATGGATGGATGGATCCATGCTGGCCTGGCTTCCAGAGGAGGGCACGCATGCTGCACAGCCAGGCAAGGGGACTGAGCAGAGGTTTGACAGATGCAAGAACACAGCAAGGCAGAGAGGCAGAGCACATCCACCTTTTTCCAACAGCAGAGTGTCATCTGTCAGCATGCAGCACTCCAGTTTAAAGCCAAACAAAATTACAGCAATAGTGAGAAAAAGAATCCCAAATATCTAACAGTGATGCAACACAAGAGATAAACACATGCCAGGACACTGCAAACACCCTACAAACTGCATCACCCCAAACAAGCATGATCAATGTGCTTGCAAGAGCACAACTGCACAGCAACATTTACCCCCAAACCCATTTCCAGTTCTGAGCTTTTTGCAAGACGTACCTTTAGCTTTTTTTCCGCCAAAACAACCAGCATCATCTTTCTTCTTCTTCTGAGAGCCTCCTGTGCCTGTAGCCTGACCAGCATCTAGTTCTTGATACTTATCAGCTCCGGGGACCTCTTTGTGAACATGGTAGGAAAGGTTCCGCATGATGCACACACAGTTCTCCACAGACTGTTACAGAGAAATTTATGTTACAAGAAGTATTGCACTCTCTTACCTGCAAACCATTGTATTGTACAGGGGAGGGCTTGGGGAAATTGAAAAAAGAAGGCCACCTGTCCCAGGAAAACCACGTAGCTCTCAAGGAAGATTTAGTCAAGACCCTTAAATAAAGTTCATTCTTCTTCTAAACCCAATTTTATTTTTCTGAAAGCGAAGCACTTCATAAATAGTATCCATTCAAAATGAAAACTCTCTAATCAAAAATACCATTTGATCTTACATAAAGAATACAATCCACCAAAGATCAAACACACAGCAGAAAATGATCATATAAGGATCTTATTTTAATCCAAGTCTCTCTCTTGTTCTTCCAACATTTACCATCACCAAGGGGCCCATTTTATTAAATTTTCTCTGGGTCAAAACCTAGGCCTTGTGAGGATTTCAGTGAGAACACACGTTGTCCTGTAGTAATAGTTAAGCCACAGCACATCGAGTTCTGACAAGAGCAATGCTCTGTAGGTTGCAATGGAAACCACCAGGTGGTTACAAAATCCACTTCCAAAATTACCTGATTAAGTAACAGGGCTTTGTAACTCCCTTGTATAGCCCATCACATGGTGGGATTCAAAAAGAATAAAATAATGATGTTTTACAAGCCTTCTGGTGATATAAAGCAATAGTATGCTCTTTTTTAAACAGGTTAAAGTTATGATATTCTTCATGCATATAAATACACTTTGAAGTGCCATGGGATGAGACGATGATAAAAACAGATTAATAGAATCTGCACAAAAAAAAAAGCCACAGTGAAAGTTCTGCAGACATTTCTTAATGTCTAAGCACTTCAGTCTTTAGAGACAGTGCTGAATAAAGTCTTTAAAACGGGAACTGACTCCTTTGCTGCTTTGTGCAAATGGGACTCAATTCTGATTTGGAGACTGCACTTATAAATGCCAATTAAGTAATGCAGAACAATAGCAATAATGTCACTGACAATAAAGGACTACTCTCCCCACCTCACTCAGCCACCAGCCTTTGCTCCCCTCATCAGCCACAGAGAGAAACACAGCAGCATCCTGCTGATAGCCCATCAGCAGTACCATGGATAACAAGAGATGAGAGGAAGACAATTACTCTATTTTCTGCAGCAGAGTCCTCCTCTGATACCAGCAAACAGGAGTGGGATCCCAGTGCAACACTTCAGTGTAAATTAATGGAAACATCCACCACGTTTTAATACTCAAGTTCACCTTATTGTCTGTGTCCTTTTTGCCAACCGCAGACTGCAAGGCGTGAAGGAGAGCATCCACCAAGCCATCACACTCTCTTAGTCTTCTGCGTGCTTCTGCTCCATCTGAACTTACATTCCTGAGAGGAGAGAGTTGAAAGAAAGTTTAGCCCTGTAACCTTCACTATAAAGTTGAAGGTGCATTGATTTATACTACAATTATTAAGAACTCATCACCTTGGATGAACAATCAGGAGGCCAAGTAGACTGACAAATGCACTAAATCTCAATAAAATATGGGCAATGCACATCTGCAGCTCTCTGAGCCTGAACAAAAAGGGCAACACAAACCCAGAGGTTCCTACAAACACATTTCTTTGCTGCTGAGACCAGGAACTCACCTTAAACCAGGTTGAAGTCTGCAGAACAAACAATATGCAAACCAAAAATTTAGTTTCAAAACCAGTAGTTCTAAACTGAAAGACACTTTTCACTACCTTAGGAAAAACATGCATAGTCACAAGATTGCTCAGCAGAATCATGGCCACAGAAATGAAAAAAGCTGTGTGCAGCAGGTTCAGCACAAAGCCTGGATCAGTCACCTTTAGTAAGGAAAGGACAATAGTTTACATCGTCCTTTGAATTTCTCTAAACATTGCACAGGAGAATGGCACAGGCAGAAGAAGCGAGAGAGTGAAAGGCTACTTGGAGTCATTAAAAGTTTCACTTATCAATGACTGCAGAAACTGTCAGAGGGGACCTTAACACTTGGCCTCACTCATCCAGCGAGCACAAACTGATACTCCAGCCTTGCATAAGCATCAACCTGCCATTACCCAATAAATAAATAAAATTCAAGCCAATTTTCCAAATGCTGCCATCCTCCCTGCCAACCTTTTTCTTTAGGGGGAAAACGAAGTAACAAAATAATTCTTAATAGTGCTCACTGACCAAATGCAGACGGAAAATCTTCCCAGAGCTGAAACACAGTAATTTCGATGATAACAGACAACCTTTCAGCTTTCAGCTCCTGAATCCCACAAAGCCATGCAAGGTTACCTCTCAAAAACTCAGGACACCATCATTACCTTCTGCTATCAGGATCATGCAGCCACTGTTTGCTTTTAACTACAGGGTCTGCCAATTGCCAGGTAATTAACAAATCAATCAAGGTTCCCTCCTGTGTCCTGGTCACCTAGGCAGGCTACTGTGTTAATTGGGTAGCTAGGAAAAGCCACATTTTCTCAGAGACCTCTCAAAATTTGAAGGCACTTAATTGTGAGCTGGTTGCTGTAACAGCACTAACTTTCAAATAAACACAAATGAAACGCACAGATAAACATATCCTTTCCTCAAATCCTCACACAGCCTCCCCTCTAGCAATGGACAATAGGAGGAAGGTAAGTGGATATTAAAATGATTCCACAGCATAGATGAAAGAGAATTCTACATGCTGTTTTCCCATCTCCAGTTGCACTAATCCTTTTGTATGAAAAACACAAATGTGAATTTTAATGCCACGTCTTTATGAAACTGAAATTAGAATTCAAATTCTCTGAGATACCTTTCAGGAGTTATAACAATAAACAATAGCAGCTCCACCTCCAAGCACATCTATTAACGTGGAACACTACTTATTAAGCTTCAGGGTGACAGAAATGCACTATAAATGGTCTTATCTGGAGCTGTGTATCACATATTTTACTCCCTCATTAAGTCTTAGTGTTAGAATTCGTAAGTAACACTTGCAGACTAAAGGCAAAACAGCTCAACCCTCTCACCTTCCTTGCCCTATGGCCCATTCGGAAGAGATTTTTCTGTGTTTCATTTGTGCTACCACACTTGCACATTTGTTTTACAGCTTTGGTTATGAACAGTATCACAGTATTGTGTAGCCTGCTTTACTTCTTGATCTGTACTGGGTTAATATCAAGGTAGGCATTTATAAGGTTATGATGGAAAAAAAAATAAAATTGTATCAGCAAGAGTGTGGCCTGCTGATATCACTTACTGTCTCTTCAACTACAGAAAAATTTACTGAAAATTAATGCCTCAAGAAAAGATTTCCACATATATCACACACAAATAAGCATGAAAACACTGCAGGATCAAGTTAATAGCTAATTAATGCTATGACTAAGTTATCCAGACATCAAACCTTGCAGTTTTAATGTTTTAACTAGCGCATCACAAAATGTATCCTTATGAGCATCTCATGCAGAAACATCTGCTCTGTAAACACCCAACTCTTGGGATTTTGTCAGTCCTCCCTCCGTGGGTAATAAGCTAGCAGCAGCCCATGGGATTTATCTACCATGGAAGCACAAACCCCATTTCCTCATCTGTAACTATAACCCAGACCTAGGGAGAGCTGAGCTCCCATTCTCGGCCCAGCAGTCCAAGCAGATCTCAGACAGATGAAGCCCAGGGAGATCAGCACCTGATCATGAGTCTGCTCTTCCTGCTGCTCCAGCACTGCAAAAGGCAGCAAAGACCTCCCAATCCCCATGGAAATATTTGCATTTCAGATCTGTGCACTAGTATGCCAGACATCTCTGAGCTCTAAACAAAGGTGGGCACCATGAAAATGATGCTTGTGACTAAGTTCTCATCTGGCAATCCCGTGAGAAGGGCTGCCAAGGGTTGGTTTCCATCATCCAGAGCCACTTTCACAAGTCCCTGCAACCCAGGAAAATGCCAGCTTGCATTTCTGCTGTGGGTTTAAGACTCTCTACTATCTACCTCCTTGAAAAGCATCACCCGGTAATCAATGATCAAATTCATCTTGGGTCTGGAGGGGCTAGAGCATGAAAACAAAGGAGAGGAGATGGACAGGAGAGCTACTGCTGGCACTGGTCATTAAAAAGGACAGAAACTGCCACGGAATAATCAACCTGATAGTGCACTCCACTGACAGGAATCAGGAAAAATCTCTTCCCCTTTCACATCTGCACTGGGATTGTTCTTGCTGCATCCTACATCTATTACACGTGATGCAATGAAAGATGTAACCAAACTATTTTCCAAAGGAAGCTTTCAAAGCAAGGCTTCTGAACACCCTTCTTCCAAGAGTGATGGAAATCAACAAACAGACAACCGATTCCAGCAGTTAACAGAGGATTTTCAGTCCTCTTACATGGGGTAGCACTCCACAAAAGGAATGCACAGCCTCACCCAGGCCAGAAACTTCCAGAAACTCACGCAATGGAGCTATATAACATATGGCATTCAGACCTGGATAAAGAGAGCTTTGCTTTTCATTGAGCTTTTCTACACATTAGACAAGTATTGTCTTACACCAGAAGTGATTCTTCAGTGGATGGAGTGTTTCACACAAGACACCAAAGAGAAAAGCAGCTGATACCCCAGCGGAGGTGCCGCAAACTGTGTTACTCAGGAAACAGGCTGCCATGCAAGAATGGGAATGGCCTCAAGACTTTGGAATTAAACAAATGATCTCACTGACTTGCTTGCTGGGGCAAATTAATATCAAGAACCTCTGTAGATATAAGTCAAAGCTACTTATTGAAGTTTGAACGATTCCACAGGGCTTTTGAGGCACTGATGACAGGCAAATACCTGTTACAAATGAAAATAATGTTGACTGCCCATTCAGAAGGGTGGGAATGGTGAGGGGGAACTACCCGAACCATTTGTACACAAACCAGTGACAAATGAGACCTGCCACTCATCCCCAGTGTTCTGTACAGTCTGCTTCCCTTGCCTTGTCTCTTCACCCCCAGAAAGGCCTCCGCTGCTTTCCCTGACTTTCCTGCTTTTCAATACTTTTCCAAGAGTCTATTAAATGAAAAATGTATTTTGAAAACAGAAGTATCTTTCTTATGTCACACTGCAAAGGGCAGCAGAAACCTTCAGTGTGCTTTCTGTAAATAAACACAACACAGTCTGAAGAACAATTCTAGAAGCAAAACATGGAACTACTGCCCCTGTGACTCGAAGTATCAAGGAAAGAAATCAACTGAATGAATAATTTTACGTGGAACAGTAAAGCATAAATCTCATTCCAGAGATTTTAAATCTCCAGCCTTTAGGTGGAAAAAGCAAGGTGGATTCTTCCTCAATTCTTGGGAGTCCAGACTGTGGCCAGGACTAGTGAAAGAGAATTTGTAAGGATGTTGCAATATATGTCTTCCCTGGGGAAAAAAAAACAAACCAAAACAAAGAAGCACTAAGTAAATGTTAAATAAATGTAAATATCTACGAGCATAGAAACACATCAGGCTAGGAATGCAGTCTGCTGGTATGAAAGACTTCAGAAAATGGGGGTGAATGTGCGGAGAAATCTGTTCATGCCTTAGATAAGGCTATCATTATCACCAAAGAGCTGTCTTAATAATATGCAATTCTAAATGCTACATTTACATGTGCAGAACAGAGCTGGCATCCCTCACCCCTAGGAGAGGTGAGCTGTTACTACTGTCTGTGCCACACACCAAAATTATCTTCAAGAGAAAAGACTTAAAAGTAATTAAGTACAGGGTACTTAATTTGCACTCTTTCAATGCAATCATGTGGAGGTGCCCCCCCTGTGCTCTCCCTAACAATCCGACAGACAGAGGAAAGATCTGGAGAGCTTTTGGATTGTTTTTTTTTTAATGATGAAGAGAAACTTGAAAATAAAGGCAGAGACACATTCTTCCCTGAAAATTAGAACTAGTATTTCCAGGACTGTTGCTGTGTCTGTCACTTGGCTGGAGAGCATCATCAGTCGCTATCCCACAGTGATGCAGATGAAGCCGAGGCCCAGTGTTACTGAACACTTACCCTCAGCAGGTGTAAAAAGCCCTTTGTTTAGAGATCTAGCTGGGAATGAAGACAACAGCTCAGAGACTTTGCTTTTTCTATAAATAGGAAGTTGAACTGGACATTTTAAAGACATCCTCCTAGTAACACTTCCACCTTTCTGTGGGAGAATCACGGCTGAGAGCTGAAGCAGAGGCTGTGATGAGCTCTTTCCAAGCCCTTGCTGGACTCTGAGCAGCACCATCACTGAGGCTTCGCTGCCCAGACACTGAGTTTTGCACATTCAGCTGCTAAAAGACTTACTGGCTTCTTACAACTCTAACTTAAAATATATTAGTTGTTCTGTCCACCTACTCTGGCAGGCAGAACCTTGCTATACAAACACCCTTCCACACCCACACTCTGCTTCACGATAAAAAAATTTTTATTTGGATGCCAGCCAAAAGAGATGGATCAATAATAGTTGTAGTAAATGTACTCTATTTCCAAGTGTATTTCTAGGTCCGCTATGTCTCAAAGGAGGAATATACAACATTTAAAAATAATTTCATCATTTCATGCAGAAATAGAATGGATTCCATACTTCGGTTCACATCAAGTACCAGAAAGTTTAATTGGTATTAAAGTTCATTGTTCTGAAAACAAGAGAGAAAAAGAAAGAAGCTGCCTGTGACACAAAGATAGCCTGATCCAGGCAGCTCTGGTCAGAGGGCCCTGTACAGCACAATGGAGTTTGGGAGCAGAAAGCTCAATGAGAAATTAAGCAGAGAATATGGTAAAGAAAGCAGAAAGAAGCCAAAGTCCACATGAAATGCACAAAAAGCCAGAGAAGCTCTACTGATGCTGATTTAGGTAGGTAGCAGCTGTTCAGACAGGGGCAGGAGATCCCACTGGACATTGCTGCTCCGCTCCAGCATTCACTGACCAGTTACACCTGAGAGAGAAGCAGCAGAGCAGCCCCAGTTTCTTTGCATGTAAACCCTTCCACCTATTTAAATAAAGGGGGTGGTTCTGTTTAGTTGACCAAATGCTCTAAAAGATATAGCAAAAGTCACCCCTGAAAAAGTGCTTCACCAGCTTAGTCTGTGCTCCAGCAACAGTGGCACAGAGCAAGAGATCTACAGGGCACCCTGTCACACCTCAAATCCATGTCTGCACTGCCTAGAAGAGCTCTCTGAAACAGGCTGGGGCTCAAGAGTAAAGTTTAACAAAGGATGGACTTGACATCTGTACCTTGTTGTCTGTGGCACTCTATACCCAGAACATCTTGTAATGCCTTTTCAGTAAAATGCTGACTGGTTGCCTCCTGCATGACCTACTTGGAGGACCTTAACTTGCTCTCCTGTAATTCAAAACGATGCAGAAACACAGTACACGAGAATTCCATGATGCCCAGCAGCTACTTAGCTTCCAAATTATTCCAGTTTCTGCCTGGAGGAAAGGCCCTGCTTTTCACATGCTTGCTGACATGTGAAAAGAATCTCAAAAACACAGAAAGGAGGTGGTACTAATCTAACAAAGGATCATGGCTCACAAGCCTTCCAAAGCAGACTATGTCCATTAGAGTGACTGCAGTGAGCTTTGCTGCAGTCCTGCTCTTTGTCCCACCACTGCAACAGACACTTTTGCAGATTCCCTTCCCTGACAGCCAAGGGAGGAGGGACCTAGATTCATTCTTAAGTAATGACAGAAGGCAGTAAGCAAGTGCACAACTTTAAATTTGTACCTCAAGATATGATTGTAAAGCATTAAGATTGCATGTAACTAGGTTATGTCTCTGCTGCTAAAATCTATGCATAATTTATTTATATTACAAGCTAAACATCAGGAACTGTCAGGAGGAACCCTAACAGCTCCTTACTAGCACGAATTAAACGCTCTGCTCATCATATAAGCCCCAGGACAGCCATATGCTGTGATCCTGCACAGTATCAGTAAGCTAATTAAGAAACTGCCTTTGCTCACTCCTCTCTTTTGTGTGGGTTTTTAATTTGAGTTGATTTTTTCCAGTCTGGGTCGGGCAGATAAGCTTCTCCCTTTTTGTGCTACTTGCTGCCTCCAAAGTGAAGATTCACGGGCAAATCTCAGTTCCGTTTTTATCTCTTTCTAAAACTACTCCTTCTCTGAAAGTCCACTTCAAAAGTGCCTGTTGCACACCAAAAGACTGACAGTATCATTAGCTCCAGTACCTGGAGCATCACTCTCCCAAAGGCTGCACCCACTCTCAACACAACATGAGCACAGCAGCCTCCAAGCACTGCGGGTGAGTGTGGGGACAGAGATGGCAACATCTGCCCTCAGCTCCTCTGGGTGGGACAGGGAAGCATTAACCTTTGGAAGGAGTTCTCTCCAGAGGATCTTGGTTAAATAACTGCCCTGAAAAAGCATAGGAAAGGACTGCTTGAACTAGGATAGGGGAAGACATTGAGTGAGAGGGAACATCAAACAAACGACTTTGTCAAAGAACCTTTTTTGGAGTTGGGGAGAAGTGCAGCTGCCAAGGAAAGCTCTGCACTAATGCAAATTTGCTGCTGATAAAAAAGAGGGAAATGTGAGTTTTCAGGTGCCAGCCTTTAGTTTCTACCTTCTCTGTTCTGCCATGCTTCAGTGAGCAAAGCTCCCTTGACACCAAGGGCAGCTCATCTGGCAGCTCCACAGCAGCGTCACCTGAGCCTCACCTCCTGCACCCTGCTCTGCACTAGGCAGCACCTCCAGGTCACAGACTTGCACTTAAGTGCCTTCTTACCAGTCAGCTGGAGATGAAGGCTGCCTACAGTATATGAGTGCATACAGGACAAACATTATGTGACTGTCACCACATACTACTATCATGCCTGCAGGATGTAAAGATGGATAGAGCCTGAAAGTAATGCATTTTGAAAGCTCTAATTCCCAGGCACCCTTCTTCAGAGAAAAGCCACACATTAATCATTAATAAGAAAGGAGGGCATAAGAATCTGGTTTTGACAACCTTACTTCTTTATGTTCCTCAAATTCAGCAGGCAGAGATGGGAATCAAAAACAGGCACACCAACATCACTGATACGCTCAATACAGGTGTTTTCAGCGGGCAAAGAGAGAGACCTTTTCTGCCCAAACAAGACCACACATTGCTTGACAAACCTTCTTTACCCCCATGTGCCTCTCAGACACCCACACCTCCTGCTACGAGCAGTGTGTGCAGTGCATGTCTGGGTACACACACGTTACAAACATATAAAGACAGGAGGACTCACTTGTGGCATTACCTGTGACTGAAACCCTGCAAGTGACATCTGCAGGACAAGATGCACATGCATGCACCATAATGGCCTGTTCTCCTCAGAAAAAGGCTAAGAACATTTGCATACAAAAACTATTTGACACATCCCAAGTATTACTGATTTATCATCAAGCTCTTGCAGTCATCTTTCCTCTGAAGCACCTAAAAGGAGCCTGCAGATACTTTTACATCATTTCTCAACCTGGTTGAGTGTATCAGGGGAAGCCACTGACTCCTTATGCCATCTCTTCAAACATCATATCACACACTTACCAAACCTCTCAGGTTTTGATTCCATGGGACCAAACCCTTAATTTATACCTACAGGAGTTGCTTATTCCCAGTTGATGTCTCTAGGATCAACCATTTCAAAATACTTGAACTACTGGTATATACAGCAACTTCAAGGGAAGGTACATACAAAGGTGCCAGTACCACACTGAAGACAGAAGAGTGAAGATCAGTGAAGTCTCGATCCCCTCAGGCACTTAAGAGCCTGAACCTCAAAGCCAGAACTAGACAGAGCTATTAAAAATTAGACCACAGAAAGGTTTATACCATTAATCTTGCCTGTAATTACGTCATTGCAGAAGCAGAAGAGCAAATACATCCACACTTCTCAAGTCTCCTGTTACAGCTCTAGCCACCAGGCTGTCCCTTCCCTTCCAAGGGGCTGATGTTGGACAAGCTGTTAGGTGCCATCTCCAGCTGAAGGATGCATGTTTCCAGGGCAAGTCAGGTGGGTGCAGTTTGTTTGTGTTCATAGACCTCGGCCAGGGCTCTGAACCCTGAGGATATTTGTGAATGCGAATTTCTGTGTACTTGGAGAACTGACAAGAAATGCTGCAACTACAGATGGTACCTTTGGAAAAAGGAGCACTTTGCATCTGTTTGCTATGCAAATTAATTCATTTAACATTTGTTGACAGCAGGTCAGTTTAGCACAGGAATCAGGCTAGAAAGTTGGCAATTTAGGAACTAAGTTCTACTCTGTCCTCTTAGAAGTGAAAAGATCCAAGAGAGAATTAAAAGTAATTAGGCAGAAAACAGCAATTAAGCCCAGAATGAATTTAATTTTTAAACCATTAAAATCCTTGCTGCTTCCAGAGAACTAGGCATCATGGTGGGTATCTCCAAAGAAAATGAACAAGATGATGTGACTGCAGCAGGGTCTCTGGTACTGCCTGGGTGTTCATGAACCCAGATCCACCTTTCCCACGAGAACCCAACTCACACTCTTCTCCTAAAGCACCTCAATGTCTGGGTAAAAGCTGGAGGAAGGATCATGAAATGGCCTAATGAAGATGCACCAAACCATTCCATTATTTCACCAGGAGTGCAATTTGAAGACAAATGCTTCTGGATTGCAAATCCCAGTACGGATTTAAGGGTTTAAAGAAAAAAATAAAAGGGGCAGTAACTAGAAGAGACATTCTCCACATAGTTAAAAGAATAAAATACAATGTGGAGACATAAAACTTGTATTGTAAATGAAATGAAGGAACATCTGTGCATACTTAATGATTCTCCTACAGTAAGCAAATGTCTTCCTTAGTTCTTCCCCAGTCCTACTACCTCATAACCAAAAATCCATTTTGCTTTGTTTTTTTTACTGTTCCTTTCCAGATTTCTACCATACATGTTTCTTTTATTGGCTTCAACAGGATATAAGGATACCCCTGGTTTTATAAAATGACACCCAAGGCAGCATCCCTCACAAGGCTCATGACCATTTGCAGTAGAACAGTGATTATGGATATTGCAGATCTAGTCATCATACTGGGTCTGCCCCTAGAAACAAAACACAGCAATGTAAGAGGAAGCATCTTTTTTATGATCTCAGGATGAGAATGGAGACAAAATTATCATCACTTGCACTAGTTTCTGAAAACTTCAGTGTTTCTTGGTCAAGATTACAAAAGAGCACCCAATACATTTCATTATCAGATCATACTTTGCTAATTGGATGTGATGCCAAGTTTCCAAAGGGAATACAACATTCTCCAAACATTAGTTTGAACAGAGATTTTGGCAAGTCAAGTGCAGAGTGAGATGGCACACAGAACCCACCAGCCATGTTTCAGATGACATCAAGATTCAAAATATCCCTACAATGGGCACAGTCACAGGAGAGGGCTTGACACTTTAGAAGGAGCCCTTTATATAAGCATCCATCTCTAAAGTCAATATAGACCTTAACCAGCAGCCTTTTCCACCTCCGATTTCCACTGGCTCTGTGTGTGTGTACCCAACTACAGTAGCTTGGAATGGACATCACTGAGTATTCCAGGCAATCCTAGAGTGAAATAACATGGAAACCAGAGTGTATGAATGACTTTCTTGATGATAAACTGTGAGCAGCTTTTCTGATTTCCAGCTTGGAAATGACCTGGTCCAACATTTTTTAGTATCAGACAGAGATAAAAAGCAGCTCCATTGCTGGGTACAAGTCCTGTGGCCACACAAACTAAAATCAGTATCAAAGCATCACAGACCCACTTTTGTTACTTCAGAAAGTGGGTAAATCAGGCTACAGAAAGTCCCCTCAGCTCCAGCCAAGGGGCAGAGCACATGGATCATGGCTCTTATCTTGTAACTTAATTCCCAGCCCTGGTGCAGGTACAGATCTTTGCTCAGGTACTGGCCCCAATTACTGACCCTGCTGCTGAAGCATCCTTCCATCCCCCACTGTCCCTGCTGTTAATGCAGCCCTTAATCCACCCTCAGGCACATGGGCCAAGGTGGCTCCATAGGATCCAACCAACCCTGACTTACTCAGACCTGCATGCACACCTGCACCTGAACTGCTCCAGTGAGGAGCAAGAGACACTTCACAGGCTACACAGGGGAAAATGGATAAGACTGGAAAGTGGGATGGATCAGGAATTGAAGAAGAGGTAAAGGTAAATAATTGTAGTGTGGGGTTCTTTTTAATTACTTGTTTTTAATTATTTCGAAATGAGTGTTTCCATGGCTCCACATTATCAAAGGAGAAACCTAGATTAAGAACAAAGTAAAGATGAATAAGCAGTGTTAAAAAAAAAAAAGCAAGTAATAATTAACGGGCAGCTCATGCTGTGAATCACTGAGTTTGAAACAAACTCGCCCACATCTGTTGATAAACTTCACTAACTGGAAAAATGATACTGAAATGAATGCCATCGTGCATGCACAATGCCTGTCTTCTGCTTAGACCTAAACTGCAGGGACAGCTGAAACCTCAGAAACTCAGAGACTGTTCCAGTTATTTTGGGAGACAACACTGAGGCTCACTTCCAAAGGGGACAAGGGAGGCTGGCACATCATCAAGAGGCCTAACCTCCCAATTAAATATCAAACTGGAGAGCAGTTTGCAGTCTGCAGTAAGCTCCCTTCGTGGAAAATTGAATTTCTAGGACCAGCTACTGTGTCAACGAGAGAAGCGTAGGCAAAGGGGTTTTTAAACACTGGTGTCTGTCAGACAGATGGCTGCAACAATTTATTCTCTGTTGGTGTTAACTATCACATCTTGCTGCTGCTTTTAAAGACGAGTTGCAGAAGATTTCAACACACAATACAAAGTAATTTTCAACAGTTTTAATGTTAATTACTTTTGATATGTCCACTTACACCCCTAGATCTGGAAGTGCTCTACAAAATATATGTGTAATATCCACTGACATGGGAACAGGAAGCACAATCACATATGAGCTGAAAGACAGCTCATATCCACCTGCTCCTGCATCTGTCTTGTTCTAGGACTCACTCACCTCACTGCAAGAAGTGGGGAGACAGCAGGGCAGTTCTCCCCAGCTCCTGTGCAAGAGGGTGCTGTCTCCATGGCTCAGCAGAGACATGGATTACCTTTCTCTGCTGTCACATCCCCATCTACCTTAGGCAGCCTCAGTCAAGCCTGAGATCACCTTGCCCCACATCTGATGGAAGCTTCAAATTTTTCACAAGGAAGCATGAAGCCCCTCCTCACTATGAGAGCAGAGACCACAGATGAAAGGACTGAAAAACATTCCCCCCTTCAACAGCAGAAGCAGACACCATTCACTGGCTGCTGTCCTGATGTGTTTCAGGTTCATCAGGACCACTTTTAAATACCAGAAGTTCAAATTCTTTAACATCTCAGAACTATGTTTCACACTCCTCTCCATAAGCTTGAAGAATACAATGTTCAAAGGGGCACAAGTTTCTAAGTTTCCTGTAAAACCAGTGCCTTACTTTAAAATAAAAAACCCCCAAAACCAAACCAAACCAACTGACAAACCCAGAGATACCCTGGAATACAGAAGTTCAAGTGGATCCACAAACTAATAAAATTTTATGAAGTGGATTAGGCTAGTCTACTAATGACCAATTTATTGTCTACACTTACTGGAGAATCTCATATTCATTGAGATAATCCTTTTATTCCCTCACCATGACTAATTTCCTCTTGCAGAACACCCTTCAAAAATGAGACACTAGTAAGTAAAAACCTATCATGTCTGGAGTCTGCTTAAAGGACCTCAGTTTCCAGTGGGACTGCAAATAATTTCAGTAATGGGCCCTTTCAGAACACTTTTCATTACTTTCTTCATTTGTGAAGTTACTTGGGGGAATAGTTATTGCAATTTAGAGACCAAAAGCCCAAGAAACAGAAATGAACCAACTTCTGAAGATGCATTAATCAGAAGAAATCTGACAGGAGTACACTTCAGAGCAACAGAAGGTACAATGTCAAATCTTTTATTAGTTTTGTTCAAACTAATTGACTTCATCACAAAGCTGAAGAATCTAAACTGAGCGTAACTATTTTATCTCAAAAGAAAAGCAAAATGAGACACACTGTGTTTAGGGAACATTGGCTTTTCAGACTGCATTAGGACTCCTCCTGACCCTAGCTTTTAGCATGGACTGTCCTGCTCTCAAGGCGCTTTCAGAACTGCAAATACAGCATGAAGCCAGAAAAGGCCCCATTTGCAAGGAATATTAGAAGGAATACTTAGGATCCTGAATAGTCAGTAGTTCAAGTTGTTCACTAAAGCAAAGAAAGAACTATGGGGAAAAGCTCTGCAGCTGGGCCTTACCGTAAGCAGCCAGAGGTGTTCTTGAAGACTGTCGTCCACTCAGCGTCGCGAGGCTTCGAGTCCTCGTTGGGCTCACTCTCCCAGCCCGAGTGGGGGATGATCACCTCGTTGGTCAGGGTCTGCAGACCGTGGTTGATGATGACCATCTTCAGGGGCTCGTAGGAGGATAAATTCCACAGGGTGCCTGCAGGGGATTATTAAACGATGGGAGTGTAACAACTATGTTAAACAGAATCACAGAGAACAGCCTGAAGGTTAAATCATAAAACTAAACAAGAAGGCAAAGCAACTTGATGAGATGCCAGAGCAGAAGCAGCTTAAGGAAAATCCCACAGCTTCTTCAACAAAGCAGGAAAGCACTTCTATCAAGACATGGATATTGTTGAACTCATCAAGCCCTACAGAGTACATAAAAGTGATGTACTATTAGAGATTAATAGGATTTTTCTGCTGTATACAAATTGTGTTACACTTTCAAGTCTAACTATGCCTCAAAAAAAGTAAAAATTCATCCAGTGAAGCAGACAAGTTTATTGAGCATGTCCTGGGAGGGATGAATTTCTGGAGGATCACTCATCTCATGCTTATCTTCTGCACAAGATAATACTTCATTCAAGTCTCCTCTCTATTATTTACTTTCATATTTTCCTGTCACAAGCACTATCTGTGTTCAAATCTCCAGGTGCCACAAGCATATGATTCCTTGAAGAAACTGGAAACCAGAACTCCTCTGTCTTTTCATTTTTACCTCAATTATGAGCCAAAGCAGACAGAAGTCAAACATCAAAACAGAGTAAGTGAACAACAGCTTTATAGCTGCAAAATACCCGGTGCTGGATAAGTGATACAACCTCCCAGCAGACTTGTATCAGTGTCCTGACAGTTATTACTCATTAGAGTAGGACTAACACAGAACACTCACTTCTCAGAGAATTTCTGCACAGATCCAGCCTGGTACCATCTGAGAACTGCCAGTAACAACACTTGGAAGGAGCCAGACACACACTTTTGGTCTCCAAGGAAAAGTGTGAGTTCTAGCAAAATTTCAGACAGACCAAACAGAAAACCTATACTCCCCAGAACACACAGGAAATCTTTTCTAAGTTGATCCAGTATTAACCTGAGGCTCCCTGTGTTACTACAGCTATGAATTTATGCATATTACAGTGCAAACTGTAAATCCCCACCTCACTGTATATGCATCTAAAAACCACAATAGAACAACAGAAGTGCAATCTTTTGTTTCAGCCCCTTTCAATCTCCTCAAGTTTTAAACCCTACAATTTTCAAGCTTTAAAGGTAACTGGGAAAATGTTTGGGATCTATTATCATGTGGCACAGCCTGCCATGGGGACTTGCAGGAGCCTAGAAGGGATTGGACAGAGGATACCATATTAATTAATAAAGAAACTCTGAGGCAGACAACAGAATGAACATCATGTTTCTTTCAGTCCTTTTTCCAAAGTCATACAAAAATAATGCCTTTTTGGCCTACTGCCCTTGCCATTCATAGACACTGCATGAGATTTTTACAGCCTAATTTTAGCTTTCAAACAAGACTGAGCAGGTAAAATATGAATCTTTTCTTTGTACCCATTACAATAATAAATCACCCTTTGTTGCTGCAAAACAACAAATGTTGAGGAATAAGAAAAAAGAAAAACCAAGCAGAAAGGGCTAATTGGCCCCATTTTGTTATCAAAGAAAGCCCTTACTTCTCCTAAAAAACTGGCTCAAAAAATATACAATATACAAAACTCAAATGCAAGTCAATATTTCTAGTAATACTAAAAAATGGACATATAAGCTACCCTGTTAATTTTAAATACTATACTAGACCGTCTTTTTTCAGGTACTGTACACCAATTTCTTAAGCATGTCAGAGTCACTCATGTAAAAATAGTAAGTACAATTAAATCCCTAAATGCATGGCTGGCTCAGGACTTGGAAATTCAAATTCTAAATCTGAACAGCCAGCACTGAACAAGATGGATGAATCCCTGGAAATTACACAGGATAATCATCTCTGGAGCAAACCTAGATTCAGACTGGAAACAGTGGGTGCAGAATACCCTGGCTCTGGAGGTTCTCTCTCAGGATCAGAAATGGAGCATGGGGTGGGTGTTTGCAGTGCTCAAAGCCCCACGATCTGGAAAGGGTGGCATCAGCCAAGGAATCCACTACAGGGTTCCTAAGGATCCTGTTCTTCTGAAACTGAAAAATATTGCAACTGGAAACACTGCAGAGATGGGGAAGAGCTAAGCTTTAAAACCTGACAGCCCTTCAATACTAAAAGCTTTTTCCTGAATGCACATACTATTTCTGCACCTGAAATAAGTCTGCTTTTTCCCCTTTCCTGGAGCAGTGATGTAATCTGTTATCTCGAGTGGAACCACAAAGGCGAATTTTACTGCTTAAGAAGAATCAGGCAGACACATAAATAAAAAGTCAAAAATACCTATAAAATTTCCAAGAGCTCTAATATCACAGTACAAAAGTTTTCCAGTGCTCAAACCTTTTGCTTGTTTTAAGACTTGGAGATTTGTGTCTAGACTTCAATACCATCAACTACAGCACGTAAAATAA
Source organism: Vireo altiloquus (assembly GCA_013396875.1). Taxonomy (NCBI): domain Eukaryota; kingdom Metazoa; phylum Chordata; class Aves; order Passeriformes; family Vireonidae; genus Vireo; species Vireo altiloquus. The sequence goes on along the minus strand of VZRF01000723.1, from coordinate 1,130,575 downwards.
AATCATCACCTCCGAACTCCTCCTGTATTCTCAATCACCAGAGGTTATTTCAAGAGACTAAATGCAACTGTGGATCCAACAGTGTTCCAGTTGGACTGCAGCACTAACCTCTCCATCCACCACACACATCAGCTTTAATGCTTACTGTAACCCCAACCCAACTAAGAAAACCACGTGTCCCTATGGAAGCAGTTCCTCTACATACACAGAATTTTTATTAAGAGGCTGGTTGCAACTCATGCAATGAACTATCTGGGAAAACACAGTTTGATTGTGAATCTCAGCGTGTGACTACCACACAATGGGGACTGGAGTAACACAGAACACTTCCACCATCCTTTCTGATGAAAACTCCCCTGGCATTTTACAAGCTTTCAATTTCTCATCTGCCTCCCATCTCTCAAATCTTTCCTACAAAACAATAAGCTGAAGAAGAATAAAGGACAGCCTTACTATTAAAAAAAATTAGTGCAAACTCTTCAATTTGCTCAAAAGGTCAAAGCACTTAAATTTGTAATATTCCCTTGATGGTTGCATAAGGAAACACAAAAGAATCCCTCTGCTGAACAGCATTTAGCAAGGGAAAATGCACAGCACTTAAAAGAAATGTAGCAGAAGATAAACAGGGGTGAGGGAGTCCTGTGGCTCCAGAGACAAGAGAAAAAAATTCAAGTTGAACACTGACTTCATGGGGAAAATATTTCAGAAGAAAGGATAAAGAAAATAAACACACTGACAGTACATTTTTCTTATTCAAAATTATGAAACAAAGAGCTCTAAATCCCAGCACCCTTTCTGCTCTAGACAAAACAAATTCTGTGGAAAAGTCACTGATAGTGACAGCCACAGAAACTTAAAGGGAACAAATTCAGATCCAACTGTAGCATTTAGCAGCATAAGAAAAAATTTGAGGCAAAAAAAAATTCCTGTAAATTTGACATCCATCTTTAAAGATCATTCCTGTTACTATTAGAATAACACACTAATGTTTCAACAAGCTGGAAACACTGTTTTTAAAACTCTAATTTTAATAAATTCAAATGAATAGCACTTAGGAGAAATCATGTCTCTAACACAACAGCACAAGGTAAATGAAGTTATCTAAACTTTCTATGCACTTTCACTTTCAATGCTTTAGAAGCATTGGCCTTTCTGACCACAGACTGTATGAGTTTTAGAACCAGAGAAAGATGAAGTACTGCTCTTCAGAAGATGAACATGATCACTATGAATTTGTATTTTATTCATAAACATTATTTGTAATGTACTTATATACTTCTAACTTCAACCATCAGGCCTGATTTTCCAACATACTAAGCAAGGAAAATAGCTACAAGCTTTATTTCAAAAAAATCCAACATCACCAAGAAACTAGAAGATGTTTAATTTCTTTTCTGTGGTCCATATCAGATAGTTTATCACCTGAAAAAATAAGCACTCTGCAACAGATTCCCTGAGGAATTTTTGTTGTGTGTTGGTCCTCGGGGTATTTGTTTGGCAGATTCGTTTGTATCAAAGTCCTGAAGATTGGAGCTGTGCTCCTTCCAGTAGTGGTCAAATTGAGAACCTCAACATAAGCTAGCATGTGACAGAACACACCACGAACAAAGACTTTCCTCTGAGAAGCTTCGGAATAGATAATTTTGGAAGGGGAAAGCTCATCTGAGATCAGCAAGTTGAAGAGAGCAGGGTACTTCAAAGAGAAGTCTGCCCAAGTCTGAGTGCTCACAAGACCTCAGCACACATCAGTGCCCAGGAGCTGGGAGTTCTGAGCCAGCTGATTTATCTGCAAGTTGCTATTCGAGCACTAGATCAAAATATTTCATCTGCAGAGCATTTTGAAGGTCAATCATTTTTCAATTATAACCAATTTGGCAGCAGAAAAATCGCGTCCTGCACCACTTAAAATCAGTGCAATGTCATTAAACAACAAAATTACTCCAACGTTCTCACAATGAACAAAATTATTCATTAAAGCTACCAACTTCTGATTGCTTTTCAAAGAATGTAATAGAATTTCGGTCTTGCATATCTGATGGGAACATTTCCTCCACAAAAACCTTATCACTCAAGATAAAACTTTTGTAGTTTTCCCAATCAGAACAGATTTAATTCCTTATCAGCTTAATCCTCATTTCTCTCTTTTTCTCAAGAAAATGATCCACTGAGAGTACAGCAGTACAGCTGCAAGCCTAGCAACAAAATAAAGGAAGAATTTTATGAAGTATTTCTCAACACAACTCTACTCATGATTTACTTATAGACACTCTAACACTTAAATCAAGATTTTCTCAGTAGACAGGAAACATTTTGTAACTCGACACTTTAAAAAGAAAGAGATGTGAACTCTGTGGTATTTTATGAATGTATCTTTGAGTTCAGAAGGCAGTTTTGGCACACTTTGCAGATCTCTGACCTTGAGGGACATCATGTTTAGTGCCATTTGCAGATATGTCCAGAAAATCTGGTAAAACAGAGATGGCACTAACTGAAAGAAGTTTTTCAAATTCTGCTAAAAGCAGCACTATCTATAAGGAAAAAACCTCCAGAATGGCTTCATGTGGCAGCAGTGGTGTATCAGTGCGCACTGCCTGCTTCCAAAATGTAATGGCAAAACAGCATCTAACTCATGTTCTCCAAACGTGTATCCTGAGAAGTGCTCAAGGGAACACACTCCTGGCACTCCATGCCTCATCACTCCTTCGGCACTGATGCCACATATCTGATTCCTCCCTCGATGCTGCATCCATCTCTTGGGCATTTTTAACTCATTGCTGTGCCTTTTCCCCCACTCGGTGAACTCAGTGGCCACACTCAGCTGTGGCTGCTGCCTCAGACCACCAAGCAGACCAGAGGCCATGGAGCTGCACTAAAGCCAAGCACTGACTGTCACATCAGGTAAGAACAAAGCTCTCTTTTGCCAGAAACCCCTTTCCAAACAGGGTGTCCCACTGCGTGCTCCCAGCCACCTCCTGTCCTGCAGGCAGGCAATGTCCCACATGTACAGAAGCAAAACTTCAAGCCGGGAACTGCTCCTGAATTCAGACAACCGAGTTATTTACCCTTCTTTAAATTACCTGAATCTCTTTGGAAAGCAGGATTATTTTATCATTTGTCCATAGCTGGGATGACCAGCTGGTGATTACTACTGAGCTTTTGAAAAGCAGCCAGTATTGAGTTAAAGGAATATTAAACTGTAGAAAAATCAATGTGTCATACCAAACTTGAATTTGGAGCCTGTTAAAAGAAATAAACACACAAACCCTGTATGCTGTTGTATTTTCTTCTTTTTTTTTTTTTTTTTCTCCTAAACTGCATTGCTGATGAAATCTCCACACATTTCACTCCAGACACACTGAAAAACTTTCGTGGCAAAGGTAGGCTTTGGTTTATCACTAGGGAAAAGCACCCAGACAGGAAGTCAAGATTGCTACCAGGAGAACATTGGAATTGTGATCTGAATTTCTGAGGCTGCAGAACACAGTCCTTTTGCAGCAGCCCTGCCTGAATGCTCCCTTTGCACTTCAAGCTGGCTCTTGTTTCTCTCTGCTGACTTTTGGAGCTCATTTTACGAATGGACAATTCCACATTATCAGCCAGAGCTTTGAACACGGCCTGGAAGTACAGCAGCACCAGTCACAGAGGCATTGCCGGAATATTCTTCTTTTCTGTGCTGATGCTTGAATGTCTCACACCGGATCTGGTGGTATCATTTTAGAAGGGGAACGAAATTATTCCTGGTTAGGTAGAGATTAAATGCACATCATCTATTACTGGACATCTGTTTAGGTTAATGCCCTTAGTATTCCCGGTGTTTTTCAGTAAGTGGAAATAAAGAGCTCTAAACAACAAAAGCCAAGGTGGAATAAAACCACTACATTTAATTGGAAAAACTACTGCCAAATAAAATGCATTTGAACTCTAATTAATCAACTGGAAATCAAAGCAATCACCATTTCCAGTGAAAAGGAAAAACATCCAGTTTGGTTTTGCCATCTCAGAAGTGAATGATTACCACTTAGTACTGTAATGATATTCCTTCGGAGTAAATTATAGACTGGCTTTTCCTTTCTTGAATCTAAGGAAATAAATTTATTGCTTCTCAGCACTCCAGTTTTGATTAAACTAGAACAGTAGATAAACAGATATTCTTTATTTTAAAAAATAAATAAATTTAAGTCTGCCATCATACTAAATGAGTGCAACAATCTTTTTTCAAATACTACCTGCAGAGTTTCCACGTCGAGGCAGAGCACAGACAGCTCTCAAAGCACAACCAGCACGTGCTACTCAGAGGTTCTCTGACAAAACAGACAGCTCTCCTTTACCAGTCCACTGGAAAAAGGCTGGAAAAATATTGCTCCTTGTTTCAACACTGCATATTTAGACCTAGTTTGCTAAATAGCCTAATGGTTGAAGAAGAACAGATGGAACACCCAAGACCACTGTTCATCTCAGAAAATTATGATTACCAGAAAAACTTAAAGAGAGCTACTATAATTTCTGAGGAAATTATAGGATTATGATGTTTACCTCTAATGGCTTAATCAGTGTTTGCAATAGGGTCTATCTGCACAATCCAACACTGCTAAGGCAGCTAAACAGTTTCAGCCCTGGACCCATTTTCATCCATACAAAACTTCCTGAAAAAATGCTGTTCTGGCACTGAAATTCATTGCAACTGCTCTGGTCTCCATCCAAACATCCCCTGCGGCTTCTGAGAAGAGAAAGGGAAATCCATTTCACTCCTTGTGATTTATGGGAGACTGAAGAACAATACCTTTCTCCTTACTTTAAGAGCTGACATACTTTTACACCCTTTTCCACTTAATGGCTGAACTTTGAAACTTGGCATATACTTTATTGCTCTTTTTGGATGATGTCCAAGACTAAGTTCAAATAAAAACAGGTTAAATAATGGAGCTATAAGTGTTTGAAAACTCCCTGCAAAGTGTGCACGAACTCAGTAACCTGAAATGTAATTCTCCCTTTTCCGACCTTTGCAATGAACAAATCCATGTCCAGACTATCAACAGCAAACCCTATGCTCCCTAAAATGTGAGTCTTCCAGTCTAGAAGTGCTGCAACTTTATATACAGCCTCAGAGTCCTCAGCACCAGGCTGGAAGTGTTCCTGAGGGACTGACTATTCTATAAATATGAGGGAGTGGGGACATGGCAGCAGGATTGTTTTATAAGAGATTAACTAGGAAAGATTTAGCTCAGCAAATCTTACCTCATGATTACAACACGCTGAGGGCACGTGCACTACAAATTACCTGTCAATGGATCTGCTACAACTCATTTAAGCTTCAGTAACCCAACCACAGGCAATTGCATGCTACACCCAAGGAGAAGCATCCATCCCTCAGCAGCCAGGGAATCCCAAGTGCACCACACACACAGAGATGATCTCGATCCCCTTCTGACAGGCACCTGTCAGGGTCTCACACCACAAACGTGGTGCAGCTACAGAACAGCTGCAGCCAGTGATCTAAATTCTCCTTCAATGCTCTATCCCCAGAAATTCTTGTTCCTGGAGCTGAAAGAACTGTTCTAAAGACTAATTCATTAACGAAATCACAGACGCTGACCTGTAATTAGCTCTCTGACTTCCATGTCGTTTGTTTTTCGCAACAGCCTGATCAATGCAGGGATCCCATCACAGTTCTTTATAGCCACTTTGTTTTCATTATCCTTCCCGTAGGAGATGTTTCTGAGAGCCCCGCAGGCCTTACGATGGACCTCAGGCTTCGGATGATCCAGCAGGCCCACCAGGATAGGGATCCCTTTAAGGTGCCTCACGTCCTTTTTGATTTTGTCGTTCTCGTAGCACAGGTGCTGCAGATAGGCCGCGGCGTTGGACTTGACGGGGTCGATGGGGTGGCTGAGCATGGCGATGACCTCGGGCAGGTCGGGGTCCCTCCAGCGCGGGTCCTTGCGGATGCTGTCGATGGACGGGGAACGCTTCCCCAGCCGGTCAATGCTGGCCATGCTGCCCCGCTCCGGCTGTGCCAGCGGCGCCGCGTAGCCACCGTGCAGGTACGGAACCCTCTCTTCAACCATCTCTGTCTCGATGGGGTCGTCGTAGCCCCTGTGAGAAGCAACAGTCCCAAGACAAAGAAAGGGAAATAAAGAAAAAAAAGCACGTTTAAACACTTTGTAACTCGGAGTCAATATGGAGATTTCAGCCATAAGCAAACATTTTAATATCACAAACCTCACTGAGACAGCATATTTACAATTTCCAATAGTTTATCTGTAGAAACTTGAAAATTAACCATCGTTGAGTTCTCAGCAGTGATGGGACTCCAGCACAGTGTTTGTTTGGCTAGCAATGAAATGATGACAGGAACTGCAAGCCATCAAACAGATTGCTTTCATTTTGGTCACTTAGCAAAGCAATTACAACAGAGCTGGATTACATTTAGTAGGAAACACTGATCTTCATTAATGCTGTTACTTCTGCAACAAACCAAGACTCTAATTAAAGGCATTCAAGGCCTGGGCAGAGACCACAGCCATAGTTCAGCAAGTCTGACAAGTTCCACTGCATTTCCATGTTGATGCTCACACAAGTGTACTTTAAACACTACTCTTAATCGATGTTACCATAAACCATCCTCTCATATACGTATTTTTTCAAACCAGTAGCAGCCTTTTGCTTTACGGTTTTTCCCTGGACAGGTTTGCTACTGTCTCAGTATTGCAGTTAGCTCAGTCAAGCAAGTAGTTTTAATTGCTACAAAATGTTTCTTAAAATCTCTCATCTGAAGCACTGAGTGATGTTATTGAACCATTTCTGATGTCATGCTGAAGTATAGACTATTAGAAGGCAGGAAGAAAATGGAGCTTGCTGTCATCCCAAAGGGACTGCTAATTAAACTGGGCTCTGGGGAGAGGAGCAACCGGAGGTGGAGACTGAACTTAGTCTGGTACAATTAACGCTTTTAATGTTAAAAGCGCCTCTCCTGACTTTACGTTGCTTTAATTGCTGTTCTAAACCATAAACTGAATGAAAGGATAAAAACGGGCAAGTATCCAAAACTCAGAATGAATCTGAAGAAATCCTTTTATCGATGCAGTTATTTGTATATGTATAATTCAGCAGTTGCTCTACACAGTAATTTACACTGTCTGGACAGTCGTATTTTCTGTTACAGAACAAAGCTGTTTCCATCACTCCAAGCAGAAAGTAACAACATTGAAACGATTTTGTGAATGCACACAGGGCAGAAGGAATAACAAAACCCCTTAGCTACTCCTCAGAATTCTATTTTTACAAATGCAAATTTGCGATAACCAGCACTAAAACTACAACAAAATCTCATTTCTCAAACTCATCCTCATATTAAATCCTTTTTCACTGCTTAAAAGCAGCAGAAGATTAATTTTAATAATTGCACAGCAGTTGCTTGCTTGACTTGGTAACTCACAATTCAACACGTCTCAGTCCTGCGAGCTGCCCACAAGATAACTGTGCACCACCTCAATTACACCTGCACAATTAAGTTTCTCTCTCCTCCTCATCCGTGCAAGTACACAAAGATAATTACTGTCTTGGGATGCAGTTTATTTGCTTTATTTACACTAAGCCTTCAAAACAGAACCACACAGATGGGCCTATCTTCTCATGTTGCATCCTCTTCCCCTTGCCACACAGAGCTCCTTGGTTTCATTACATTTGTCAAAAGAAAACTTCAGTTAGGACTTTAAATTGCAGCACTGTCACAAAAAAAGAGAGAGCACCACATAATTCTTGTGCCAACAACACTAATCTTTTTTTAATTGACAATCACTACATATTAACTATGAGTGAAAATACCTGAAGTCAAGAATTAATCATTAAAAAAGAAAAATGAACGAACATCATGACCCTGCTTTAAAATAAGACAGCTTTAAAACTCTGAAGTATCTGTAGAGAAAAGGATGAAAACAAAAACCCACAATGGCTGGAATAAGCCTACACAGGTCAGTTCCACAGTACCTCTGAGGAAGAAACAATGTCAATAGCCACTGTTAATGCACCAGTGGCATATCTAAGTGACTGTACCTGGCAGCAAAAACACCACCTAAACACTTGGCCCTTGAAGACCCCTATAGGGGCCAATAAGCCTCCTGATGCCTTAGGTTTTAACTTTTATATTTTTTCAAATCCTGTACTGCCTAGTGTAACTCTGAAGCTAACTTCTTGTAGCTCGTTAGCTGCTCTCCTATGCTAAGACAGACCTAACAAAGCGTCTCCAGCTTGCTCTGCAAGGACACTCAGACTGTCATAGGCCCAAGAACTATAAGCCTTCATCTTGGGAAAGCTTGGGGAAATTACATCATTAGCTAAAGTTTTAATGGGCAAATTTATGCTGATATGCAAATGATATCTAAACCTATAAAAGAGTGAAAAACTCATGACCTGTTGTCCATCTTGGGATCCACTGAGGCAGGAGCCTCCGGACCCCCAGGGTATAACCTTTGAAGGCCTTTCAAATAAACATCTCCTTTATTCCCTTATTCCTGTCTAGTCTGTTTTTAGGTAGCCAGATAAGGCCTCACCCCCGGTCATGATGACACCGGGGCCCCCTGGGAGGTTGGTCCCTGAAAACTGCTCTGAGGTTAGGGAGACAAAAGACCTCTCCGTAGGATCCTTTGCTGCGTTATGTTAATGCACCCCAGTTCTGCTTCCCTGGTTGGTTCGTTGGCCTCCTGCCCCCTTTTCCCCCTGTATATCCCAGACCCAGAATGTTCTCCCTCCCCTGTTCACCCACTGGCCCTTGTTGCCCAGCCACTCCCTCACTATTTCCCCACTGGCTCCCATACCCCAGCCCCGCCTGTGCACTGCCCCTGTGCACCCAGAGGATTGATCCCTGGTGCTTTCTCTACCCCTACCTCCCCCCATCCTTAAACCTGGACCCTCTGCTGACGCTCATCTTTCTCCCTGGAACCCTCTACTCATGTGGCTGGAATAAACCCTTCCATGGAACCCTGTACAAGGACCCTTCCCCATCTCTTTGCCATCTAAGAAGCCATCTGGTGTGTGAGTGTGTGCTTGGTGTGTGGCTCCGACCAAACGGCCCCAGTTGGAGACACTTTTGGAAGGTAGCAGCACCATACCCCCCCCCACCCCCTACAACAGACCCCAAATCATTATGTAGAATCTCCAAGATCCTGTATGAACCTAAGAGCTGTACAAGAAAGCTCAGCCAAGGGAAGTATCACACCACTTCAGATTCACATGACTAAATACAGTGATCAAGGCTAGGTGAGGTTAAAAAAACCAAACAAACAGGGGAAGTAGTTTACCAAAACAGGTCATCTGCAAAGGAGCAGAACAGCTGCTCAGGCAGAGCAAGGCAGAAGTGCCACAAGCTCCATTGCCTCTCCTTTAACAGAGGGCTGGAAGACCAGACTGTCGGAGTGAGAAGTGAAAAGCAAGTGTCTATGAGGGTATTAAATATACCCTAATCACCAACAGACTTGCACATAGTTTACACAGTAAAGATATCCTCTGAGTCAGACTGGTGCAGGTCAAATGTGATTTTTCACTTCCACATCACTGGAGCAGCTACAGTGGGAAGGAAAAGCCACTCGATAACAAGAGCTTCAGCAAATACTGCTCTCAGGAGGCCAAGAGCTCTTTACTCTCAGGACTAAAGAGATCTGGTGCTATGCCAGAGTTGCTGACTGCAAGCATCTTGCCTTCCGTCTGTTTGTAGCAAGGCAGCAGAGTTTTTGGGATGCCATGGGTCTCACTAATCACCTGTCTCAGGGAATCGATCAAAACACATTCTAGCATGGATAAAAACTGGGAGAGAGCTTGTGGATTAATCATCTTCCTTATGGCTTCAACACGGGCACATTTGAGTAAACCGGTGAGGGATTTAAACATTTAATCCTCAACAACTTCTACAAGTGTTACATTCATTACAGTTTGCAGCTGGTGTCTGCTTTGGATAAAAGACGAGAAAGGTTTGGGATTTCAGTAGGAAACTTTGTGCCAAACATTGAAGAGAAGATGTAAAGACTTTGCAGAATGAGATTCTACTTTTGCCAGGTTCTGTTCCCTGAAAGGATACACAAGGGGATTCAAAACTGGAGTGAATCCTCTGCTGAGACAAGTCTGAGTTACGGGCCATATGGTTAAAATGCCAAGATCCCCTTAACTGGAAACACCTAAAACCTGCCAATGGATGAGCTGACTTGGGTTGCCTCCTGCCACATCAAACTCTGCCATTCGTAACCTTCTGCTACCAGAATATTATCAAACTGAGAGCGAATTTACACTAAGGAAGAGACTCAAAAAAACCCAAATATTTTTAAAACTGACCACATTGCTTGTCTCACCCTGTTCTGCCCAGGCAAGTCCATAAACTCCTGCCCCAAACTAGACAACATCCCAATGTTGCCCATATACACTTGGAATGAGTGGACCTAGGCCACAAGTGCTGACTGAAAGTTTATCTACAATTACAAGCCTTTATATTCTGAATTGAAAAAAAGCACCAGAAGAAGAATGAACCACGTCTGGTGCTAGCAGTACTCTGTCTATACACAACAGCCCTACTGGTAAAGTTATTTAATCTAAAATCTGGCTCATTTCTGGGTAATAATAATTTGGACTGTGAAGTGACCACCAAATACAGTCTCAGTGTCTTAAATCAGGCTTCTGGCATAGACAATTTAACAGCAGAAAACTGTTTTGTTGCCAATTTAGTCAATGTTAAAAATTTATACCCTCTCTAGTCTGGAATAGTAACACTGGCAATAGCTGCTCCAGAGCTCTTAGGGAAAAAAGACACCCACAAATGCTCATACAAGTGCAGATTGCAGTGATACACTCTGGAAAGAAATCACCACCGAGGCAAGAAAAAGCTGAGCAGAAGTTATTTAAATAAGTAAGATGAATTATGACTTGCCATTTTTTTCCAGCTTGTTTGTGTTAATTTCAATTTAATGATTAAAAAATACCCAAACAGTAGTAGGGATGTTTTTTGTGAATAAAAGTATTCAGTACTTCCTTCTTCTCTTTCAGAAAGGACTGTATGTAAAACATCCAGCACATGGTAAGATTAGGTGTTTTTAAAAACTATAATAAAACACCTAGTGTAATAAAGGCAACCCAGCAAATGAACAAAAAAGGACATAAGCTCAATTAAAGATGTGTAAATACCTTCACAAGTAAACCTGAGTAACATTAAATCAATATTATACACCCCAAATGCTCTTCTCCAACCTCAATTCATTATGCAACCTGACTTACACCAAACCAGAGCATTTGCTGAGGGAAAGAACAGGAAGCGCCAGGTACTCTTGCAGAAAGTAATGTATCTTACATGAGAGACTCAGGATAAAGGAAAACAAGAAAACCCAGCCCTGAGCAATGACAAGCCAAGAGAGGGAATATTTGCCTTTGTGCATTTATCTGGATTTGGAGATGTTTGTGTGGAGGCACATTTTTCCCTGATTTAAAATGAAATATAAGTAGCTTAAAATGAGGCTGGTGATGACAGAAAAAAAGCACAACAGGTATTTATCTCTGTGATCAAATGGAGCAGGCAAGGGCTGGAAAAAACAATCTGTATTTGTAATCCCCTTGCCTAGGACCCCCTCCAGACACAGCTGGGCTGCCTCCTTCTCGCACAGGGAGTCAGACTCAGTAGCACAGATTCAGATGAGGAACCTCCACTCAAGCTCTCTCAGAACAGGAACTGACAGTAAGGACTCTTAGTTTACCTGGAAACTTCTAACTAATGAAGTAGCATCTTCTAGGAAGCACATGAGAGAACAACTCAGCGAGTCAGTGGAGGAATTCTGTTCAGGACACGAGGAGATGCCCAGGCTGGAAGCTGGTGCAACACAGAACAGTGTCCAACAGAGTTGTTAAACCTGCTCTACACATACAAACTTTTTGAAATCAAAAGTGACAGCAATTCATCACATTTAATCATTTTCACAGGAATAACTTATTTTAAAAAAAATAGAGAGGAATAATAAATTAGTAATTACCCTCACCTAGTACAAAGCACAACTTGTAGTCTTTATTTTCTTGCACATCAGTAGCATATCTGAAATGCAGGCTTATTGAATTGTTCAAGTATTTCTTTGAAATGTCAAAAAGTAACTGCTTATGAAGAGGCCCTCATACAATCTTCTTATGTTCTCAACAGCTGAAGTTTGCTGCCACAGTCAGGCTAATTATTTGTCAAAGCCTCTTGATCACATTAAATATGGAAAAAAACCTCACAACAAAATAAATGTGGAAGAAAAATTATGAATTGGTCCTATCCAAACTGCAAGAACAATAAATCAAAGGGATGTTTAATAAAACCACCAAATTTTAAAATGCAAATGGGTAGGTTCTAAGAATACATTTAATTATTCATTTTGCATACATTTTGAAAAATGTTAATAAAATATTAAAAGCATTGATGCCTGACTTCTTTCAGCAAGTACTGTAAATTTCCTTAGTTGCAGGGGAGCACTAATTCAAGTCTGATAGATTGATCAGGATTTTGGCACCCACTGGGTGCAGGTATTTCCTTCAGCCCCACAAAACATGGATGTGGTTCCACTGCTGGGTAAGCCTGCAAAATGAAAGATGACACAATGGAATTAAAGGGTGTTCTGGGAGATACACCTTGATACCTTTTTGCTGGAGTTTTGTCTTCTTGGCTTTTTTTCCTCCCAAGCATAGATGATAATTTGGAAATGTTTGATTCTGTCTAGCTTTAAAATGAACTTCCAAAAAAGGGAAGGAAAACAGAGTATGAAAGCATGAATGACATAACACCTCCAAGTAGGAGGACTCCAGGAGAACAAAAAGGCCAACACAAATCCCACTGACAACTGCTGCTGATGCAGCAAAGCCTTAGGTCAGAAATGTTAAGTCTAAAGACTGTCTACACACACAGGGGCAGGGATCCACACTCTTTACAGCTCTGGGAACTATTCTAAATTAAAAGGAAAAGAATGAGAACTGAATCCATATCAAAACGTGAATCATGAGGATACGACTTCAAGTAGGCACATGTAAAATTTGTACACCCCCTAGAAAACAAAGTATTACAAGTTTTTCAGGTCTGTACAAGATGACTTTCAGCTCAGTAACAAGACTCTTTTCCCAAGCCTCTGGGTTGATGGGTTTTTTCTCAAATGCAAGAGCAAATAGCTCTGAACACATCATAAACAACTAATACCAGAAAACATGGCATAAAATAGAAAATTCCTTAGAAACTGGACTGGACCAGAAGTAATTTGAAACTGGTCACTTTAAATGCAGATACTCTTTTCTCCCCTTCAGTAGGCACAGGACAAAAATAATGATCTAGTCTTTCAGATTTGTGAGGTTACAGTACAACCTGGCCAGACAGCTGAGGGTGTGTGGTTAGCACAGGATCAGGGCTGAGGCTGTCACACACCTCACAAGATAGCTCAGCACCCCTTCACCACCAGGGATCAGCTCATCTGCAACCCCAACCAGCTGTTCAAAACTTTTGTTTGGCAAATGTGCACACAATCAGACCTGTCAGGAGTCTCACAGATCACAAATCCCTCTTTTCACCTTGCTAGTGTGGGATGGCTCTGGGACAACACAATGCATTCACAACTCTCTTTTAGGAAGAGGGGAAAGAAATAACTTAGCCTTCTTTTACAAGGTCATCTTGCTTTCTAAATTCCACCTGAACTAAGCAGCCCAGAATCACTGAAAGGGTCCCTGCGTACTACCCTCACCCTTCTGTATTTCACGTGTCTTTTGCAGTCATTTATGGGCTGTTTTTCAGCCAAGTAATTCCAGAATTTACCAGATCACAGAGTTTGAATGTACACCATCAAATAAGCAGAAGAGCTGCTCAACAGCACTGTGACAAACAAACGGGTGTTACCTTCCTTTGTGAGGTCTTCCTCTCTCTGGTACACCTGCAGATGTCCTCCTGTTCACAGTGGAGTAATCCGGGTCCAGTTCATACCCCTCATCATCTACTCCAAGGCTGCGGTTGTCATCTTCCAGTCCATAGGGCTCCGGCTGGAAGCGCTCGGGCTGAGAGCGGTTCAAGTCAACGCTGCTGCCCACCGGCACCTGAGGCTGGGCAACGGGGCCGTAGTTCTCCCTCCTGCTGGGCAGGGTGAAGCTGCCATCGTCGGGCCGGTAGGTGCCCCCTGGCACGTAGGTGTAGCGGGGCCGGTAGCTGACACCCCGGGACAAGCTGCCGTAGTTGTCCGAGAGGTCTCCGTAGCCATCGTGGCCGATGTAGGGGCGGTACTGGCCCTCGTGGCTCTCGGGGTACGAATCGTTGTAGCTGTTGTAGGATCGGGTCAGGGTGGACGAGGCCTGGGGGGTGATGAAGCGCTCCCCGTTCTTCAGGTACCTCCTGTCGATGGAGTCTGTGTAGCTGCCCATGGGCGAGGAGCCGTCCATGGCAGGCAGCCCGTCCGGCCCCAGCGGCACCTGCCGCACTGTCCTCGTGGTGACTGTCTTCACCATCTTGGTAACCTGGGAGGAAGCAGTGAGTAAATGTGTTAATGTTCTCCTCGCTGCATAATGTGGTGAGACACGTGGGGAGGTGGAGGAGTCAAATGGGGAGAGAGCAGCACAAAGCAAACTGCTGTGACGTGCCTGTAACACTGGGGTAGTAATCAGCTCACCTATTAGCTTTTGGAATGAATAGTGGAAAAATACTTTGAAAAAAGCACTCTGGGCTCTTACTACCAAATCAAAATCACTGCAGCCAGGTGATAGCACATGGAAGCAGTACAAGGTCATTAAACCAGTTCCAATTTCCCCAAAATGTTTTCAGGAGACATCTGTCCTAGAGAAGACTTTATTATGTTGAGGAGCCACAGCCTGTCCTCCCACAGCTATAGCATAAATACATCACATTTTCTAGTTTTACAGAAATAGGGTTATGTGCTTCTGCCTGATCTGGATCAAGTCTGCACCACTGTGTAATTTGATGGAGTTCAAATTTAAGAAACCATAATCTCAAACAGAAGTTTTGGCCTTCAAGATTCTGGACAATATACCTGCTTTCTCTTTTAAGATATTCTTACATCCAGCAACCAGCACACAAGCCCAGTAAGTAGTCGTTGTCGCTATTTTGGTGACTAACAAATTTGCAATAATGAACACTAACACCACAGTGATTTTGCAATTGCAGCTACCTGAACGTACTAGACAAGCTTGTTTAATACAGTGAAGAAAAATCTGTATACAAATACATCTTTATCTTTATTTCCATAAATCACATTTCATTTCAAAACAGAATTCACAAGAACTGGAAATAGTAAATGTCCAGAGGGCTCTTGTGGTCAGGATTTCTTGATGAAGAGTAAGAACAAAGACTCTTTAAAACTTTGCAAGAACCATCTGCCTTTCTGGGAAAGGTCTGGTAATCTGTGTAAGACAGTGCTGGACAAAAGCCACTATACTTACAAACTAGCAAAGGGCCTTCTGTTTGGGTTGGTATCTGGGCTCCATCAACTTCTGTACTGTCTTCCAGAGTGACCAGCAAAAGCTCTTTTGGGAAGAATAAAAAATCCAGCAGATGCCAGTCTATCTTTGGTAGCCCTAACCCTAATAAAATCACTTTAACCTATAAAAGGTACTCTATCCCTACTAAGTGGTGACTTTTCAGCCCAACCAAGCAACAAAACAGCACATCCACAAAGATGAGAGGGAGAATCAACCCACCTGACAGCATTATACACACCAGGGGAAGAGCAAAAAATGAAACTGGTAAAAAGTGTCTGGGGTTTCTAAGGTATTACAGACATAAATAAGCATCAGCAAATGACACTTTTCTTCATGTAAGTCTCAGATTGAAATGCTCCATTCAAGGGAAACATTAACCACAACATATATCCCTGGATTGCTCAGTGGCTCTGAAGTCCAAATAAATATTCTGACCTATAGCCTCTGATTTAAACATTTAGATTGGCAACAGATTAGCCAAGCTGCTGCAAAACGAAATAATTACAGTACATCTCTGGAAGTGGCTCCAGACATGTCCTCTAGCCAGATGTTTTCACACAGAAACCCCAAACAGAAAAAAATATCCACCCAAACAGCATTTCTTTTCCTAGACACATCTGTGAGCAAATGATACTTCAACATAATGAAGTAATGAAATCCTACAAGGCTGAAAGAAACACAAATGCCTCTCCACCAGCAGTGTAATTAACAGCAACACGATGCTGAATACAGCATAGCCAGGTACCAACATGACCTTGGTATCTAATTTGAGCCAGAGCTGAAAGACTTTTCCTCTTCAATACAAAGGGATTTCCTCAGCAAGTAAATATCAGGAAAGATGCCATCTTCCATGCCTCTCAATCTTTTCTCCCTTTCCCAAAGCACACATTTTAATAACTGGAAGAAAGGAAACTAGAAACTCAACATTTATTTCATGACACACAATCCAACAGGGGTTTTTGCTCGTTACCTGTGCACAATACTTCTCCTTTCCGCTCAGCTGTCAGCGTGACCACTGTCACAGCATTTATAAACTCAGCGGCGAGAGGAGAAGAGGAGCTGGCGGAGTTTACAGTAGCTCTTTGTGAAGTGGATACACACAAAGCAACACAGCTCAGTGTTCTCCTACTGAAGTCTGAAACAACGCTTTTATTCAAAGTGGCATATTCATAAGCGATCGTCTAAGGGTAGGAAAAGCCACATTTCTCAGGCCTGAAATATGCCAGTTTTGCAAAGCCGTGACAAAACTGGATGCAAAGTGCTGGGCCTTTCTGTTCTTGAATTTGGGAACCAGTAATGGGAATAACGGGAATTAAGGTAGGACGTCAGCAATTTGATGAATCAGAAATGGATACTTTTGCTCAGAAAGGAACAATGAAGGAGCTTTCTAAATGCCAAGAAGTGTCCTTGCACAACCTCACAAAGCTCTTTCTTTCAGCACTATACAACAAATCTAAGTCCAAGCACTGCTTTTCAGACACGAGCTGCCATGCCTAGAGTTTGTTATGTGTCATTTTTCCTAAAGCTGTTAAGATCAAACAATAGGAAATACCTAACACACCTCATCTGGCTGCAGAACAGCATGAAAGAAGGAATAAGCTTTGACCTGCAGGATCAGGTCCACCTTCACTAAAGACTTTGCTCCATGTTATTGGTAAGCAGGACGAGGTAACAAACACAGAAACATTACAGCCAGGACAATTATCTCCAACAGTTGCTACGTGTACACAAAAACCACAAAACAGAATTTCAAATCACTGGAAATCAACTCCTAGACAATGTGTGACCTACCAGTTACACTGAGTGAGGTTTTCACCATGCTCTGGCACTCTACAGAGTATTTACAGAAATTTGAGGTTTTAGTTGAAATTACCAACAC
Organism: Vireo altiloquus; assembly: GCA_013396875.1. Classification (NCBI taxonomy): domain Eukaryota; kingdom Metazoa; phylum Chordata; class Aves; order Passeriformes; family Vireonidae; genus Vireo; species Vireo altiloquus. Next base: position 1,113,234 of record VZRF01000723.1, on the reverse strand, counting down.
AGAATGCAAGGGATTCATTTGCAATTTATACCTAATTTGCCTTATTTTCCTGTCTTTTAGATTAGAATAGACAGGCTTTTGATGGCTGTGGTTCATCAAAAAGCCACACTCAGTGTCAGGCAGCACATGTAAGAACAAGTTTACAACAATAGCACAGCTTCGCCTCTTATTATTTTCTGAACGCTGCACCCAGCAGCAAATGCAAAGTACCAGGACAATCAAAACCCCCTTGTCAGACACATAAAAAGGAACATTTCACCCAAGCATTGAAATAGGCATTTCTCATAGTGTAAAAGCATTCAGTAATGCTAAAGGTGTTATACTGGGGCAATCAAACAGAGTCATTTTATATTTTGAGAGAGAGGGAGTATTTGCACTCACGCTTCATTTGTCAGGCATAGCCCTTGAGATAGGAGATTTATCATGTGATAAATGGATTTTGCTGCTGACAGGACAACAAAGGGAAGCTTTTTGGCAGCAATTAGCCAGCACACAGATGAAGGTCCATTTAATGTAAGGTTTCCAAGCAAAAGAAGAAACCCAACAAACAAATCAAACACATTTATTTCAGGAAATCCTGCTCGGGGGAATGTTTCATTTATATTTCTTAAAAGAACACAGCCAACCTTGAGCAGCTGACAGCACAGTAATCTTCTCTCCCCAACATTTTTGTGGTTTCCTTAATACTGATGCATTAGTCAGAGAGAATGGAGCTATTCCAAACGGGAGTCCCAGCAGATTGCCTTATCTGAGAGACACCTGATCCTTCAGATACACCCCATCTTAAAGACTTATTAGCATCAATTCCTCACTACAGATATGCTCTAATAAAAAAAATCAGAGTTACAAGTTACTTTGACTGTAATTTGACTTCCTCTGTTTACTTTCCATCCCTAAAGAAAACCTGTGTAAAAAGGTTTTTCCAGCCCGATGACAAATCAAAGATGCTCAACTGTTTCAATGTCCCAGTCTCAGAGTTACCAGATGAAAGCTTCAGGTACTTCCCTATGAAGAAGCTGTCTGAGAATACTTACAATATATTTGTAATTCTTTATTCCCTGTACAAATACTAAGATTTCAGCTACAGTATAAAAAAATACAATACACCTACTAGTTCAGGCTTCAGGCTCTCTGCAGCCAAAATTCGGTGACACTTCAAGCCCATGCTTTCATTGCTGCTCTCCACACCCCAAAATCTAAGTACACTTCAGGTTTACTGACCTCACCATTGTCCACCCCTTCAAATAACAATTATTTTAGCAAATAATTCCCTTACAGGCCCCATGATAATGGTTTCACTAATTCTGTTTCTGGAAATACATTTGCCAACGGAACATAAAGGAAATACACCTTTGAAGCAGCTTCTGCATTTTTCTGTCCCTCATCCTCCTACTTATTTAGAAGGATGGGTGAACAAATATGAAACTACCTAACAACTGCATTTACTGGATGCACGTGCATATGGTACAAGTAGGTGCCTCACAGGGCTCAACCACAGAGCAGTGAAGACAGTATGATGATTTCTGTGGAACTGGGCTGTCGTGGTCAAATGCAGTCATCTTAACCAGTATCTGCAATTTTGTCTTCCATTTTGTTTTTGAGGTTGGTTTTGGTTTGCCTTTAGGGGTTTTTTTTTTTAATTTTAAATAAGTTCATTATGAAAGGTGACAGGGCTAACAACTTTGTTGAAGTTGTCATAAACCAAGAATCAGATGAGAAGGAATGCAGGAGGGTCTAAGCAACCTGACATTTCTGTGAGCTTATTTCTGAACTACGGACTGTAAAAATTTATCAGCCCATGCAGGTTGAAGCTGTTACCTTTCTATTAAATGCTGTGGAAGAAGTCAGCCTGTAGGTTTTCAAAACAACAGCTGAAATTTCTCCCCTTCAATTTTAAGCCTAATATTTGACATTTTGAAAGGGCCCTCAACTTCAGCTGAAATCCATTCCTGCTCTATTACCTACTTCCTTTGAACTTCCTGCAAAAATTTCGAAGAACTGCCTCTTGGGGCACCTGGCACCAGCACAATCCAGAGTTTTGGTCACAAGCACTTTCTCATCACAGGTGTTAGGAAGTGCGAACAGCAGTTAATCACTGCTGGGAAAGATCTGGACTTGCTGAGTACTGGAAAGCTCAAGGAAAATGGATGGACTACAAATTAAGCAATTTTGTATACAGACTGATCTCACAGTTTGCTATGATAAAACATCAATTTCAGTGAGTAACAGTGACCTAAATCTCTCCAATCTTTTGGCATTTCAAAGACAAAAATAAAAGGTGCCTGAAAAAGGAAAAAAAGCGACCATTCACACAAGCACACACATTTAATTTGCTTTACTGAGTTTTCTTGAGCCACTTACAACAGGCTCCCTTTAACACCTGACAGTGCTCCAGCCAGCAGCAAGAAGTGGGAAGTCTTTCCCCAAGGTGACTTTCACTGTTTTAGCTTGATAGGTATTTGGCTTCCAGAGATATTATAAAGTTGAAATGAAGTGTTATCTGCTACATCTTTTGTGCAATGAATGTTATGTAGGGACTCAGTATAACACTAAAAGAATAACAGGTACGGGAAAATTACTCAGAGATATCTCATTTTGAAAAGGCAGATGTTCTCTATTTAAAATATGTCAAATATTAAATTCTATTACGCCTTCTTCTTGCTTCACTGCTACAGGCATTTTCAAAGATGAGGGGAAAAGCAAAGCAAAACTGTCAATGCATCTAGATTAAGGTTGTTTACTTAATACACTATTGAAAAGAATAACCTCTATAAATTACGGGTTTGAAACAACAGGGGAAGGAACAGAGAATAGAGGAACAGCAGCATCCAGGAGCATTCATGCTTACAGCCTTTGCTGTGCTGCATTTCAAGAGAAAGAATTTCAGAGGCATCGCTCTCCAGCAAGCTAGAAATTCACACAATTTAGCAAAAATTAGTGACAATTTCCTTTTCAGAATCCAAAAATGCATACTAAATGGCATTAGGTTGACTACTCCCCACATAAGCAAAGAAAGAATACATTTGAAAAACATCTCTGGTCTCCTGCTCTTAAAAAACATGACCTGTGCTATTTACTCTGTCAGAGGAAGTATTTTGTGCTGCCACTTTCTTTGCAAGACTGATATGCTGGAGATTGTGACTGACACTGTCCAGTAGAGCCTTTTAGTTACAGACACAACAAAACCAGGTTTTAAACCCTTCCTTAAAGGAGCCTGGAGAAAGCACAGCAACGTAGAGCATGAAAGGCTATTGCTAAGAGTAAAAAGAAAAGCTGAGCACAAACCTACCCCCGCTGAGCACAGTGTAACCATCTCACCTGTACACACTGGATCTTACTGAAAAGAGATGTGAGGATTCCCACCACAGGAAATGTTGCTCCTTTACAAGGACAAGTACCACCTGCCCACTTCATGTGGGGGTTTTGGTTTGGGGTTTTTGTTGCGGGGAGAGGGTTGTTATTAGTATTTTTAATTTCTTTAAATCTGTGAGGGAACAGGCAGAGATGCAAAACTGCAGGTTTTGGGCTCAACACCTCCTACTCCTGCGAGTGGACGCCCAGCAGCCATGTGTTTGCATCTCTCGTGCCAGGAAGATTTCTTCGCCCCCCTCCTGAGCAGCAAGATCAGAATTCTGCCACGGCACAGAGGTATCAGAGAACACAATTTTCTCTGTAAGGTTCTCACATATAATAGCATGAGCTATGAAAGCACTGTGATGATACCTATTAGAAATGACAGTGTCAATGACAATTAACTCCACAGCAATTAACTCATGCTACTAAACCCCAGTGACACAGTTTTCATTTTCACAATCCCTACCAAAACAAAATGCAAGTTGAAGATCAAAGCGATGTAAAAAAATTGTAAGATCTGACCTCAGACTAGTATCTAAGAGCTGTTAAATCTATGCCATTTTATCACAGCAAGAAGTCAAAATAAAACCATTTCAGAGGCAACAACAACCCCAGCAAAGTCTCAGCACCTTTTCTAACAGTCCCAGCTAAGCCAGACTGTGTTTTGACATTTCAGAATAATTTTCTCTACAACTGGGTTTTTAGTATTTTTTTGTTGGTCTTTTTAGCAATGAATTACTAGGAAACAGCTCTGGAGAGTACATAAGCTGAAGTCAATGGCATTATTTGAAACAACACAAATGGAAAGTAAGACAGCTACACATCCTACCCCCATTCTGGACACACTTCAGTGCCTGCAATGACCTACAGTAACAGAAGAAAGCCTTGCTCTTTGAAACGGAACAGTAGCTCCAGGGTTGCTGTTTTTTTCAATTTTCCTTTCCCATATGCAGCTACAATGCCTGTTTTGAAGCTGCCACTGTCCTTTTCTGTGGGAAGATGGAAAAACAGGAGGTCCCTGACACAGAGGAGAAAATCGCACCTCTGAGGCCCTGACAAACACGCAGCTTTTATCAGAGGCACGACTATTTCAGAAGAACTACTTCACTCCATGTGGTCCTGTTATCTAGGGACCACTGCATGGCCTCACCTCTATTTTTACAGTCAGAGCTATAATCTTATGCCCTTGCATAGCTGCACTTACAGCCTCCTAAAACTATGCACTACTATTAGTACATATAAAAAGGTGTCCATCCCCACTGTAATTTTATCACTTCCTTCCTGCAAATAGCAGTTGTTGTTGCTGTCAGTAGAAAGAAAACAGCATTTCTTTCATGTAAGTCACAAACTAAATACATTAGATTATTTGAAGAGCTAATAAAAATGTGGGGGTTTTTTGTTCATCTGTTTTATTTAAAGACCTTCATATCTCCTTCCAACAATGAGAAAATAGGCCAGTTATATTTACCTTCTAACTAACTGCAACAAATATTAAACCAGATACTGAGTTGATTATAATGTGTACAGGCCCACTGACCTCAGGAACTCAACATTTATTTACTTCAACCTGAGGATCTGATGTCCTGAATAGATATCTTAGAGGACTGCAATTCTGGAACACTAGTGAAAATAAACACTGATTTACATAGTGAGCTCTGTTCAACTGCTTTTAACTCAGAAAGCAGTTGAACAATGCCCTCCCTTTTTAGAAATTTTTGAAAATGGGATCACCCTTAATCTTTGTAACATTCCAGTGGTACTGAGAGCATGCAAGACAGCCATGAACACATAGCACCTGCTCAACAGAGACTACAAAATTACCTTACACAAGGGACAAAAAGATATCAGGAAAATTAGAACATTTGCAACACCTGTAATCCAGCCAAACCTGAGGTACAGGTCACTTGGGAGCACACCCAGCTTTCCCCATGCATTAGAAATAAGATGCCATTCACAAGATTGCTGCAGATTCAAAATGCTGTGGTGTTATTTACATAGGCTGTTTCTCATTCTAAAGGACAAATGCATAATCACATAATGTTATTGCAGATTGTCACTAATTTAAGACATATTTCCAAGTATATTTTCCTCAGCCAAGCCCTACCAACTCATCAATTTTTGTATCACTGTGTGTTTGCAGGGCAATGCTGTGAACTGCTTCAGTAGAATGAAGTGAATGTTATGAGAATAAGCAGCCTGAGAAGGAGTTCTAGTGTTTTTGTTTGGTTAACCTGGCTAATTTTTACTGTTCAGTTTACAGCTCCACGACCAGCTCTATCAGCACAGCTGATAGGGAGCAATCCAGACATAGAGGTGAAACTGAAAAAGCCCTGAACTCAGCTCTGCTGGCAAACATAACGTTCAAAATCACTGAGGATCACAACAGCATGATTGTCATCACTCAGGCTACTCCCTGCTATTTCTATTCCATGATTAGATGGCACTTTGCCATTTTCCTCAGTGGTTATTAACCTCTCACCTTGGTTTCAGTTCTCCTTGTAGTTCCATCTTCAGAAGTGACAATAGACACGTGGGAAGTGGGAGTGCCTGGGTCTTCCTCCACAGTAACTGTCTCTTCCACCATTTCTTGAGGCTCTTGCATCATTGCTATTGAAGTCTGGTTACTGGGGCTTTGTTCCTAAAGAAGCAGGTAAAAAAAAAAATTGAACTTTTAGCTTCTACCATCATGGTATAAACTATTCTACTGATTTCAGCTTCTTTGATTGAAAAAAAAATCACATTTTACCTGACAATTTGCAAGCAGAGATACAGAGAAAGGAGTATTTCCTGTCTCAGACAAGCTTGCTGCAACTGTGCTGGTATGACTGGACTCAGTGCAGCAAATAGAAATCATGTGAAGCATCTATCAAGTACTTCTTATTAATAGGCAACAGACAAACAGACTACTATCTTATATTTAAATCTGCTTTAAGCTTTCTCTTCAATGCCCAGCATAGGAGGAGTGGAATTTTTGTCTGCAAAACCATTCTTTTAGTTCTGCACTAAACAGGCCCACTGGCTTTCAGAGCAGTTAATCTTACACACCATTGAAAATTTCTTTTCATTTGATAAAGTACACTCAGCTGGAGAGTAGAGAAGGCTATAAAATGTCAACACCTACAATTAAACAGACCCCTTTCTCAAACTGTCCAAAGCAATGGTAATTTAACAAAAAATGCATGGCTAGGGATTAATTCAGTGAAATGCTTCCCTTCCCACATCTTCACTAAGTCCGTAAGGCCTAAGTGACTACAAGCTTATTTAAAATTATACCAGATAGACAACATAATAAAAACTAAACAGAAAGAAGCAGATCAAAGGCAAGTTCTTGCAGGGATATTGCCCAAAGAGAATGCTCTGCCGCTTGCCAGCACCAGCATCTGAACCTTCCTTTTTCTTATGCAATTGTGTGTTTCAGCACAGAAATCAGAGAAGCTCCCTTTGGTAGATGAATGTCTTTCAGAAGTTTCCCAGCAAGAGGCCAATAAAGAACCAGCTTACGCACTGAGAACTCAGCCTTTTGCCCAGCATTATGAATCCTCAGCCACGTAAAATGCAATGAGGGACTGATCATTTCATTACAAGCCCTGAAGGTATCTGGCAGCACAGGCTTTAAAGCCAAATCAGGGCTTCTGTTGGCACATCCTGTCAAACAGACACTCAAAGAATATCCTTTATTAAGGACTATATAGACACACATATTTTTTACACACGTATTTTAAAAACAAAAACTAAAGAATCCAAGGCCTAAAACTGCAAATTGAATACACTTTGCCTAAAGCAAACTCTCTGGACAAATCCACTTTATCTCTTCACATCACGGGAAAATAAAAAGGGTTGGGATGAAACTGTTGCAATAGAGGTGCTCAGCCTAATTGTGCAGGCCTCCAGTGACCTTTGCTGCTGAGGCCTCATTAAGGTCTACATTTAATTATTGCATGATCTATAATTTCCCTTTAAACAAACTGAGATGTCCCTGCTCAGTTTTCCTTTATTTATAGCTGTATTCTGACCTTCTGGAACCCAGACTTCAGTAAGAAAGACACTCCCATTTTCAGGTAAGCACGAATATTAACCAAGACCATGACAATAAGCCTCTGGCAATCACCTCAGTCAAAATGCAACATGGACAGCCTTCAAAGGTAAGGCACCAGAAGTGACAGAAGCAGGCACTACTTCCATTTCTATTGAAACCACAGAATAACTCAGGTTATAGAGTCAATCAACGAGAATAAGGCTTCTGGAATCCTAAAGAAAATCACTCCTTCCAGTCTGCAGTACTCAAATCATTAATGGCAAATAACTTATGATACATGCTGAATTCTTTATGGTAGAGTTCAGATGTCACATCGTGTCTTCTGCGCATGGCTTCAGAAGGGGAACTTGCTCCTGCAATAAATACATTATTCTCTTCACCTTTTTCGTAAGAAACTGTGTTATAACTGCAACTCCCTTTCTCACACCCCGCAGCGAAGCTTTCCTCCAAAGAGAATAATTTACACAACACTGCGATCCAGTAGAGACTCAGAACTTCTGTTCATCTTCACTCAACCAAACTTTACCAAGAACAAAGAAACCAGTTACATTTAGAGGGTTTTTGCACAACACCTTATCCCTGAAAACCTCACCATTGGATGCCCAAACTGCTTCAAGGTGGGACATTCTCACTCCTCTCAACACGTGTATGTGTGTACACACACAGAGCTCATCCACCACCTTCATTTCCAGATGCATTTGAGGTACTGGCATCTCTTTGTTCCCCTCTAGATTTTATAGAGGTAGCCTCTGTTTTCTGATAATAAACCTGAGGAGATGGAAGGTGGAAAGAACTATTTTGTTCTTTGAGCTTTTGCAAAACTTTTTCTTTATTAAAAAGAAATACAGACTCTGCCTTTGTATTCAGACAGCCTGTGGGCAAAGGAAACCTTAAAAGCTGGGCACTTAAACATGAGCAAATTGCAAGCTAGAGCATATTGACTTTAAATGAGCATTGTGCTGGGTTTTATCCTCTGGCTGCTTCTAAAACGAAGATTCAGGCAGACATGGTACAGATCTGCATTCCTAGAAGAGAAAACTATTGTTAGAGAGAGACTGTCCTAAGCATCAGAAAGCCTAAAAGCTTGTAAAGTTCAAGGCAGGTATCTCAACACAGACAGGTAACCAGACTGCATCTACTGTGTCTTCCCTATGGGAGCTACTGAGGAATGCAGTGAGCCAAAGGGACAGCCTATCACCCAGCTTACCCCTGAATTTCCTGAACCAGGTGGTTCTTTGATCTCCAAACCCAGCATTTTCTCTGCATTGCTAGCTTAGAGCTGTCACAAGCTAACATTAATGTAGAAAAGATGCAAAGGTTTTGTTATCTGTTTTTAGACTCCACCACGAAGGATTTTAGGTCATCACAAATTGCAGAAACTGGGACACATTACCCCTTTCAACTACTTGCTCAGCTTCGAAGCCAGTATTTAGGACACTCTTTTTTGCTAAATACACCTCAGCATCTGAGATGCCAAATATCTGGCAGGTAAGCCTAATTATCCAGAGAAAACCACAAGTTGCTGGATAGGGCTGGAACATGACACTCCTAATGAATAATGCTACCAGTAGTTCCCTGCCTGCTAGAAGGAGGTTAATTCCAGTTCAGAACAACACACACTCATTTACCTTACTGGGGACTTTCGAAGCAAAAGCAATGAGATTACAAACCACTACCAAATTATGAGAACAGACTCCAGTACAGTTACTGCATGTGGTGCCAGCAGTCATGACTCTTGTTTTCACTTTAGCTTTTCTGAGACCAAATGAATCCTATCCTGTTGATTTGTACTTGCATCTCCAGTGTGCTTTAAAAAAGCTACGCTATTTAAAACACAAAGCAACAATCAATTTACCTCCAGCCTGTAAAAGTTAAGCGCAGATGAAACAGCTAAAGACCTTGTAAAATAACCAAGAAACATAAAATAACAGTAATTCTTGTTTTGTTAAAGAACGGTGATTTATCATTTAGGGCACATATCTCCCAGGGCTTATTTTGCATTAGAATACTACAGCTTCTGTAATCATCGCCATTTCAATTCCTAGTGTTGTATTTCCATCAAAGTAGCTATTTTGTATCTGTTTTAATAAAAGAATAACCTCCCCTAGGAGGATCAGACATCCTACTTTAAGACAGTAAACGAAGTTCTTTATTCTCTGCCTATGGAACGATTTTAAACAGTCTGGAAATAATATAAAATTGCAGGAGATTATTATTTCCACTAAAACAGCCCCTCTTCAAGAACATTGAAATCATGTACATTGAATCTTCATTCTCCCCAAGATCCCCTTTGTTGAGAAGACTGCAGTGGAGGCTATGCCAGCTACTCCTTACTCCAGGCTACTGTCAGATATCAAATTTGAAGGTTTTGAGTAAGGGGTAGTCAATAACTAACTCATGTAAGCACAGTTAACTACTGAGAGACAGAAAATGTTAATTCAGACAGCAGATGTTGATTACAAAACTAAGAAACCGAGTTCGCCCTAATCTTGTCAAGATAGAGGGGACAAAGATCATCTCAGAAACCACTGAATCATCCCTCAAAGGACTACGCATGCCCCAGGGAGAAAGGTGAAAAGTGCATTGTGAAGAAAACAACTTATCTTCATCAGGAAGACCCCCGAGGAAGAAGAGGAGCCTTCCTCAGTGCGACCACCAGGACACACAGGGCATGCGTGACCTGTATGCTAACAGTATTAATGATTTCCAAGAAATAATTTGTATAACCACGCCTGTCTCAAAGAATGTGATGAATATTCATGATTTAACCCATAATAATGCTGTGTTGTAGGGAGCACGGGTGTGTGTTTTGGAAGAGAGATCCCCACACACCCGGCGCCGAATAAAGCAAATACCTACTTCTCTGACTCTGTCTGTGAAGTGTCTCCTGACCTGGTTTGGGGCGATTCAGTTTTTGCAAAGTAAAAAGGCTGGATTCTACATCAGTGGACATACTTGTCCTCAGTCAACCCCAGCACAGACAAAGCTCAAGTGTATCAGCTTCTGCGAAACATATTACAAGTCTGGGCACAATTAATGGCACTGGACAACAATGATAATTGAATTAAATGTGGATCCTCTCTCATCTACTAGTCTTTAAATTGCTTATTATAGCTTCAATTTGTGCAAAGCATGAGAATATTTCTAAGTGTAAAGCAAGCAAAGACTGGCTTTGTCAGAGCCAAGTCTCAGGCTGATGTTCTGCCTCAACGGTCTCCTTCCCACTCAGGTGTGGGCTCCCAGCTCAGTCACGTCCTCAAGCTTTTATTTGCTGAAGGCATGTGGAGAAAGACACAAAAGGCAAGTCTGCAGGAATAGAGCAGCTGAAGAAAGTCTGTCTTGAGATCTGCATCAGATTGGGACATCAGAGAGGAAGGAAATCACTGGAGGAATTTGTTGAACTTGGTATATTTGTGGTAGACTTTTTCTGGTAAAAGATCCAATTCTCCAGCAGCTGAAGACTCTCAAATCTGGTTATCACATCCTCCTGCCTTGTCAGAGGACCCTTCTTTCACCACAGCCTCAAGATGCCTGCTGTGCTCTCTGCCCCAATTTGTCCTGAGAGCCTTCTGTGCACCTCAGCAGTGCAAAAGATGGACTCCAGCTGAGCACTCATGCCCATCACTGAGCCTGTGTCCCCTGAGGGGCAGCAGTACAGGACAGCAGTACTGTCCCACTCTTTCTAGTTTGTTCTTCAGAAACAGGGGAGCCCACACACACTGCAGTGCTTGCACTACTGCAAGGCAGGGCACCTTCTCCAAGCACATGGAGACCTTAAGTTCAAGGACTGACATAGGCTGGGTCTCCCAATTCAAAAAACACAGCAAGGTCCCAGTGTTCAGCACCAAGAACAGGAATGCAGCCAGATCCACCCAAATTGTTCATGATTGGGGAAGCATTGCCCCAAATCTGGGATCAAATCATGGCACATTCAAGCAAAACAGCTCCAGCACAACAAAAAGCACACTGATCAGCCTGTACTGAAACCCAGGCAGCACATGATGCTGGCAAGGAGAGTCTGCAAGACAGACAATGACTTAAATATGGAAATACGTAAATATCTACTTTGTTGCAGATGAACTAATCTCCATTTAGTAAACCTACTTTTTTGTTTTATCATGTGAAATAAAATGTAGGGTTCATATATCTAAATCCATATATATGTATGTATACAGTGGATTCAGTGCACTTCAATGGGAACCCAAACACATTGACCTATGAGAAAGCTTCAAGCTCTGTTAGAGCTCTGACACAAGCTCTACCCTAAGGCTGGTCAGTTCAGAACAGAAGGGAAATGTTAGCCCCAAATGAAAGCAGGCTGTCCTGGCACGGGGTACCAGAATGAACTCAGCCCCACACCACAATGCACTAACTGTTTCCTGAACACTTACACACTTCCTTTGTCCTTCAGAAACACACACGACAAGCAATGAACAAATAATGCCAAGAGCTTTTAAAGCAGCAAGGTTAAAAGGAACATTGCAGCAACTGGAAAAAACCCTCAACTACAGAAGTTCTGAAAAGCCACAAAGAGGAGCACTTTTTTTTTGGAAGCAGGCATGGTAATTCACCCTTTGAAGGCATCACACCTTTCAGGGAGAGCAAGAGGCGGAGGTGAAGGAGAAGGAATCAAGCCCCAGACAAGGCCTGGAGTAGCAATATTCATCCCTCAAGTACAGCAAGGCACACTGGGGTTCTGTTCAGCCACGCGGTAGCTGCCCATCAACGGGGAAATCCAGTGCCTGCCCAATGGTCAACAAAGAGGGCTTTTATGCTATTTTAAACAATCTGAAGTGTCTCAGTTAATGGAAGACCGGGCAATTGGCCCTCAACTATTTCTAATTGACTGGAATGATGGATGAAGCTAAAGGGAAAGCTGACCCACTGAACTTTTCCATACAAAGCTAGGAAACTGAAGGAGACTGTAAACAGTTTATAAGAACGAGAAGTGGGAGAGGCAGAATCCCAGGGGCTTTGCTCCTCTCAACCTGCTATTAAGTTGTTTCAGATGGAGGAAAACAAAGAGCTTCAACTCTGAGCAACAAACAAAAAATACATGGGAAGGCCTAAACAAATAGGGTATTTTTCCCATGCTCTCCTCCCCTTTCTCCAGGAGCTGTTTAGCTCTGCCACATAAGCTGGTCCTTTGAATTAGAAAGGGCAATTTGTCACTCTGACAAGATGTCTCTCAGGGCTCTCTATTGCCTTGCCCTGCTTTTCAGATTGACTGGGTGTTAACCAAGGATGTCAAGACATTACATCTCAGTCAACTTCAACAGATGTGATGATATATACTTAAAACTTACATGTTAATCAGTGCCACTACATTAAGGTAATACTCAGGAAACCACACATGCCTGCTGATTTTCTGAACAAAACGATCACCAGTGGCTTTTGCACTGCAAAGGGCAACAGTGCTGCAACGTGACAGAGCTGCCGGCTCACCTCAACAGCTCCTGGAAGACTGAGGACATGCAACTTCCAGACGGGGAAACGGATTAGTGATAGGTTCAAATTCACACCATCTAAGTTTAGGCAGCTTAGCAAGGTATCTAAATGCAGGATAACTAAATTCTTTCCCTTTAACTGAAAAGAAGAGTAGGAGCCTCAGAGAACAGATCTTGCACAGACTAAATTACTTCCTTGGACATATCCAGCACCTGCCATTGACTCTGCAGGGAAATTATATCAAGTGCTTCAAGACAGCATTAAAGCTGGAGGATGAATCCAGGCCTCAGAGCCCAGTGTAAGTACTCTGTGTAGAAACCAGAACAGGACAAGAGTAACCCAAGTCATCACTCTGTCCCTTAATCATAAGCCCTTTTTCTCCCAGCAGTTCAGCAAGATCAAGTAGTAAAATAGAAGCATAAGCCATTATTTGTAATATGAAAATGATACAGGACAAAAAAAACAAGCCCCAAAAAAAGAAAGAGCACCTGGCACACACAGCTCTCCTTCCCTTAACCGTCGACAGCATGGCCAGTGTTTATCTGGACAGTCTGCCCAGTAGGAAACTGAGCAGGAAATGACTGTTTCTCACCAAGATCTGTACAGAGAGTTCACTACTATTTGCCAAAATACCTGCCAAACACAATGGCAATTTACATGCCTAATCTTTGACCAAACCCAAAACAGATCTGACTTGCTTCCTCTCTGGAGCCTTGCAGATGAACCAACCAAGGCTCAATTAGGGAGATTTTTACTGAGACGAGGCTACATCATGGATTATAATTTTCCAGCAAGTTTTTTCCTTCATCTCCACCTGCTGCCTCTACAATGCTGGCATTAAGGGTGGTGTGGGATGACTAATTTTACATTCCTTTCTGCAAAGGCATTCAGATTTCATTTCTTCTAGGCCCCACAGAGTTTGGATCTCAAATTAAATGGATGCATGTATTACTAGAGAGCAAGTCCACAAACTTACATGCACATGGGAGTCAGAAGTACAGGCCAGGTCCTTCAGTGAAAACAAAAAAACAACCATGAGTTTGGCACGTGAGAGCACAAAGTTTCTTCATGCAGTCTGTGTGTCCCAGACTCTACCCCAGCCACCTTCACACATCATTAGTGAGTTAAACCAAAGGCTGCCAGACCCAGCCACTTCTAGGCTAACACACACATGCCTACTTGCACTGCTACAGAACTACTGTAGAGAATTGCTTTTAACTTCAAGGCAGATGTAAACCATCTCTGCATTCTTTGAATTACAACCAAGGCTGAAGCATTATTGGAGTGTCCTAGGAGCCACATCAGATCAACATTAAATTTAACTCATCTCCTCACCTACCCACAATCTCGCCAGTAGATCTGAACTATGCAAAAAAAAAAAAAAACAAAGCTTTTTGTGGAAAAACACACAATACAAAAAGAAGAAAGGCTAAAAAAACAACAACAAAAAAGCTTTTCTAATCCTGAGGGAAACAGAACAAACAGAGCGCTGATGACTTTTTAAGCCTGCATTCCAAGAAAGCTGTTCCTTAAAATAAATTATTTCCCATTCTAGGGAATACAAAGCAATTGACAATAAATCCAATCACCTGCCTCACAAGGACTGTTGCCTGCCAGTGTCTCCCAGTATTAAGCCCCAGAGCAGGTCTGCCTGGCAGTGAGGCAGCAGGACTGTGTCAGTCCAAACAGCTCCCCAGGAGATTACCCCTGCTAAATCCCACACTACTTCTTCCCTCTGCATCTCACCCCGTTCCAGCCCCACACCAAAAGCCATGCTCTGAACAAAGCACAGCAGGAACGTGTGAACAGCCTCGAACACAGCGCGGCTCCCACTGCTGTGAAACCCCAGAGAGCAGAAAAGGGACAGCAGGGAAGGAACTGTGCGGGAGGTCTCTGGATAGCTACAAGTCCATTGGAACACCAAAGACACAAACAAGTCAACAAGCCAAAGGCCGCTCCAACTGCTGTAAATCTTCCAAATGGAAGAGATTCCAGCAGAAAAACAATTTTCCCAAGTGCGATGCGTTACTGTGCTTTTTCAATTACCCAAGGGAGTTCACCGATGGCTCTTTGTCCAGTAGTCTGTTTACTTCACACATTTTCTGTTTATTGCCTAACACTGACCTTATAACCCCCACTTGTACACGGCCAGCCCTCACACACTGGTAAGAGAGCAAGTGCCTGTGCTAAGCTCCTGCTAAAGCAGCAGTAAGCAGTATGGAAAGAAAAAAAAAAGAAGCAAAAACAAAAGATGAAAGTGAGCACTTGGTTATGAGGGAAAATGCTGAATAAGAACCTGTTCAGTTCTCATATCCCCAGCTGTGGAAGGATGTGGATGCACAGTGGTGGGCTCAGAGCACAGCTAACATAGCAGCCAGAGAACAGGATCAGAGGTCTCTCCTTCACGCCTAAGGTCCAAGCTATTAACCTTAGAAGAAGGTCAAGGAATGATGTGATTACAAGTCAAGTGCCTAAAGGTACAGGAAAGCTGATGGAGAAGCCTGCAGAGGGAAGGGTTTAACTAGTGCCCATGATGAAGTCTGACAAGGCACACACATCCGTTTAATTTTAAGACAGCAAGTGTGAATTGTTCAAGTAAAGAAACACACGGTAAAATTGTGCTGCTTAACAGGTTGGACCTAATTATTTTTAAGAAACATGTTCCTATTTACTCATAAACCTGATAACGGAGAGGTGCTCACGTGCATGCACGCAACTGCTCCTACTTGACTGCTACAACGCTCTGAAGATTTTTCAGGCTGAGAATAAATTATTTAAAGCTTGTGAAGGAACTGTCCATCCCCCTCCAGCCTGCTCTCAGCAAACTACACTTAAATGCACTGAAGAGATTTTTGTAAGCCACAAAAGGGGCTAGTGATGCCTCTTCATCTTTTGGCCGAAAGAGTTCCCTCTCCTCCCGCCAGTGAGCAAGGGTGAAGCCCCTTCTCAGCTGTCAAGCAGTACTTCAAGTAAGGCCAATGCAAACCAGAGCATTTTGTCAACCGAGAAACCACCATCACCCAGGAAGGACTGTGTGTCCCATTCCCCAGCCTCTGCTGTCTACAGCACAGCTCCCAAAAACCTGTAGTGCCAGCATAACTGAAATAGCTGTGTGTAGCAGTGACTGAAGGGGAAAAGAGAAGAGATGAGCATCATTTATCCAGACACTGTCACCTAGAAAATTAATGGGAAACCACTGGCTCCATTCAGTTTATAAAAAGAGCGCTCAGTATCGACAGTCAGGCCATTCAGCAAGGACTGCTATTACTGCATGACAAGCATGAATCTCAAAAACGAAAAAGTCATTTAAGCTAAGGTGGAAGTCACTTGCCCAGAGGTAAATACCTTCACCAGCAAAGTAAAATAGCTCTCAATTTCTTAGTTAAATGTGTTTGGCTTTTTCCATTTGTCATCAGCTCTGGCTAATGGTTCTACTTGCTGGAAATAGGCATCTCTCAATGACCACTCACTCCTACTGGCACTGTGTATACAGCCAGCTCTTCTGGATTAAAGCATTTGAATTGTAAAATCCTATCACATTTGCCAAGCACTCAATTATTTACATAGTGCCTTTTTTATTATTATTTCTGATATGTTTTTGTTTGGGACTTCAAAATGGAATTCAAATACGATGAAGACTAAGACAAGATGCAGCCCAAGAGTCAGCAGTCTAAATCACTTTTAAACAGGTTCTCAGAGGGCTTTTAAGAGAGCCATTTCTCAATTAAACACACACAGGTAAAAACAAGAGATCATACAGGAAGAAATTAAGGACTTGCTATTAACAACCATCAGTCAGAAAACTAAACTCATGCTCTGAATGCTGCACTTCTCTGCAGTTGGCAAGCCAAGCTGTTTGAACCTAGGGACAGGACAGCTGCACTTCCCTCCCACTCCTTGTTGTGGTTTTATGCCAGAAAACAGAATCTTTAATTTTTCCAGAGAAGCCCTGCCAAGTTGAGGCTGCAAACAGGGTACTGTGCCTTAGTGAACTACTCCTAAGCAGCTTGCTCACACCCCGGCCAGAACTGTTCAAAGTGCCTAAATCCCTACACACACGCTGGCAGCAGTGACTGCCTCCCTTTCACACAAAGGATGCTCCTGTGTTAGACTCCCTTTGTAAATCAGACCTCTGCAGGACATGCCATTTTCACCTGTTCTGGCAGAATATCCAGCACCCAGGTACCCAGTCTTGCCTTCTCTCCTTTATAGGCTTTTCTATGACCAACCTCCACTATTAAAATTTTGGCAGAAATAAACCAAAGTCCTCCATAAAGCTTTAGCTGTCCTGGGATCATCTATGCACACAGCTGCCCTTCCCAGAGTTCAAATAAAGCAGTTTTATTTTTCTTCCAATTCTTCACAAGGAAACAAAGATAAACAGTCATCCCACCCACCTTTTTTAAACAGTAGGACAGATTCAATCACTATAAATTTAGCAGCAGCAAGTCCACCGCCCACAATGAACACCCTGCCATAAACACTGTTCCTGCCTCCAGGACTCACCCTGAGCTTAGCACTGGGAATATTCTCAGAAATACACACCAGCAGGGTTCATCCTACTTTGGTTTTCAGCTTGTGGGTTTATTTTTTTCCCAAGAGAAAGCCAGCGTTTTTTAATTCCTTCCCAGAGTCCCCAGTAGCAGGAAAACATCTCCAAAAAGGTGCTGCTGAACCCACAAGTCAGGTTTGCTGATCTGGACTAACCCATCACTTGTAATGATATTAACAAATAAAGTAGTTTGACAGAAATCTCTAATATTCCACATCTCACCTTGCTAAATGAGGGAGTACAACAGCCAGCAATAGATAAACATATGCATGGAAGAGGGTAAGTTTGGCAAACAGTTGCAAAAGTGATGCCGGAGCACGAAGAACACCAGAAAAAGAGGAGCAGAGGAGAAAAGCATTACCAAATGCATCAGTCTATCTAGGGAGGGCAAAACCAAACAATAAAGTACGTCAGGGAAAGGGGAGTACAGATAAAAATGAGAAGAGAGGTTCGAACCCATAAATGAGAAGAATGTCATGCGGAAGCCAAATCAGTGGCTTTCACACGAAAAAAAAGTGGCAGGAAAAGGGAAGGAGGGGGAAAGTATGAAAGAAATATTTCAGCCTTTAATTCCATCCTGTTAACAAGTGCTTTCGTTCACCATATAAATCTTTTGGCGAACAGCAGCTCCCTCCACACACGGCAGTATATTAAGATTCTTTATCAAGGCTTTCCAAACACCATAATGTCATTCTTTGGCTTTTTATGTGGTTTGCCTAGACTATGTTTTTGTTGCTAAGCTCTCATTAGATGTGTATCTTGTATTGACAGGGAAGAGATTATAAAATACAAGAAACGTGAGCACAAGGCCAGTATTTGATTTGACACAAGTGAACACTCTCAGGCAACAGCACAATGCCTTGTGTGTGACTTGGGGATACTTCTGTATCCATTCAGCATGAACAGAATGTGTCTGAACTGTCCCATAGTGGCGTGCGAGCAATTAATTTAGGGAAGTACAGAAAGGGGAGGAGAGCACAGATCCAGATGTATCACAACCCATCTCCCACACCAGGAGCTCCTGTGCCAGCCCCAGCACTTCCAGCCCCTGGGCAGGACAGCTCATGGCTCTGGCAGATGAGCTGAGGACTGGGAGGAGGAATACTGCCCCAAGCCACAAATACCAGGGAAGCACAAGAACAACACAACACAAAGATGGAGCCAAATTAATAAATCTTGCTTACAAGGGATGACAGCACGTCAGGAAGAGCAAATGTACCCATCTAGCTACCCGGGTGGAAGACAAAGATATCCATCCTGAACAGCAAATTGTGTCCAACACCATGAACACTTCACACGCCACAGGCAGGAAACTAGCCTAATTCTACACTTAATTCAATTATCTATGTCAACAGTGACCAAACTCATCAGCATTTACAGCCTCCCACCATTTATCAGTTCACACACGCACAAATTAAATCAACTCCTGAACAAGGAATCGTCAGCAACTCTGATCACAGGAAAAAACACAGAAAACTATTTTTGCCAACAAGTCTACACTGAGTATGGCTCCATTTGGAAAATTAAATGAAACCAAATGATAACCGTATCACTCACTTAACAAAAGCCACCAAATATATTATAACAGGCTCTTAGTACACATCTAAAATGTGTTTAGAAACCCAGAAAATAGACCAGATAATGTGCTCTATATACCCTCAGCAGCAGATGTTACAGCTATTCTTAATCCTAGCTTTGTGAATCTGGTAGACATAATTCACTGGGCTTTTGGATTCATAATATTTTGCCAAGCACTGCAGTTTGCTGGCTTACAAACATGCCCTGCCAGCTCACTGGGTAGAAAGATTTCTGCTGACTTCACCCACCATTTCACTCTCACTCATCAGGGATTAGTATTTTTCCCTGCTAAGGATACAGGCTGCAAGTACCAAGTAGGAAAGGTTACATATGTGTCTGAAAAAGACTGGTAACATTTTGACAGGTGATACACACATACCAATGTAAGCCAACGAGTACTTAAGAGGCACTTTACTATTTCTTCCATGAAGTTCAAGCAGCATATTTAAATTTCAAATGCTTTAGAATTTTTACTTCTTAAGATATAACTGAAATTCTTTCATCATGCATTTTATACCCATAACTTCTCTAAGAGGAAGTCAGACCATCAGAGAAGCCTGTGTATTCTTTACAGATTTTCGTGAAGAAATTCCTCCTCTTCACAACTTCACGTGTACCTGCACATGTACCACAAGACATAAAATCATTTTTTAATGGAGAGCATTTCATGTAATGTTTAGAACCTAAGAAACCATAAAGGTAGACTAACAAGCATTTCTGGTCCAGTCCTCTACTGATAGGGTTGGCTCAGCACTCTGCCCATTCTAAAGCACTGCCATGCTCTGCAATGAGCACGGTTTTCCACCACAGGGACTTGCACTCCCATAGTAGGTTTCTGTCTTTGTACTCAGCAGGAAGAGAAGCAAATTCCAATACAAGTCCATATAACGAATCTAAAGAAATTTTACACAATTAAAACGGCAACTTCAGAACAAATCACCGAGGGAGCTGCTTCAAGAACATTATCTTCACACCTGCAGCAACACCACAGAAGAAAACATCAGCGAAAACTATTTCTTATAACATTAAGCAGCATTTTGCAGTTTGAGCAGTCAAGCAAGTTCAAACGGTCAGCAGCAAAAAGCTTTTGTAAACCATCTGGATCTTGTTTCTACTAAGGAAGTTTTACAAGAGAACTAATTCATTGTCAGGACCATGTGGAGAGATGTTAAAGTCTTCATCATCAATGACCATACTACAGCACAAGTGTTCACTGTTCTTAGCCTCGGAGTAGTATGAACTTGATGACAGAAGAACAGACTTATTTCTAAAAGAACACAAGTTCATGGAGGTTCGGAACTCAGCTGAATTGCCCCGCAGTGCGCATTAACTCTCCAGCCTACCCTGCTCAGGCAGTGCAGGGCCACGCAGGGATGCAAACACAGCTGTTGCACTGGAATAGGGAGGATCTGCGATACCCTGCCTACTCCACAGCAGCTCTGCTCCGCGAGGGTACATCTGTGCCTCAGGACAGACAGTAGCTGTATCAGAGCTGATCGTTCCACACGCACACAGGGATGGAGCGAGCGCCAAACAAAAGAGACCTCACAGTGCCGGGAGCTGGCCGGGCTCAGCTCGGCGTCACAGGGCCAGGGTGGAAAGAGGCATGTGTTGACATCACTTATGCGTGAGAACGCTGGTGGCTGAGAGACAGCTCGAGCACGAGCTGCAGTCTGCTCTCCCAAAAACCTGGCAGCAGTAGTCTGGAGGAGGCAGTCCCCAGCCCATCAAGAAATAACAAGTGACAATTCAGGAAAGCACGTTTGCTATCCATTCATGCGTGCATGCAATCTTGGGCCAAACAGTGGATGTGCTAAAAGGTTTTCCCCAGAGGAAATGTGTTTATTAATTAATATCTACTGAATTACTTGGTTCTCCATATGCTCTGCTGTGCTTCTAAGACTGGAGCCCTGTTGTTGTTACTGAAAGGTGTCAGGCGTGATGACTACCCAGAGATTCATCAGAACACTTCAGTCAATCTAAAATACTAATCTGTGTTTTGTATTCATCAAATTCACGATGTATCCATCTATGGCAGAAGTCATGGAAAAAGCATTTAAAATCTCCAATCTATAATAACTTTAAGAAAGCCAACACGTGCTCTTACTTCAGACACAAGTGTGGTATATAGCAGAAGCACAGAAGGAAAGTGCTGATCTGAGGCCATCAACTCATCTCTTGGCCCCTCACCTGCAGTAACCCTGGCTGTTCCTTTCACATACTGTTACACTCCTTACACCAACCTGTTCCTAGCAGCTGGTGCCACTACTACCAAACTAACCTTTACATTCACCACATCCTCTCCCACTCCCTTTCATCAGTGCAGGAGATGTATTTTTGGATTCTGACTACATCTGGCACAACTCTGTACTTTGTACAGTGACATCCTTTTTCTAATGTTATCAATCTCTCAGTGAGACACTTTATTCATCACATGTCAGTGTCAGCTGGCAGGGACCACAACTCCTGTCATTCCTAGTACTTCAGCAC
This sequence comes from Vireo altiloquus, assembly GCA_013396875.1. NCBI lineage: Eukaryota > Metazoa > Chordata > Aves > Passeriformes > Vireonidae > Vireo > Vireo altiloquus. Next base: position 1,091,776 of record VZRF01000723.1, on the reverse strand, counting down.
TCATCCTGCACCAGCCTCTCTGTATAAGCCCAGGCTGTAGTAGCAGAAGAGAGAGAGCAGTCCTACAACCTCCCTTTTGTGAGCACATGATGAAGATGCCAGCACAGGCTGTGCATCTTCATCCCGAGAGAGACAATTTACTCACCAAGATATTCCTCCTCCACTGCAATGCCACCTCTCCCAAACCCCTTGGATGCACCCACACAGCACAGAGGCTAGAAAAGCCTTGTCGGGAGGACGAGCACTCATTATGGCAGCCTCTTAAGCAGATTCAGAGACCTTTGATGTTTATTTAGTCCATGTCTCCAATTTCAGCATTCCCTCACGTACACAGTACCGATTCAGAAACCTGAACATCAACAACTGTAATTACCACACCCAGTGGTGAACTCGGACTGCAACAACAGCATCCCTGACGCAAGCGATGCTGCTCACCCTGGATCCCTTTCAGAAATAGTCTGAAGTTGATGTCTACAGTAGAAAAGGAGTGGCTCAGATGTATTAAAATACTGTGTTCCAAGATGTCACTGTCATGACACCAGTACAACACTCTGCTTACTGCAAGCTGAACAGGCCCAAGAACATTTGACATCATTCGGACACAAACTGCTCTCACAGCATCAGAAAGGTCTCGGGTGCAGCCATAACTCCATTGTTTAATTCCATACAGCCTGTGCTCAGCCTCCAATAGCAGAGGGGGGAGAGCAGTCCTACAACCACTCTCCTGTAAACACTTGCTAGCACAGGTTTGAGCTTCTTGAGTTTAAAATCTCAAGAAAATTAAGCTGAAGACAGCCTAACTGTACAACTTTCAAGAGTCAATTTTGCTGCAGGAAATGGTTAAAGCACATCACGAAGAATATATTTATTAATAAACACAGATGTGATGGTAACGTGTTCAAAACAGCTTCCTACAGAGGAAGACATTACCAGGTCACGCTGGTAAGCAGCAAAAGAGGCTGCAGAGAGGCAAAAAATCCCATTCCTAAATCAGAGACCTTTGTTAACAATAATTTCTTTACAAGTACATAATAACTAGAACAAAAATTAAACCTACCTTCAGAGAATAACATCTGCTGTAAGGCAGGCTGCAAACAGAGTCAGCAGGATCTATGCTACCCGTATGGCAAACATATTTTCACTTTATAATGGGCATATGACAAGCGAGACTTTTGAAGTGATCCACATAAAACATTAGTGCACAACGCAGTGGTTAGAACACTGCAAATGAAAAAGGTGGGATTACTCCTCCTGTCTGGGAGAGCTGTTTCTCAAAGATTTGCAACATGCCACATGGCACCAGGTACAGCACTTCATCTTTCCAAGAGAAGGCAAACCTCTCTTAAAGCAATGAACTGCTCCTCTTTAATTCAGCATATCTGCTCCACCCAGTGATTAAGTCCTTTGACATTTTATTTAGGAGGACGTATTTCTCTTGCAGATGCTAGTAAAAGGCACACAACAGCAAAAAATGATACCTGTTCAGCTTTCAGCCACTTTGATACAGCATAAACCTACAGAAAGGATTTGGAGAAGCAGTAACTACCCCAACATCAGATCAGCATAACCTCAATAACCCCCTGTGTACAGACTGAGCTGTTCCTGGAGGCACCTATTTGCTCTTCAAGGATTCAGGCTCAAAGGGATCTTTTCCATGCACTTCACTTCGTTTTGGTTCACTACCCTGCATGCATATACAGAAGATTTCATAACACATTTGCTGCCCACCTGCAAGACATTAATGATTAATTTCCAAGCATATCAACTCTACACAGCTGTTGGGCTTTCCTTTTTCTTCTGTTTCTTCATTGTTTGCTTTGAAGAAAAAAAGAAGAGGAATATCATGCAAAATCCAGCTAGAGATATTAAAACACTGCAGTATTTTTCAGTCTCAGCAGAATAGCTGGGGAGTCAAAGGTTTTAATCAAAGGATTAGGAAAAATGATTTCAAGTACACAAAGTGCATGCCAGATCAAATCCTGTCTTCTGTCATACAAGGTAACTGTTATCCAGTGGACTAATTTGCAAACATAATTTTATCTGGTTTTTATATAAATCAGACTAGGTGAAAAGATGTGAAGATGTGATTTGTACTGTCAGCTTCACGCTAGGAGCATGGACACTGAGGATGGAGGAGGTACTTGTATGAGGTCCATGCTGAATTAAGATCTGCATGCAAAGACAATTCAGTTGGTGGTGAAAGATGACATCCACAATGAGTCCTGCCTGGTCCTCTGAAAAATGTCATATTCGTTCTTTTGTGTCTGCAGAGCAGCTCTGGGGAATGGCCGAACAGAGCCCAAAAGGCAACAGAAACAGAAGTGTCCCGTGCTCACTTCATGAAGCACCAGCTCAGACCCTCCCAGACAGCTCTTGCCCTGAAGGGATTCCAGAGGAGCTTGTTCCTGCAGGCCATGAGGAGCTACTGCAGCTCAACTGCCAGAACGTGAAGCACTGGACAAAGGGAGGGGGGAATACTCCAGTTAGGGTCTGCTAAACAGGGAAGAAGGCACAGGTACATTTTAATTTATCCATAAATCCAAGTTTGTGCCATCAGTGGAACCAAGCCATTTGATTTAGATTTACCTCACCTGTCTCTCTGCTCTTGAAAAGGAAAGTATTACTGAGGTTTTTCATGACAGAGTTAAAAGGAACTTCCTGCAAAGATCTCCCCAGACAAGAAGTGCTAGTGACTTCTTGCAAGATATAAATATACCAAAAGCTCTCAAAAAGTTTCTGAGTCCAACTTTTACTTTCCCAGTACAGGTTGTCAGACGAGTCCTTGATGTCTTTTGTAGCTGTACATTACCTGGAGGCTGACTGTAGGAAAGGTATAGCTACAGCTTCTCAGTGTAACTCCTGACACAAATACTGTCCTGAAGGAAAAACAATGCTCTTTTGAAATAGAATTAAACCACTAGTAAGGTAGAGCAATTACTCTGGAGAGAAGCCACTTTTAATAATAATAAAATCCAAGCAAGGACAACTACAATGTATAAAATTTACACTGGAATAGACTACACAGACCAGCACATCTATCTTTGTTCAAATTCACAGCCTTTTTTCCTTAACATAAAGGTTTGCAATAGGAATTATGGGGAATATACCAGAAAACCTTTGACAATTTCATATACAGAGCACAGAAAAAAATTCAAGTACAAAGAAAAAATAAAATTGAGTATTTTTATGGAATGTGCTTAAAGCCTTGCTTCCTGCCCGAAATTTGCCTTCTGATGGAGCAAGTCCACTATGACAAATGACTAGCCTTTTTTCCATCCAGTTGCTCTTCCAGATCTTTGAGATGTTCTGGGAATGGTGGGAGGTTACAGTCTTGCCAAAAAATCAGATGACCAGGGAACTACCAAAAGGCTGGATGGTTTAGTAAGGGAAGGCCAGATGAAAACACACCATCCCCATGCAAAAGAAGACAGGGAAATAAAATTCCCTTGACTGGTATTTCTGAAGAACAATTCACAGCTAGGGATTTACTAATAATGTTCTCCCAAGGCAGGCTTTGTGTGACAGCTGCATTTTGTCTCTCTGGTAACACCTTGAAAAAGAAAACCAAGTCAAGACGCAGACTACACAGAGCATCCCCTCCCAGGACTGGTCTGCACAGTCATGGTCAATGTCCTAAGTCTTTCTCCCTTTGTTCTTTAAAAAAAAGAAAAGAAGCAGGGAAAAATCTTTGTGACATATCTCAGAGCATCAGAAACTCGGTCAGCTTTTGCACTAATCTCAATCACCCCTCTGACTGCCCTTGAACTTCCTCACAAGATCCGAGCCCTGCACAGACAGGATGCTGTACTGCATCAGGTAAAAGAGAAAACCTGCAGAATTGAGGTCAAGGGTCTACACCTATGGTAACTGCTTTTCTTTTTCATTGGCAGAGGCAATGGGCTACACATGGTGTGTGTGAAAGAACGAAAGCTAAAGCAAACAGCTTGAAAGTCTTGTTAAATTATCTGTACTGAGTAAGAACCATAAAAGCCACACAATACAGAAAGAGATTATGAGGTACAGTGAGAAATGAAAGATCGACAGTTTAGGGCCCAGTCACCGAGTGTGAGGTGTTCAGAGTCCTACAGCTGACCTGGCATTACAAAAAGAATCCATGAGCATTCCAGTGTAAGCAGCTCTGCTGTCTGATTATTTGGGCCTAAAAACTAGTTGAGGAAAAACAAACAGCAGCTCAGAGAATGGCAAAAATGAAGACAGACTTCTAAGTGTACTTTAACAGTACCTGGAATACTGTGCTACAGACATGATCTAATTAGACAGCAAGTCAAATATCAACATCTCATGACTTGATGATCTCTTCTATTGTATCAAAGACCCTGAGAACTTTTTGGCATTTGAGAAAACTGAGACAGTATTTTCAGAAGTTGCATGTGAGTCACTGGGAGTCTCTGATGAACTCCCTCTGAAGGAAGCAGGCCATTGTGCTGTCTTTCCAGCAGAAGCCACAGTGCGTTTTCTGCTTGTGGAGTTTAATCATTAAAAAGAGAGGGGGGGAAAAATCCTTTTTTGCTAGGGCACAGCTAATAGTAGAATGAACTACCTCATTCATCTAAATAAAGTCAGCTCTAAACCATGCAATAACCATTTAAGTGCCTGTCTTGTTAATTATTTCACTGTTTATCTAATTCATTATGAGCATCTAAATAATAAGCTCATTCAGCATTAGCCAAGATCAGACACAGAAGACACCCATTCAGCCTATCCACCCTTCTGCCCACTGGGGTCTGTCCCCTGCAGCCTCACCCAGCTTTATAGGGTCTCTGACTCCCCTTGAGAATGTTCCATCACTCCACAGTTCAATACAGCACAGCTTTATGGAACCTTCCTGTCTCTTCTACCATTAGTTCCTCTATAGCCTTTGTGTGGATTTTTGGGATGGTTACCTCTAATTTTCCAATTTTGTTTCAGGAAAAAAGGTCACCTTCCAGTGTGAACAAGGACAATATTTCCAATGGGAGAGAACAGGTGAATTGTTTCATTATTAATCCACTTTCCTCCTCCTCACCTGTTGCTTCTGAATTAATTATTTTGCATACAGCTACAATAACTGTTCCTCTGAAAATCAGGATTTCTACAAATGCACAGTAGAGCTCACTTGGGAAACAAGGGCAACACACCTTCAAGAGAGCACAAGGAATTGCACCTGCACCTCCCACATGACCTCAATTAAATCCTGCATCCCTTTCAGAAAGGCACAGCACTTGTGATTCCCTTAAGAAAAAGTACATTTCACCTTTCTATGCTTCATTTCAGTTTGGCATTTATACAGCTCAGAAGATAACTACACCTTTTTCTGGTGATGTTAGCTTACGATTAAGTGTTCCTCAAATAGGGGTACCTTTCTTGGAGATGGTAATTGAAGTCAGCAACACATGGACTGGCCTGAGAGCCTGCATTAGCCGTTCAAACACTGTTCTCTTCCACTCCCGAGGAGTGAGCTAATTTTCAGGTGGAGTGCAGTAGCTGGAGCCTTGGAGAAAAACAGAAATGGCAACGTGTCTGGGAGTCTTTTACTTGGTGGACAAGCCCATCACAACATCACTCCAAGTGGCAAAACACAACTGGAACAAATCAAAACAAAGCCACAGCCACCCTTGAGTTCCTACTGAGGGAGTGGTGTTTTCCTCAAGTATTTCCAAACAGCGGTCAGGGTGGGTGGGTGTGGGGAGCCAAAGGCTTCAGTACAAACTGTTTATTGAAATAATTCCCTTTAACCACCCTCCCTCGCACTGCAGTTTTTAGCCATGGAATCACTTGTGCCCTGGGAAGGGTCAAGTATGTACCATTCGTGACTGCAATTAAAGCAGAGTAATTAACCAATCTCTCCATTTCTGCAAGAAAAGCTTCTTAAGCTGATAATGAATTTAAGCACTTGAAAGTAGTGAAACTGATTTTCCATGTAGCAACAGTTATAGCAACTGCCAAATGCTTTCCTCTTGACTGTTCACTGAGCACCTGAAATGATGCACATCATTACTTCAGCAGGCACCAGGGCTGTTAATCTCAAGATTTAGACGAGGCAAAAAATTATAATGCGATAGAGCCACAGAAGTACAAGTGTACAATGTATGCAAATTTTATATGAAACAATAGGCTCTTCTGAGAAATTACAGTAATTTGGGTGTGAGAAAGCAAAAAGACTTAAATCTGCACAAATATTGTTAGGACAGCCAGGGTGAATTTACACAGCACACCAACCGCCAATTAAAAACGTTAAACAAAAGCCAATCATCTTGGTCTGTAAATTTCTTCCTCCCAATTGCTATGTAGGCCCATTATTTAGAGCAGCTGTGTTATTAAGAAAGAAAGGAAAAAACCAAAGCAGCTCTTAGGCACTCACAAAATCCTGGGCAGAACTTTGACCCTGCAGTGAAGGGCTTAGCCTATGTTTAGGCCAGCAGAACCTACTTGAGTTGTGTCCCAGATTTAGCACTCAGAGGAAAATTCATCTCCAGCACAACTCTATTAAATCAATGTGGCATCATTTTAGTCAGGACCCAAGTCTGGCTCATACAACCAAGACACAATTAAGTATCAGGCAAGCAAAATGTTGGAAGGCAGAGAAACTTCCCAATAGTGTTATAAACCAGGATAAATAAACCACAATGACAAGGGGCATCTTTGAGTTACAACTCCATTACAGTTAAGCCATAGATTCTCAGCCACTTTGCAAAACTGAGAAAAAATGTGCCTGCTTCCCATTTTGCAGCTGGACAGCTGCACTCTGAATGCTGCATCAGGAGCAGTGGGTTGTGTCAAGCTCTTCCCTTGTCACCCACTTCTGTACCCCAGGAACCATTCCTATCATTCAAAAGCTGTTTTTTCACAAACTCTTGGGATTCACTTTCAGTCTATTTCACCACACCTCATTTTTAAGATCTTTTAGGAAGCTCAAGCAGCCTAACTCAGGTCAGTACCACAGCAGCTACCCCAAAATGGAAAGCCCAGTCTGAGCAGAGCACTTGGTGATAAGTCAGAGCTAAGGACACCTTAGCTCAGTGAGGTTTCCTGGTCAGTCACCTATACCAACATGTCTCAGGCACAGCTCTGCTAAATCCATGTCAGTGCAACAGTTCAAATGAAGGAACACATTGCTTCTGCTAGGAAAAACATAATAGAAGAAAACAAAAGCCAGAGAGGGGAAAAAAAGCACCAACTGGAAGCTTTTATTGTTTTTTTCTTGAGTGCTATACTACTCTCCCCCACCTCTGAAATGGTTCTGGAACTCTCACAAACACATTGAAAAGACAGAAGCATACAAGAGACCTTGTCCCGGAGGCACAAAACAGAACTGGGTCAGAAAACTGGGTAACATTTGACTTGCTCAGGCCAACACAATCAGGCAAAAAAAGAAGTTTTGATTGGAATGTGGCCATGCTGGCTCAAAGCAGTTATCTCCCACACTGAATTCAGTACTGATGCCTTGAGCAACAGCAGTATCACATTCCGTATTTTGAAGAGGACATGCTTGGTTTCATCCTCCACATTGCACATCCACAGCATCCCTTCTCCACCCAGCAGCAAAGAGGAAAAACCTTTCACAACCTTTTCCTGAGCTTAACTAAAAATCACCTGGTACTTGTCAACAGAAGCAAGAGCAGGGATGACAAAATGTCATCTAAGAGCAGGCACTTGACCTTCCTCTCTCGCAATATCTGAGAGCACCTACCCAGGTACTGCCATTCCTGTGACACCGTGCACGGACTACGAACGGAGCCCCGAGCCCCTGCTCCTCTCCATTTAGATCAATCCATTTGGAGTACCACACATATCTTAATATAAGATGACTTCTAGAACAGTTAACCCTGCACTGCTTTACCTATTCAAAAATTTGCACTGTTTCTCTGCTGCTACAGAGTCCCAGAGATAAAAACGCTCAGGTCTGCTCCTATTCACTGTCCTTCTGTAAAGGCCTTCTTAGTCCCTTTTTTAAAATTTTTTTTCTCTCCCATAGAAGGAAAGGAGGCAAGATTTATTCCCCCAAAACTGTTGAAACAAGACAGATGAACAGAGGAAGACAGAAAACAGCGTGAATGCAGCAAAAGTGCATAAACATGGAGGTGAAAGCACAAGAGTGGGACCCTGCTGGGAGACAGCGTAGGAGCTATTAACACCATGCAGTGCAAACCATGTTTAGACAAACCCTGAGGATACACATCTGGATGGTATTGACAGAAGTGACCTTGCTACAAAAGCAGGGACAGCACCAGCTCTCCAATACTACAGGAGGTGTCCCAAGCAAATAAAGGCCCTGTTTTCATTTGTGTTATATAAATTGAAATAATTCAACCACCTTCCAACAATATTTTACATTTCACAATCGCTTTCATTTTACATCATGGGAAATTCAAAACCAGCATTTATTTTAAAGGTTAAGTAGTTCATAGAAGAGGAAAAGGAAACTGAGGCATAGACTGTCAAAAGATTATTCCCCAGTACTTCAGTGCCTCCAGTAATCCTGAGCTTACACGGCACATTGGAGGTCAGCAAGAGCAGTAATTCTGAAGTGCATCAGTGCCTGACAAACAGACTTGGTCTCTTCTCCTCTTCCATCAACCGAAGAGGAGACTCCGGTTCTTTAACTTTTCAAGCCACTCAAGAGCCCAGCTGAGAAAGTTTATTCTTTCTGTGTGGCAGATTTTGTGAAATGTCCCACAAATGGAAGGTTGCCTCTGGAACTCATTTATCAGGAATTTCAGCAATGCTCTACACAGATGTTGCATATCACTTTAGGCTCCTGCTAAAATGCAAAATGTTGTTGAACTGAAACATGAAGGATTAACTCTACAGGACTTTAAACTGCAAAACTCCCATGAACTCTGACTGCAATTCCCTCTCATGGCAATGAGAATATCCCAACATCCAAGAGTGAAACAACCAAAGCAAAAAACCTGACAGTCTACTGAAGTTCACCGGCACGACGAGACTGGCCAGGGCCCTGTAGGCCACACCTTGTCCTCTTCCCCTCAATTCAGCTGAAATGTGTATGTTTGCTAAACTTTTCCTAAGCACTAAGGATTCTAGTCAATTTTCCTAAATTCTCAACATCAGCAACTGTTTCTGCAGTGGTTCTAATCTCCTTCAGTATTTTCAACAGCATTTTCTGTCTCTAGTTCTTCACCGCCCCCACCCTCCCTTACATCTGATGCCCAACATCCATCTCCTTCAGTAGGTGCCTGCAGCACTCAGACTCCCATTTTGTGACTCTGAAAAGCCAGTTCTTCCACCACGAGCAGGAGCCATTTCTGCCTCGCCTTTCACAACAACCTTTTCCAACCGTCAAATACAATTCATGGGAGCTCTGCCTCAGAGTTTTTATTATCAGTCCCTTTCAATCAAAGGCACTGGGCCAAAATAAACAATCTCACTTATTAGTCCTGCAACTTGCTGTCCATCACTGCTATTCTTAGCACACTTTGCACTGTGTCCTAGGGATTGCTCATTTTGAGAGATGTATAAGGAACAGGATGACTGAGTGGGATTCTTGACTCCTTCAATGGCATAACAGAGAGCCTGAGAAACAGGGATGTACAGAAACTACCCCAATGGCATCCATCAATAGAGGCAGAGACACATGTTTACCTTCTTTACAAGAAGCTTTACAAGCTGGAAGTGTTTGGGTTATTTGTAGAGCCTCAGTTTCAATTCCACGAAGCCTAATCTAAATTTTTGCTGAAGTTGCTGTATTAATAGCAGCTTCTTTCCTCCTGGGAAGTATCAATGCAATCATCTCCTGGACTCTTTAATACAGACTAATAACAAAGCAAGGCAAAAAGCAAACTACAAAGGAGACAACAAGCCAGCTTAGAGAAGTTCTTACCTTTTAGTTGGCAAGCAAATGAAAACTCCGTATCTACAAAGGTAGATTAAGTATTTCAGAAACGTATTTCTTATTCCTACATGGTGAGAAAAGCCTTTTCCAGTAGATTAAGTCCCTCAGTTCAACCTTAACATTAACATAAACTTTTCAAGTATTTTCTGTTCTTGCAGATCATCTATGTGCTTTTTAAAAACCTTTTTCACAGAGAAGTAAAAAAGTTCTCTAGTCTCCAAACTGAAGCCAGCTCTACATACACTCATAGGTGCAATCTTGAGCCCTGCTATTTTGTTACATGGACAGTAAGAAAAGCGTGGCTGTTGTAAAAAGTACAAATCCTGAAGAAGTCATGAACGTGAGCTGGAAAACAGAGCACCATTCTGTAAATTTTCTAGTCTTGCAACCAATTTTGACTGTTGTACACACACTTACGTGCTTCTCTTACAAAGCCTCTTCAGTCCTTTTTCTGGCTCAGCAGCTCACTCACTTATAGAGATCCTTCTGGGAAAAACTATTTTTTCTTCTTTGTACCCTTGCTGCTGATTTCCATGCTAATTAATGAATAGATGAGGTTCACTATAGGCCATCATTCCTCGTTACTGCACAGCTCACCACGGCGCTGGTCTGTCCATCTGCTGTGCTGGTGAGGCTGGCTGGTGCCACAGGATCCGCTGGCAGGCTCCAGGGCAGGCAGCCAAAGAGCTGCTGGCCTTGCAGCAACATCAACCTTCTCCCTTAAAAATGCCACATCCTTCTCCCACAAACACAGCAACTGCTCTCCAGCCGAGCCATCCAAATCACTCCACTACCTTAGCATGAAGATATATCCTGAGCTTTGAAACAAAACGTTTTTGTGCTTGAAGGATGTCAGGGGTTACTTACAGAAACCTGTCCAAATATCTCCCTGGGTTGTGGAACAGCCAAGCACAAGAACAGCAGTCATTCTGACAGTCAGGCCAGGACCAGGTGTCTACAGCAAAGAGCCATTTTCTTGGTCAGAAGAATGGCTTTATGAGTAAGTTTTTATGTAGTGGTTGAATGATACCCATAAAACTTCTTTGATTTAAAGCTAATTTGATGTAGATGAAATAAATCACTGGGTAGGCCTAGTTTTACTGGCTCGATTATCTTTAAGCTTTTCCCCTAGTTTATTGGGCAACATTTTCAAAAGCCCTCAAGTTCTCCTGATGTCTCCTGGTATTCCTCCCACCAGTGCAAGCAGATGCACATCTCTAAAGAACATAACCCTATTACTTTGCTTATAATAACCAAATAGACCTTATGGAAACAGATTTCATCTCCTATGCACAGGAAAGTGTCAGCAACGCAACCATGATATATGGAGGTGATGAAAGATGGAGCAAAGTGTTTTGGAACCAGTTTCCACAGGAGCAGCCCAAGCACCCAGCAGTGTGAGAGGACACAAGGCTTGTGCTGCAGCCAGCTTCTGGCTGGACACATCCAACAGCAAACCACTCACTAGAACACATCATCACCTCCTGATGTGCTTGATTCCTCAATATGGTAATGCAAAAATAACATGGCTGCATCACAGTGATACAGTAGGAAAATCATACACCTTGGATTTTTTGTCCTATATTAACGTAACGGATTTTCCATTAGGCAAGGACAGTCTTTCAGAGTAATATTTCACGGGGGAAAAAAAAACCCACCAGCTTTTCAGGTTCTGAATAGGAAAAAAAAAAAAGCCTTTACAGATATCCTTTTGAAAAAGGACCACTGAGACCAATTCTGTTGTCTACTTTAGAGATCTTTAAAAGACATTTCGTAATTTTGAGCCAAAGCACATCACTCGGTCATGGGGAGGGAAGATGAAAGAAAAGGGGAAAACAATTTAATTTCCCCATCTCATCTGAACACGCATCAAGTGAGCCTTTCAACAATCTCATAAAAATGTGCAAGGCAGACAGAAAATAATTCAAGATGCATTTAGAATTTATTGACTTGGCCTGGTCATACGTTTGATAACATATCTTGCTGTTGGTATGGCAAGTGGGGAAAATAAAATTAAAGCTGATCTGTGAAAACTGGCAGGCTTAGCTTTAAATGGAGCTTCAAACCATACCAAAACAAAAAAGATCTCATCTTTCTCTGGAAAATACACTCAAATGTCTCCAAATTAGCCCAATTTAATTCAAAATAACTTCCTGAAGAAGAAATGGGCAACAAAACCACTCGTGGTGATAGATATAAGAGACTGAGCACTTCAAGACTAGTCACTGGCCCTTTGTTCCTACTGCTCCATGCAGCCAGCGAAAATTCCTTTACAGGAGAAGCTCTACTTCAGAACTGCTACCGGAAAGAAGCCCAGTACTTTACATCCTGGCTACATCAGTTTGACTCTGCCTTATTTAGTACTTTCTGCCTGAACAAAGTCACAGTATTTTGTCTGGGGGTGAGATATTAATTTACAGGGAAAGGTGAGGGTGGTTTACGCCAAGAAGAGTCTGTCAAGCAGGGATATATGATCTCTAGCTTTCTGTTACACAACAATTCATCCTTTCCCCAATCTTTCTCCATCGCACAGCCAGGATGTTGCCAACTTTTTCAGCATGACTTCTGCAACGATGGCTTTACATGGCATGGGACTGTGTCACCACCTGAGGAGGAATCTGCACCTCTTAGGGAAGCTCAGTACTTGCTTGAACTATTTGTAGCTCTGGTGGTTCTACAGAAGGGCTTCAAAACCAAAATCTTAAAGAATTCACTCAAGGCTGAAGTGCAAAAACGTATTAAGAGATGTGAGATGCTCCCATTTCTTTGTGGTTTTTTAACTCTTCAAACTTAGGTCAACTTCTCCCCTGGACCTGGGGAATTTTTGAAGTCCAGGCTGCCGAGAGCACACCAACCAAGGCACACAAGCAGATCTTGGATAGAAGACAAGAGTGCAAGAAAATCCAGACACTATTCAGTCTCCCTAGTTTATGTCTAGAATAAGTCATCTGAATTTGATTGTGTTTCAAGAGAAAATAACTAAAATACCCAGTGGGATTTTTTTTTAATTTACTTTTGAATACACTTATGAGAAGGGCTGGGGAAGAAGCCTCTTGTTGCAATGCCTTTCAGCTACAGAGAAAGCAATCCAACCTTTTACAAAACAAGAAACACAGCAGAAAACAGAAACAGCCAAAAGCTTTTCAAAATGATTAAGCACAGTGCTATCTTGCAATCTACCTCTTGATTAAAGGAAGAGGTTTGGGATGCTTCAAAAGGTACAAAATTTCACTGAAAAAGCCACCACCTCAGCACTGAGAAGAGAACAGCAAAGCCTGTCTGGGCTCAGTACCAACCTCAATGGCCTCTCCCCAGGATTATCTCTGTAGCCTCCCATTCAATGCTATTTAACACACCACGGCACACATTTTAGCTGCTAATTCAGCTCTCCGGTCAAAACAGGCAACAGAAGCAAACGGATAATTTCTCCCCAGACCCTGATTTCAAATTAACAATCATTCATTTATGCACAGCAGTGTTCACAAATTCATCCCCAGCAGCCCCTGGAACACAAAGCTGAGTATGGTTTCCATGAGCCCAGATACAGAGATTGAAGGAAGGACCACCACTAAAACAAAACAAAAAAAAAGGAATAAACTACAAGGGAGTCAATGATGTTTCAAGGCATGTAGCAAGTCTGATCACTCTGCCAGTTCTTCAACTGAACCACAACTGAAAAGCCAATTTAATAAACATCTCTCATTTCAACAGGCAGGACACCAGCAGGCACCAAGAAATGTTGCAGCTCAGCAAAAAGATAAGGCAGTGATCGTTGGGTGGGTATAATAGAGGGATTATTTTACAATTACAGCAACAATGAAAAAGCAATTTATACAGTAACACGCTGATGTACTGGCAAGCGCCTGTCCAAAGGGATTAAATAAAAGTCTGACACAGACTATAGACAGAAGAATGTCTTTAGCAAAAGGTTTATGAACTTCCCTAGACAGTCATATTTCTAAACAATGTCTCTTAAAGACAGCATCTTGCATTTAGACCCGTTTTAGGTAACGGAGGCACAATGCACAAATAAGAGATAAAGATCACTTTGAGAATTCTTATTTATGTAAAGAAAAACAAAAGCATATATGAAAAAGCTAGGTCACTTTTCATTGCTTCAGAAAGCATACTTCAGTGGCCCTCAAAATACCTTAATTTCTTGGGTTAAAAATGGTCAAGGAACCCCAGAGGTGACACAGGTAGTTTTTGGAGAGCTCCTGCTACAGCAGTGACTTTGACAGAATATTTCAGAAGCCCCCAACAGGAATATTAGGCAATTATTCCTCTCTCAACCCATGAGAGAGGAAGCTATCCAGGAACACCTGGATGGACAGAATGGTTCAGAGTGTCTCTTGCTGCTGAAGCAACACTCCTGGTACTCTGACAAAGAGCTGTTTAACAGAAACAACTTGCAAGGATAACCTGCAGGTAGATCAGGCTCCCTTCCAGAGCAGGGAACATCCAACTGAGAAGGAAAAAAAACCCCATGCTTCAGAAGAGAAATTCGGGTAGTTCAAAGGGAGGGCAGATGAACATTTTTACAAACCACAGAGCTTTTAGCTCTGGTTGATTTATTAAATGGGTCGTCCTCTTTTTCCTATCACTTCAGGCAACAGTTGAATTATTCAATGAGCTCCAGTTGACTATGTTGTTTCTAAAACACTTGGGCTACCTCTGGGGAAGGAAGACAAGAGGCGAAGGGGAATAAAAACATGTTTAAAAGTTAAAGAATTTAACAGAAGTGGGTCCTATTCATTTACGAGAAGTCTCAGAAGCAGAGAGGAAGTCAAGCATTTTTGTGAGTCTCCTGGCTAAGGAAACTTGTACCACACGGAGAAGTGGAGATGTGCAGCTCAGCTGCAAAGCTCATAGCACGGGGGCAGCCTTGGTGCTCCCATACCAGGCCAAGGGTGATGCCCCTGCTGCTCACACAAACAGGACTCATGGCTCCAGCCTCAGGGATACCCACCATGTGTCTGGAAATAAACACATGCTTTACCCTCTGAACTTTCCCATCCCTAAAAGAACTGTCAGAAGAATTTCTCCTGCAGTCCAGTTGAGAGAAAAGCAGTTTTCAGACAATCCTTCAGAGGTTATTCAGGGACTTTTTTTTGCCAGCCCAAAGCAGAAAAGGAATGAAGTCAGCCTCTAAGTGAGGCAAACACCAAATCATCAGGCTAACAAAATAACATTCCTCTGAACACACCATTTCTCACGGATCACTAGTTCCAGGACTTAACTTCATAGTGGCATTTAATTAATGAAAATGCTGTGTGATGTGAACAGAGGTTAGTTTTCAGATGTTTTTCAGATTTCAGCAGTAGCAGAAGGGGTTGGTCATGAAGCAGCAGATGAGCTCTTGCAAAACTATTTATCATCTAGAAGGAAGAGATATTTGCTCCAGAGAAGGTCAGCTTGACAAAAGAAAGCCTGTTGACAGCAGGGAATCCTGCTATCATTTGTGCTTGCTCAGTAACTGGAGCTGGTTGCAGGAAAACACAAGGATCCATCAGCATCAGCCAAGACAAAATCAAATCAGGAAATACATTAAAAAATTAATATCATCAAAAAAAGCAAAGGACCTGGTAGCAAATCACTGACATCAAAACCACACAGTTTTGACAAAACCACTACACTAAAAAAAAAAAACTCAACCAAAACCTGTAGATCGTTTACTCATGTTGACGTATTTTACTACTGCTCCCAAACACCTGCAAATCAGATATGTATATTTTAAATTAAAATTAGTTATTTACAGCTTCTTTAAAGATTACAAGAAATTTACAGGTACATAATCTATAAAAACACAACCGGAGCATTATGACCTGAGTAAATCAGAGGACTCCACATGCCAGCTGATGCTCAAATATAAAGATTGAAACCAGACTGCAGCATTAACAGCTGATGAGAACTTTGGGAATGTAAAGATGGTAAAAGTCAGCAAAACAAGAGTCAGAACAAATTATCAGGGGCCCAGACCTGGGCCCTGTAAATCTGCCCACCCTACCAAGTTTCATGGGCCAAGTACTGGATATTGAATTCACTCTTTCCACCCTCAGGTGAGTAGGATAAATAATAGTATATACTCACTGGATTTATCTTCCCTGAAGAATTCCCATTTCTGTCAAATTTTGTCTTGAACCGAAGCACTCCATCCCAACTGCTGCACTGTCCTGGGTACCTGATTTGTTTCTGCCTGCTAACTCCTACATGGCTTTGACTACAAAACAGTCAAGATCATTTCCCAGTGATCTCTTAATACTTCTTCCTGCGTCTTACTAAAATTTCTTCCCAGTTTCTTCTTTGGTTGCCGTTTATTTTTTGTACAGATGAAATCTGTCCAATCCAGCAAGTCCAGGTTCTCATTACTGCAGAAATAGCATTGATGCAGGAATTTTAAATATGTGGGTTTAGTTGGTGCGTGCTCATTGGGATAACTGTGAATGCAGTGTAAGAATTACTCATTGCAGTGATTTCAAAAGGATACTTTAATAGCTTTTTGTAAAAAAGGAAGTTTGAGCTTCTGAATCACCTATGGAAAACAATCAAATCTGCCTATTTTTTTTCTGAACTAAGAACATAGTCTTTTTGTTGTATTCCAGTAAAGCTGCTTCATTGTAACCGGGCTTATTGCACAATGCCAATTTTCAGCCTCTAGTGTCATTGGGAAATTCTCACTCGAGTAACTTCCATTCAGTCCTAGCCAAAAGCGTTAGAATTTATATAAAGCTGACGTGCTTTACTCAAGAGAACAGCACCCAACCAATCCATTTCAAACAATCAATAAAGTTTACTACACAGACCCAAAATTCAATATTGAGGACACATCTTTGAAGTAATCTAGAATATCATCCCTGAGAGAAAACTACTCACTAAAGCCACCTCATTTTAAGGTTATTTTTGTGGTTTGTTTCGTTTTTTACAATAAGCAAACAATATTATGACAGAAATTATGCAATAGACAGAAAAGAGGCTTATCTAAAGTAAATAAAGCCTTCTGTTTGCAAGTAGCTGACAGCATTTGGTATTTCTCATTCCCTCCCCCTCTTTAAGAGCAACTTTTCCAGTTACAAGTCAACTTTTAGAAGAGCTTTTCAGGTGAGTAATGACTCCCTTCTTGGTGTGGCCATTCTCATGGCACCACTGAGCAGGAAAATTGATAGGACATGGCGCAAATTTGACAGTGAGCAGTTCAGACACCGAAAGCTGCTTAAACTTGCAAAGATTTTTTTTATCTTCACTTTTTGGAACATTAGGTACATTACGAAGAGCAATGCAAGCTTGAGATGCAGCAATCAGTAAGTTCAATGCAGCTCAGGAATATTTACAGAGTTTCTATTCAAGTAACTCCACTTTCCTCAGACTTTCAGAAACATCATTTCATCACACAACCTTCAGACAGCCCCCCTGGAGATGTCTTGCATTAACCAAATGATGCAGCACCAGCAGGTAAGGGGCTGCCAGTGGGTTTTTGGTGACAAAGAGCATAGGGGCAAGATGTTCAGGATGAGGAACCTCTCGTCCAAACCTTCTCTACAGACCAATCCTCTTGGTATGTTACAGGTGGTCACATTTTCTCCTAACAGCCATCAGAAGAGGAACACTGAGGGCAATGCTCCAGGGAGAAGGTGCCTCACATCAGCCTGGGAACAGAGGAAGCTGCCTGCAAAGCAGAACTGGCAGGGTGTGCTGGCAGGGTGAGCCCGTGCACTCGCAGTTTCTACAGCATTCACAGTTCTGCCTGCTCGACCTCTCTAACCAAGGACTCCAGGCTACACCAGACAGCTCAAAGAGCCATATCCACGGACACTGACATACTACCAAATACACGAGAGAAACAGAAAGGACAGAGGTACTGTCCTATTCAAATGAGAGCTTTCAAACAGGAAATGCAACCAGAAGCAGTCAGGACAACAACCTAACATTGTCTCCAACAAGATTTAAACAGGAACATCATACATTTATCTACAAATTCCCCCCATTTATTTTTTTACTATCCAGTAGAAACAGGTCAGACATCCCATGTACATGTAAAAACTCCCACTGGCTGTACTTTGTGGGCAATGTTGACTACATATGTTTCACTTGCCACGTCTCTTACCACCTACTGAATATACAGGGATCAGCATCTGGACTCCTCACTGTTGCTGGCAACACAGATACAGGAAAAGGTCCAATCTTCCGCCCTGGAGCCACAAGTGCTTCTGGCACACTGCCTGCTCTCAGCCCACATAGGGCACATATTATTTACTTTGTCAAAATGTTCAGAGACATTTAACCTACCCAAGCACTGTCCACTTGTCTGCCCACAGGGGAGAGGAACAAAATTAGTCATTATAAAGAAAGTAAAAAAGCCTCCTACAGCTCCTTTTCCTCTCTGCTCTGTGAGGAACATGCCCAGCTGAAGTGATTCCAGCAGAGGCAAATACCCTGAGCCTTCAGCAATTACATGAAGGGGAGTCAACAGGAGGAAACTCTCCAAGGTCTAGATCGCTGAATGGGGCAAGACACTACAGGGTGTCCCAATATGCCTTTCTTCTTTACGTTGTTATCAAGAAATCTAGATTCAAATCATCAGACTTAGTACTTTTATCATTTCAGATTTTGCACAGAGAAGTCTTGAAAATCACATCACTCACTGGAAAGAGGAATTTTTGGTTGACCTACCTCAAACTTCAGAGTAGCTGCTTCCTGATACTTTCACAGAAGTAGTCAACAACACACAGAATGCCACATTAGTTCCCCACAGCTGAGCTAACAGACTTTTCTGTGAAAACCACACTGGAGTAGGGTTCCCCAGGTCAAAAGCCAATATGGAACCCCTCTTCAGCCTGATGATGGGCCCCCAAAGCTTGTCCCGACTCTTGGCAGCAAAAGGAGCTTTACCCTTAAGAATGGGTGGACTTTTTGACTAATTTTTTTCTGTTTAATAAAAACAAGGCATACAAGATGGAAGGTGGAGAGAGGGAGGACAAAGCAAACAGTCTAAGATCCTTTTTAAGATTGTTTTTCTGTAGAAAAATAAACAAACCCAGGGAGCCTCATGGCATAGGAGGTTCTAACTGTCCTCTGTACACCTTCCAAACACAAGAAAGAAAAACAAAGACATTAATCTGGGCAGTAACAATGCCAATAACTACATTTCAAAAGCCACGGTGCAATTAAGGTGCCTCACTGCTGCATCAACACCACAATACCTCATGGTAGATAAGAAATGTGGAATTGGAATTCTCCAAACCTACAGGAATAGAAATCTCTCATCAATTCCAGGAATGATCAGGGGAAAAAAAGTCTTAACCTTTCTCCACTTGATAAGCACCTGTCACCTTTAAAGGATGACAAAAATACTCTTTCCGTTCCCTTAAAATCTGGAAATTTCACAGGGAGTTATTTCCCCAGCAATGATCCTCCTGCACTTGGCTCACTAGTCTGCTGTCATTCCAAATGCCTCTGGAAACATCAGCAGGATCCAGATACCCCAATTAAAAGCTGGCATGTAGTCAACTGCACTGCTGAACAACCAAATGTTTGTCCTCCAATTACTGTCCAACAACTCCCTCTGCAAAACTGCCCCTCCAGCACTGCATTCTGCAACTGGCAATAGTTGATTTGGGAAGTTTGCAACAGGTTTAAAT
This sequence comes from Vireo altiloquus, assembly GCA_013396875.1. NCBI lineage: Eukaryota > Metazoa > Chordata > Aves > Passeriformes > Vireonidae > Vireo > Vireo altiloquus. The sequence continues at coordinate 1,072,288 of VZRF01000723.1, read as the reverse complement.
AAATATATCACTTTCCTAACAAAAACAGTGAAGTTATTCTAGGTATAGTACAACCAATTTAGTTCTGTTACTCATAAAAGCTTTTAAAACCTGTCTCCATGGCTCTCCTAGGACTCCAACTTATCTTTTATTAGATAAAAGTAGATCCTAGGAACTTAATTGTTGTCCTTCTGATACAACTGCCTCCTGTCTTCAACCACCACAGTCTGAGCTACTGAAGGAGACACTGCCATTACCTGAGGCCTCCTCTTCAATAAAATGCACGGCATGGAAAATGCAGAAATAGGTCACTTGGAAGAGGGGGGTCACAACCACACAGAACTTGCAATGAACACATAGACCACATATGGCAAAATAATGGTACACAAAGATGCTCAGCCTTTTCTACAGAACTCTGCACATCACTGCTCTGACTCACGGTTCATGAGGCTCACACAAAATGTCTGTTTAGGAAAGAGTACCGAGTTGAACTTTTGAAGAGAGAGGCAAAAGGAAGAAAGTCAATTCCTTCCACAAATTAAGCAATGGAGCTGCAGAGACTGTGCACCCACTACAGCAGAAAAGGCCTATTCCATTTATCTGCTGTTACTTAATTCACAACCAATTTATTTACATGAGATTTTCCTTAACAAACAACATTCAAGTGGAAGTCGTAAGTAGTTTACTTGAAAAGACAACAGGCAGCATTGAACTATAACATCTCCTAGAAGCTAAAGTGGATATGCCTTACAATCTTTCTTTTTTGAGCTGGTCATTTGAACAGAGGAGTTCTGGAAACAAACAAAATACCATCAAAATCAGTACTGTGGCTCCTCTTCACTGTGTGAAATAAACTTCCACCCTTCTAAACCAGCTGACTGGTTATACCAGCATCACCTGAGCTTAGCCCCTTACAATGTTTTAATTTATTTATTTTTCAATGGGATATCCCTTGAATTTTTCAGCATCTTGGCATGCTTGGTGATTGTTTGAAAATATTTATCAGAAGATATGCCAGCCTGGAAATAGAAACATGGTGTGAGATCTTATCAGCTTAAATAAATACCTCAAGGGATGGCGCAGGAAGGATGGAGCCAGTTGTGCCCAGGGTAAGGACAAAAAGCTTTGGGCACAAACTCAGTCACAGAAGGTTCTGTCTCAAGACCAGCAAACACTTTTTCACTGTGTGAGGTTGACTGAGCACTGGCAGAGATTGCCCTGGGAGGCTGTAGAGTGTCCATCCTTGGAGATGTCCAAAAGCCAGCTCCAAGTGGCCTTTCCTGAGCAGAGGGCTGGACCAGACAACCTCCAGAGATCCCTTCCAACCCCAGCCACTTGGTGATTCTCTTGCTCCATTTGGTCACCAAAATATATCCCACTGTTTTTGAAATTATAAATCTGCATTCCAGTTCCTCTCCAGGCACTCCCCACCTTAAGCAAGCCAACAGGGAAAAACAAACCTCAAAGCCTTTCTGAATTGCCTCCTCCACATTCAAATCTGCAGTGGCCATAAACTCATGCATAGTAATGATCAGCTTTACTTGGGGCTAAATAAACAGACTTCACTCAGCACTGCTTTCTCACTGTGGCACAGAAGACCGTGAGTTTCCTTTTGCTCATCAGACAGGCAAATATATATAAAAATGAGTCTGGAACTTTAGAAGAATTTGTCTTTTGGCTATCTACACCATCCACAAAACGTATGTCCAAACAATTAATATGCCATAATTTTAAGTGATACAAATTAAAATAAGAAATACCTGTTCCACACAGTTTAAAGCATCTCACTATTTTCAGGCATGGTCTGAAAGCTACACTCCTCAAGACACCAGAAGTACTGATGTTCTCCCTCAGATAACCCCAACTTCCATCCCCTGCTTTCCTCATGGCAGAGCACAGTATCCAGGAACTGTGGCCTGCGTACCTTTACCTCAGTAACAAAGTGCTGACAATCTCTCCAGAATTCATTCCGTTAAAGGAAGGAGCAAAAGTTCAAAGTTTTCTCTAGGAGATGTGCTAAAGCTTCCCTACTGTGTCTCATCCCCCCACTCCCCAGCTGTACTGGACGGCCTGGCAAAGCTGTCTCTGCTCACCTTCAGCCTTCTGTGATCCAGCTAAAGGGATCGTTTCAAGAAGTCAAAGCATGCAAACATACCCTTCAAAATCTCCCTTTTAAGAAGCACCTTAAAATCCGCCTCTTCATCAGTCATCACTGCAAAAACCTCTCCACTCTCTGCCTATGTGACCTGACTTATTTAGAGAACAGGTTTCTGAGGTTCCTGTCTGGCAAATCAACCCCCTTAAAGCAGACACCTTTAATCACATGGTCCCCACTAGGAGTAAGAGGCATGTTCTCATGTATGTTCTTTAAGCCTGCAATATATTCCTAATACTCTAGCAGATATCTGCTCTCTGTCATACTCTGTGCTTGTTTAACCTTTCCATCATTGTTGTCTAGAATTAATTCCATGTAATCTCTGACAGACTGTCTCCATGGTACTGACACATCGCCCCACATTATTATATGCTGACATTCACAGCCACTTCACAAGAAAAACTGTCCTCACTTAGATGCTAAATCAGCAGCCACAGTGTGCTCGAAAGTGCTTCTCACTAAATTGATCCTTGTTATTGTCAGCCACAAAAACGCAACTGATACATGGCACACAATCTTCATTCGTCACATTTCAATTAAACTTCAATACGACTGACTTGAAGAGTGTCACCATCATCACCAGATGGCTGAAAGCTCAACTCAGCACCAGCAAACATAACTTGCTGTGCCATCAACACTCTCCATTTAACAGCCTCCTGCTCCTGTTTGGTAGCAACTCACCAGCCTCCTAAAGCAAGAAATCCCAAAGGTAACCCAGAGCTTGGATCTAGTTTGACAGTTTGCAGCATCTAAATCACCTACAGGGCCTTGTGGATTGTAAAGATATCATCAAGGGACGTGAAGAACAGAGAAGCCTCCCATCTCTCTGCTACAAAGTTTTCACATACTCATATGGATGCTTTTTAGTTCTGGAAAACGTTTAAGGAAGCTGAAATTTTCAGAAGTACGTTACAAACGAGGCATTGAGTAGTTCCCAAACCTTCTTGATAGCCAACAGCTTTCTGCACTTAGAAAATTCAGTGAGCTGAAAGGAAAAAATATATAGCTATTTGAATTAGTGTATTGTCCTTCCAAAATAAGGAGTGCTAGGCTACAGAGATTTATCTTATATTATTTCAATAGTCAGCTAAATATAGAAAAATGGTAATTATTTAGCACATCTTTAAAGCAACGATTTCCCTCCCAATTAATTTCCAGTTCCTCAGATTAATTATCTACTCAAATTTTTTTGATGCACACACTGCAAGAAGCTGAATGTGTTTCCTGTAAATTAAATCACCTTCAGAGATAATGATGATCCTAAAAGAACTTCCTAAGCAAAGAATCCCAAGTCCACTCCACTAAATCTGCCTGGATGGGGAGAAGGCAGAAACTGATGTCACAGTTTACTGTCAGACAGTAAACTCTGGAGTTTGAACCCAAGTAACAAGCTGCTTTCACTTGTCCTCAGGGTAAATGACCCCAACATAATATCAAGTATTTCCGGCCCAAATAAGAACAAAACTCGTCCCTCCCCACAAAAACAGGGATCTTCATTAGGGATCACAACCTCAGCCACTGTGAAGCCCTACTCAGGAGCTGTAATGTCTACCAACCCTGCAGATAGCCCAAACCTGTTTCTGTCAAGTTTATTGACAAAGCTCCTGTAAATTTCTCTAATACATGATTATTAGAGAAATTTAAAACCTGGGGAGAGAAGTGGAAAGCAGAGATCAAGCACTGCCATCTTGATACCAGACCAGCAGTACCACCAGGGCAGTGCAATGCACACTGCTTGCACCCAGGATCAGGCAGAAACCATGCAGACCTTTCTCCACCCAGAGCCAAGAGAATAGCTCCTATTATTGTCTTTTGAGCATTTCTCTATTCTCCTACCCTGTGGCCTTATCCTGGGAAGGGCAGTGTTCCAAAAGCCAAAGAACAAAGCAGGAGAGGCACTTCACCTCTGAGGAGGGCACAGAGCTCCCCTGCACTGCAGAGCCCCTGCCTTGCCGGGGGGGACAGAGGTGCCAGTGCAGAGATTTCCCTGTCATAGGACACACTCCTCAGCCATCTGTGACAGGACTCGCTCTGAACCTGCCTTCATATTCATCTGAAACCCGCCTTCATATTTAATCCAATCCTCTGGGGTGCACCTGCGTGGCTTTTGTCTCATGTGGAGGCATGAGGGGGCAGGAGATTTTCTGCAGATAAGAGATTACTTCAGCATTGTACAATCAAAAGACAAGAAAAAAAAAACTTTATTACTCAAAGCTCTGTCATTTGAGCACAACTAAGGGGAACTTTTAGAACAAAGCATGTCTGAAATCAAATATCTGCTAAAAGCTTACACATTTCAAGCCTGTCTAGATTACTAACTAGGTCTAAGCGGAAATGCACAATCAGACAACAGAAAGAGGCAGGGTTAGCATACAGTGCAATGATCTTATAAAATATTTAAGCAAAGCATGTGACCATTGATAATATGCACTTTGATTGAACAATAGGCTGTGCACATAAACAACATGGGGCTTTGGTTTTTTCCTCCAAACCTCCAGCATAAGGGTATCTGTGGGGCAGGGAAGAAAGAAAGAAAGTTTAAGAAAGAAAAACCAAGCAATATACACAGGGACATCTTCCAAATTTGCATGGTACAGTCCCTGTAAGGTATATTTGTAATATTATGCACAATCTAGTTTAAGAACAGACACATGTACACACTGGGAGGTTCTGGAACCTTTAGGTTTTAGAGGAAGCAACACAAGAGGAAGGATTCTGCTGAGAACAAAGCTCTCATATTTACCTCCGGTCAGCAACTCCAGCAAGCTGTTTCTGTGCTGAGGCTGGACAAACCCCAACAAATCCATGGTTTAATTATTAATAAAGCCCCCACCCCAGCTAAGGCAGGCAGGCAGCTAACAAGAGTATAAACATATTAAAGTCCAGTATTTTTAGTTCACCTGCTTAAAAATCAAGCAAAGATTTTTTTTCAAAAATTAGAATACCAGAAGGAGACCAGGTAACAGGACTAAATTTCATTTCTCTTCTGCAACACACACTTCATCTGATCACAGCACCGACTCATGAAACCACCCATGGACAAAGCCTGGGTAGGCTCCCTTCCTGTTCCAAACTTCACACCAGAAAAACTCCAGGAAAATTGAGCCAGCAGTGATAATTTCTCCTAAAAAACACCCAATCAGAGATTATAAATATTTGCATGCCTTGCTCTACTCTTAACAGACTGACATCAGGCAAAAGCAAGTTCTACAGGACCTCATATAGCACTTCAGCTGTAAAGTTCACTTGCTTACCAACCACAGAGCAGGGGAAGGCTTGCATCCAGGAAATACTCCCGGTATAGTGTGTGACAGATCAAGACTTGGGGAAAAAGTGTGATGGAGGTTATAGGCTCTAGCTGTGAGTTTATTAAATTCATGTCAGCCTAGGGACAGGATGAAGCAGGAAAAGTCACTATGAACTGTACACTCAGTTCCAGCCATCACTTGGAGCACTGCACTGAACTGCACGGTCTGAACACCACAGCTGACCCATCCCTCAGTTCAGGAAGCTCTGTCTCCTTTTATCTAGGGGCATTCAAATCTTACCAGAAAACAGCTAGACAACTGGCTACTGTTAATTTGTGTTAAGTGAGGAACTCTACACAAGGAGCAACGCTGAGGCTTTCTAGGAAGGTAACTCTCAATAGCTTACTTCAGCCTTGGTAAGTAGTAAAAATACAAAAGCATTTCCTATGTTAAAACACAGTAGATCCGATTTACGCTCAGAGGGAAAACATAAACAATTAAGAATGCATCATATCATGCCCTTTGTCCTCCTCAGTCTACCTTCATTACCACTCCAAACCCTTGAGAAGACTTTAATTAATGTCTTTAAGGCTGAGAGTGACCCTTTGTAAACAAACATTCTTGTACAGATGCAGTAAGCTGGATGACCACCCTGACCACCATCAAGCACTACACAGTTTCCACGAAGGAGCTGATGTTATACAAAAATCCAAAAGATAATAAAGACTCTCTTTTCAGAGCTACTACACCTTGAATGCCAGCAAAACACTGTACCAGCTTACACAGCTGAGAAGACAAAGAGGATGAGTAACAGCAAACATAGAAATGTAAGTAGAGACAAATTCTACTTTGGAAATTGATATTTTAAGGTATTTAGACCTGTAACACTGACATTTATCCATAAGCTGGAGTGGGAGTCAAGTCTACACCCCAATGAAACCTCCAGTGTTCCAGATGTACCTGCAGTTGTCCTCATCTGCACATCTACAGGTTAAAAACAAATTAAATCACAAGCCAATATTCTGAAGCACAAGTTTTCCACTGCATTTGTGGCTACTGTGTGCATTTAGGCTCTTTGCAAAACACTTCTTTAAACTGCTGCCTATTGGACACAAAGCAGAGAGAAAAGCTCTAAGAAAGTTCTGTAAATTCTGGGATAATCCCAATACTGGTCAACCATATATCTTATTTGAAAACTGTAATCAATACTGGAGATATAAAATATTAAAGAAATACTTAGGCAGATATCTGTACCCCTCACAGCTACTACAGGATGGAGCTGCACGGTTCTGCCACTCTTGCTGGATTTGTAACTAACTGCATCTGAATTCAACAGAGGAGACTTACGAAAAATTTATCTTATACCAGGACAACGTTTTGCTTGAGGTATCCCCCCCAATAAAGTTGAAACACCTATGCTATTTTTACAACAATAAAATAATTACTTTTCTGTTAGTGAGGTTGCACAGGACACCCTTGTCAACAAGGCAAAGGGTTAAAACTGTCATAAAAGATGAAAAGAGCAGAGCAATAGTATTACGCTGAAATCCCAGGAGGTGACCAACATCTTACTTAGGGGAAGATTCATTCAAATTTCATCAACCTATTGAGTGAATAAGGTAGGCAGAAAGGATGCTGGTATCAAAGGGAAATTAATGATGACCTGAATCTGAAACACAGCAGTCGCCCACACAGAGACTGAGACTCACAACGCCTCTGTACCGCCCGGATTCGTCAGAGAAGGCTGCATTCTGGGACATGTCAATTAAAATTAAGAATGAAATAACTCTGTGCAACGGTGCTGAATGGCATTTTCTCTCAAGAGACCACAAGTTCCTATTGAGATTTCAGCTGGGCAATCAGATTTCCATCCTTAACTCTTTCATTTCCAATGCAATTGATCTGCTCATGACACTCTTCCCTTTCCTTCCATTCTCAGCTTATGCAAAGACACGATTTTATAAAGTCCTGGACCTACCTGTAGCAAAATCTGTACTTCTCCAGAGTTAATGAGACACGAGTTCTGAAGAACACCAGTTCTAAAAGGCTGTGGGCGCTATCAGCACCGAGTCTAGAAATTCAGGAACAAGATAAAAAACTGAGAAGTGGCACTGTAACCCCAGGCTGAAGTGCACTGCTCAACCAGGCAAACCAGGCAACAGCTCTGAGAAACTGGACCTCAAGAGCTGCCAGGGCCAATATTTGAGTTTCTTTTGTCCAATGGAGGAGTCAGCCTTCATCACCTCACATTACCTCCCCCACACACCACATGTCCCAGAGCTGCTTCCCAGCAACGCCAACAGCCCCTGCTCAGGCTGGATGGGACCAGGAGCCCACACAACCCTCTGGGCACTCAGGGCTGCACTCCAGTACAGGAAATACAACAGAGCAGAACCCCAAAACAGAGGGTATCTATCTGGAGTATATTCTGAAGTGCTCAACAAAGTCATCTTGACATTTTACTTCAGGAGAAGATGGGAGTTGTATTTTAAGAGGGAAGAAAAGTACCTTTTCCCAAATTTTTGCCATTCAAAAATCCACAGGCAGTATTAGGAAAAAAAGTAGTTTAAGTGTTGTGTTTCAATCATTAACTTAAATTTAAAAGGCATATTTCAAAAACATTTATCTGTAATTTACAGTCAGGAGAAAACTAATTCTCCTTGTCCCTTTAAACTACAAATTTTTAGAAGACTAAAACAAAACACTTAAGGGAATTTTAAAAACAGGAAGGAGGGATAAGAGCATGGGGGAAGAACCCAACAGACTTCATAAATATTTTTGTGATTCCAGTTGCCAAAACAGTATCCACATAATGTACCTCAGCCAAGTTTCTCTGAACAAGAAAATTCAAAGAGCAACAATTCATGAAATACACCCACACATTTGCAGCGCATTTATGCAAGCGTACACAGCATCAGCTGCTGTGGACATGACTCTTCCTTTACTATCTTGATTTACATGGCAGATGCTGATTTTACCAGTGTCTCCTCTTCTGGAAGGGCCCTGGAATTCAGCCAAGTTAGGCATGGGTGTTACACATTATCTGCTATGCCTCTTGGTAGATGCAGCAAAGGAAGAAAATTACAATTTATTTGAGTACTGTAAAGTTTGCGCTGGCACTGCTAAGCTGAAATTTTAAAGTGTCAGCTTTGTGGGAAAAAAAGAAAAATAAAACTGATCCAATGTAAATGAAACAAAGATGATTTTGACTCGAGTCTCAAAAGCCAAGAAGCAGAAAAACTTACTGGATTAAGAGTGTGGCACATTAGAAGCAGAGAAACTGCAGGCAGATGCTTCACCTCCTATCAAAACCAGCAGTCAGGTTTTCCAAATTATTCAGCAGCACTTTTAAATTGATCTCTAATCATATCTGCAGCTGGTGCATACTAGCTTAAAGGTTTCAAAGTCTGACCCTCAGTCCTGGTTACCTATATAGCAGCAGTTTCCTCTTTGAAGATTCGGCCCTTAAAGACATGGTAGTGAAAAATAAATTTTTAAATCCAACATAGTAAGAAGGGTCACAACTTTTTCAGCAGTTAGCTGAACATAGTTCTCCCCCTCACTTTGCTTTTTCATACAGCTGATGGAAGATATTTCTGTATGTTAAAATACAAAAGCTGCAGCTGTAAATTGTAAATTTAAAATAGTAAATTTATAGTTGCAACTGTAAATTGTAATTTTAAAATTGTAAATTTACAGCTGCAACTGTAAATTGTAAAGATGCAACCAGTATATAAAAAAAATAAATTAGTGCTGCTTTGCACTCCTTGCAGAGAGAGAAGGGTGCAGTGTCACCTTCTGTTTGCTTCGTATTTCCTGAATGTTATCCAAGTAAGTCTTTTTTGCCATCTCCTACATCTAAAATGACTGATGGCTGCTGGTTTTGATGTAATTACAAATGGCTCTTCCCTCCAGAAACAACCTGCTCAAATGAATATTGTACCTCAGAAGCAAAGTATTACCCTTAAAAATTGCCAGCGGTGTGCACTAATACACAGCGCTGGTATTACTGTGCCACTAACTGGTGTCATGGCTGTCACTGACAGATGAAAAGCTGAATAGGAAAGAGAAAAGAAATGGGATGTGATAAGATTGCATCATAAAATACAAGATAAATATGTCACCCTGACCAAGATGCATTCTAACCTCAGGTAATAAAACAACATGTCTTGGTCGAAAGAATTACCCAGATGAGATGAAACTGCTACGGAAAAATGTGAAATGCTCCTTGTCTAGCCCACATTTACTCACATTTACATATGCTAATGTGAGGAATACATTTTTACAACTCTTGTAAACATACTATAGTCAGAAGTACAGACCACTCCTGTTGGTCAAATAGGAGAATGAAGAACTGGAAAGTATAATAAGCTTATTAAAACACATGGGTGGGAAAAGAAATGTATTACCGAAAAACAGAGACAGGAGCTGCAGCATCTGACATTCTTAGTTCTGGGACACAATCATCCTGTAGCAGTGCATTAATACCATAACCAGCACACTTCAAAAAGTTGCCATACACTTTATAATAAAGATCTACTGAGTTGCCTGGCATTGCTAGAATGTAAGGACAGGTTTTGCACACTGATTCAGTGAAATTTCACCCAGAAAACAGTGTGATTAACTTCACTCAGCCACGAGCATCAGGAGGCACCCCTGCCACTGCCCCAGCACACTGCCTCCCCTCCTGGGGAGGAAACCAGAACTTTGTTTCCCTCCTATTTGCAAAGCAGCCAGTGGCTGTAACAGCATATAAAGGATGCAAAGCACTTTTGAAACCCTAAACACAGCACTGAGCGCTTCAAGGCACATGTAAACCAAGGCATTATGCACACCCTGAATTCCTGAGTTCCCATGATTTAAGAATGGCCATTCTGGATGCCCCAGTAAGGCAAGAAGGCCACAGCAGGAAGGTGCCTGAAGCAAATTATGTCCATGGGAGAACACGAGCGTGACCTGATGCAGAACCAGAGCAGTTGCTCAATAGAATTTATGCCAATATAAGAGGCAGTGGTGCCATAAAAGAACTTCCAGATACCATTTCAATATGAAGAATTAGTTTGGTTTATCAGTGATTAACAAGGATTCAGGAAGGTGCTGATGGAGAAATCTAGCCACCCACATAATCTGCTCTGTAAGTTTTAAGTTTTTTCCATTCAAAACAATTTATTTTACATTACTGCAATGCAGTACTGTGTGAAGCCCCACATGCAGCCTTACATACTGGTTTCTTTATCAATCCTTTCTCCAGAGCTACTTGGAATTAACATACTTTCAAAGGCCTGTACTGAACTCCTTAAACAAGTAACTTTATCTTATTCAAATCTGGAGCTCTCATCTCTGCATAACTCTGGTACAGACACTGGTTTGTGTCTTTGTTAAAGCATCACACACTCAACCAGTCAAGGTCCACTTCTGTGAAAAACAGTTTGCTGTGCCCAGGAGCCTAAAGGGCCTTTTTGCCCTTAACAGTGAATTCACCTGAGAATCATATCCAAAGAGAGAGATGCAAATATCTTCAGATGCAAAACTTACTAAAACAATTCCCAAAAGTTTACAATTCAAAGAGCAGAATAATCCTGGTCACACACAGGACCTGTTTATATCTCAGGGCTCTACCATCCATAAACAAATTGTGCTGCATCTCTTTCATCAGCTCCTTAATCAATTACAAGCTTGTACTTTGAAAGGACTTCTGAACATTACAGATGATTCTTCTGCCCAATTTTACACTACACACATCCAGAGTAATGCTACTTAAATTAAATCATCTTCTCATCTCCTCCACTTATGTATTTTTATACTCACACACATATATAAACACAAAAATACAGTCTCTACAGTATAAAAATAAGCCCTCACTCTAGTTTCATTACAGACTTTCAGTAACATCTCCCTGAACATTACAATAGTCTTGTTGAAAAAGTTTTACTGAAAATAAAAGTTCAGAGCTTTGCCAAGTGATTTAGCTTGCAGAGGCAGAAATTCCAAAGTTCAAAAATACTCCAAGTTTACTTAAAATGCTTTATTTTTTGAACACTGAAGAGTTGTGATGCTAAGGATAGATGTGTGGGATTAGACAAAAGGGAGAACTCAGGCATTTCAATCTCCTGCTGTAAGCAGGTGTGGGCCTGACTCAAAGAGGCAGAGAACACCACTGTAAGTTACAAATTTTCACATTACTGCAATATACAGGGAGCACTGAGTTAATGGAGTTTCTACCCATTAATACAACAGATAGGATTCTGCTCACCCATCTGTAGATACAGAAGATTATGCTGCCCTGAAAAAGTAAGAGTTGCTCATCTGGCTTCTCTCAGATATAGTCACTCATTGCTAAGTTGCTCATTCTTAGGTATAAAGGCAAATTTAAAAAAGGTCCCAAAGCCTGGCTGCAACTTAATGAGAGACAGAAGACACAAAGGGCACTGTGAAATTAAAAACTATCAATGTTTCCTTTTATCCAAGAATTTGAAATACGCTCTCTCTAGTCTCAAGATTCGTTTCAGGGACTCCATTTACTCTTCAAACCTCCACTGGAAAAACAAAACCTACTAGCAAAATCCTATTGTTTCACTTGTCACGTGCTACTGAAACAACAGTGGTTTTAATAAACCTGAAGAATACAGTCTTGTTATTGCTCTTCTCTGTCCTTGGGAAGATCTGACCAAACCAAATTCATAGAGAGCTCCCAGGCCAAGGTGCGTGAGATGTTGTACTGTACCGTGACCTTGTTTTACCAGCAAGAGCCCTTACATGAGCTCCTGCCCACACGTTCCTGTTCATCCCTTGCCCTTTTCTTTCTCCCAGTAACTTCATACAGAGCCACTTCTCCTCCCTGTTTCATGCCCAGGAGCGAAGGTACAACCCTTCCAAGGGCCTCAAACAGCCTGGTTCAGGACGCCATTCCTCTTTTCATGAAGCTCTAGGGTTTGGTTCAGTTTTTAAGCTGGATCAGTTTGCTGGTTTTGTCCATAGAATGGGCCTCAAACACGTGTCTACATTACCAAGGGGTTGCACACTCTGGGAAACCAACAGCCAGCAGCAGCAGAGGACAGGATTTTCGGAACCCCAAAGCTGAATCTCCCATCTAACACCACAGTATCCACAAGTATTTCCACAAAGGAGAACAAGCAGTGCTGCAGTCTGAAGCAGGAGCTTTTTAGAAGTTTCCCTGCATTACAGCTACAGAATTTTGCTAGCACAGAGGAAATAACTTAGAGCAATTGAGGAACAGGGGCAGGTAAAGACACAGTGAGAATATGCTAAAATCCTTATATTCAGCAAAATGCTTTGTTATTTTAACACTCAAATGCAAGGACAGAAATTCATCCAGTGGCCCTGATCCTACTTCTACAGGATCAAAACCTTAATTTAGTGGCAGAAATGAACTCCTAGGAGAAAAGCATTTGAGATTAAATGTTTGCCAACAGCCTTGTTATAAACATCCAGTCCATCCAGTTTCAAATGTGGTTGTTTAATATCCTTTTTCCTCCATTTTATCTTCCATAATCAGTACTTCTACATTTGGAAAGTCCTTGAGTGCACATACTTACCTTAAAAAAACAAAAAAACAAACAAACCCAAATGCAACAAAAACCACCAAAACACGTTTTTATTTTTAGTAGCTGCAATGTAACTTAAGCAAAAATTGCAGCCAGCCTGATGCTGCATGTACAATAGCTCCAGACCTTTGGGACAGGTGGTTAAGCAATATGGCCTCGGGAAGTGCAGTTGCTGGAATGCTTTGCTTAGTATATGCACACACAGGCAGTCACACAAAATGGACATTATAGGCCCTCACACCTCAACAACTCCAACAGCACTTTTAAAGGAACTCGGTTCCTACTGAGGCATTTTTAGAAACAGAACACTTCCATTTCCATGTCCTACACAGGTGTCCTCCTGCAGCTCCAGGGCTTCGTCCTTATGCTGAAGGACTCAGCCGCGCAAGCTCCTCTAGAAGAGGTAAAGACACATTCTCACATCTGAGTTCTGATGTTCCACACTTGAACCGGGCACTAACTGCCTGAGGAGTTCCAAAATCCAACCTCCTGCAGAGAATTCCTGCCTCTTTGGCAGAGCTCACATGAGTGTCTGCCTCCGTTCAGTTGCTCCAGTACCTAGTCCAACACCCCAGAGTCCCAAAACACATTCCCTTTGCCCAGCTCTGCTACAGAGCTCAAAGCTGCTGGCAAAGGGACTGCTTGGGGGAGCAAGGACTCAGTATTGTAGACTGCTACACCTCTTCACTCCAAGGTACTAGAGCATATTAGACCTGTTTCAGGCCTGTCATATGCGAGAATCCATGAGTGAATCCCAACAGAAATCCATGTCAAACCCTGCACTCCCCTCCTACTTGGTTTTTCTAATATGACTTGCCCAACTCTTTGGAAAATGATCATACTACTGCATGCTGCAGAAAAATGAACATTTCTTCCACAAACCAGCAAGCTTTCCCTTGCTGGTAGACTCACAGCAGGGATGTCACTAATGCATTAACTGCTTTTTCATCTTGCCAGATCTACACTTTCATACTCTCTCACATCAGTATCATCCTCTAGCGAAAAGCTTCAGGAACAAAGTGCTGAGGAAGGACAGCCTTACTGAGGTCAGTGCCTGAATTCAGAATGTTAATAAAGTAATTTCCAAAGCAAGAATAACAGAGAATTGAAGAGTTTTTGGTGAAAGTCATTTAAAGTGACTACTTTTCCCTTCACAACTTTATGGCCCCAAGGCAAGCCAGCACTTTGGGTTTCAGATCCAGATCAAAGCTGTATGTGATACAGCATGAACATATATTTTAACAGTTCCAGACTTCAAGATCCTTCTCAATTTCATAAACCCTTTACTTACTTCCAAGGCCACTGCAGACTGCAGATACTCAGCACAAACTTCAACAGCCTTCATTCCTCATGAGCAGGAAGGGGAATGACCAAGGGAGGACTCAAGGTGACACCCACCCTCCACACTAACAGCCACATTTATGGTTTTCAGCATTTGGTTCCTCTACCAATGCTCTCAGGTACAATACTGCTTTTGTGGCCCAAAACTTCAGGAAGCCTGACTATTCCCAAGCCAAAAGCATGATAAGAAGTTACTCTTCATTCTTATTACTATTTCACAGCTGTCTTTATCTAAACACAATAGGCCTGCAGCTAATGTGGCAGAAGTCTATCCTACTGTCTCTCCTATCTTTATCTGTATGGATTGTACAGACTTGTCATCCACCTCAAAGTCATTTATTCATTCATAGTGTTATTTAATTGTTATCATTACAGCTGAAGAATTACTTTCTAGAGGCTCTGTAACTGCACAATAAATTTATCTGACAACTCATGGCTTAAAACTACCACCTTTCATTAAGCAAAGCATTCTCTAATAAACTGCCATGCTCCCAGGTTGAACAGTTTTCCTGTTACGGCCTCAGAATGAATCCAGTAGAAAAGATAAAATAGCATATCTCTGTCTGATCCTCATCTGTGACAGACAACGTGAAAATTAAAACCATGAGATTTTTTTGTTTTGATATGGAAGAAGAATTTACAAGCTACCTGAAAAGCATGACCTAAAGCGATTAACTACAACCTTCCACTCTCACTCAAGCTTTTCTACCTATCAACACAGAAAACCCAGAAAACATGAACACAGCTGTACTGCACGGGTCAAAAGACATTAAATACACCTTTTTTTTTTTTACTGTTAGCATTCTGCTCCTTACCACCAGCTTTTTCCTTTATGTATTAAAAAAACCCAGACAAACCCAAAATCCCTTGGAGCTGCTAACTAGATCTATCTATCTAAAACTCAACAATCCATTGCATGTAATTTGACAGGTACAGTAGCTGTGGGTCAGGCAATATGAACAGCACCACAGCCAAATCAAATCCCTTCCTAAGAAGCCCACAGGTAGCATGAACACAAACAAGCACCCAGCAATCGGCCACCTCCAGCAGGCAGGACCGTGATTCCAGGGAACCCTACAGACAAAGAAAATGCTCACTCGAGGGCTCAGCTGAAAAGGCTACTTTCCCCTCAAGGGAATCAGCATCCTATTTGCATCGTGAAATGATTCAGCCTTCTGTTACTGAGATGGGTGAGTGTAACGCTCACCAAGTATTAAACCAAGCCGGAGAAACTCTAATTCCAGTGCAATGAGCCTAGACAAATTCAGGGATGTATTATCAGTGATGTATTATTGTTGCATTTTCTTATTCTAAAATACTCTGCTTTAAATTATAATGGTAGAGGAGAAAAAGGAGGATTAAGAAAAAGACACAACCTCATACTAGTTGGAGAAGCAGCTCTACCCTGCCACCACCCGAATTTATTGGGTTTCCTGAGGCTTACAAGGTAGGAGAAGAAGGTTACCCAGGGAAAGCACCTATGAATTACAGCAGTCTACATGATCTCTATTTATTTAAATCTAGTCTGCAACAGCTTTGTCCTGGAATACCCAATGACACCTGAAAGTAAAGAATAATATTTGAAATATTTCTGCACCGAGTTGTAAATCTGTTATAATTATTAAGATGACAGCCAAGAGAACTTTATGTTTAAGAAAACATTTAGAGTAAAAACTACCGTTATTTCCCTGGTATGTCCAGCAATAAAATCAAAGAGAAAGCCAGGGAACACAGTATGGGAAAAGCAAACATTTAACAAAAGGACAATAGCAAAGCTTTCTCTTTTAAAAGCACTATTTCTAGCTGTTCATGTCAAAGAGCTCCCTAGATTTATTGAGCAGGACGAGAAGGTCAAAGAACACAATGGCTTGCTTTTTTGGGTGTTTCACCAGTTAACACAACAGAGACAAAAGCAGAATCTCTCTCGAACGCTCCGCCAGAACGAGCAGCTCAGCTTTTGCTCTTAGTTCTCAGCTAAACATGAAAACACAAGTAAACAACCCCTTCCAGCGCTGACAGCTTTCTCCACGCCACCAGGACCCCCGCACAGGCGGCCGCAGAGCCCGGAGAGCCCGAAGGGAAGGACACAAGTTTCGCACTAACCTGTTTGAGTTCCGCAGGCATTTATGCGAGCTGCCGGTCCCGCTGTCCCCAGCACACAACACCTCTGGCTGCCCGCAGCCCCTCCGCGGACCCAGCGTGCTGCTCTGGTAGCCTCCAGAGCCTCCTCCCTCGGCGAAGCTCGCTCCTTTTGTACCCGGACCGGTACCCTCGGCGCCCCAGAGCCCCTCCGCAGCCTCCCTACGGACTGAGCCCATCCAGGGAAAAGCCCCGCTCCGCCGGGAGGACCGGCACCGCCGCGGCTCCGGCAGGGGACGCGTCCGCGTCCCNGAGCCGGGGGAGCGAGGAGAGGGGCAGGGCCGGGGGAGCGGGGCAGAGCCGCGGGGAGCAGCCTCAGCCCGTGCCCGGCGCCGCCGCGCGGTCCCTCCGGCTGCCGGGGACGGCACCGAGCGGCTGCGCGCCCGGAGCCCCGGGGGTTCCCCCGCTTCCCGGCCCGCCTTCCCCCCCCGCGGATCTCTCCTGGTGGATTACAGAGACAAAGAGGAAAACCGCCTGTTCCCAGCGTCTCTCAGAGCGGTAACCTGCCGGCTCGGGCGGCAGAGAGCCCTTCCCACAGCGCCTGCCCGGAGAGCGCAGCTGCCTCCGGAATTACAGGGCGGTCTGCAAGAAAGCACAAGAAAGGAAACCTCGCTTGCTTACTTTTTGCGCTTCACTTCGAGATTAATGGCATCCCTAATGCACCGACACCAGAGAACGATGATCTTCTATCATCGTCTCCTCCCTTTTGCATCTTACACAGGTGCGGTGAGGCTTAGAGCTAAAAAGTACAACTGGCCTCATTTTTAAAAGCCGTTCACCTGCCCACAAACCTGTCGCACATTCATTAGAAGATCGTCTGGATAAATTACTCATTACCAAAATGAATGCCAGATGTGGTGTGCCTTGCATCCACCACATTCTGCAACAAAATCTGGGACTTCACAGCATGGTTCAACACGGTTTCCACATCCATCTATTTCTAGTAAGTTAGAAGTACCTAGTTTTTAACATTCACTCTTTGAACAAGGCTGTGAACCTCTGTGAAATACCTGGGAAGAAGAAGAGCTTTCCCATACTTCTTATTCTAGGATCTGATCCTTCTTTCTGCCTTTTCCACAAAATTGCAGAAAGTGATGTATTAAATATTTTAAGACATCAAGTCTTAAAAGAAAGAGATGTAGGCTGGTAGGTGTAAACCAACCTTAACTAAACCTGAAACGTTTTTCCCCCTGGAGCCTCAACAGGGCAAGAGGAGATGCTCAGCCAGCACTGAACCAGAACCCTGCCCTTCCATGGAAGCTGTTGGCCAGACCTGAGGCCCCTAGTGCTGAAAATCCAGCACTGCTTGCAGACACCAGCCAAGGGGCAATGGTGAATCTCCCTCTTCTTACTAGGTTCCTGCAGCAAACCAAAGCAGTAAGTAAATCCAACACTGTAACAGCTGGTGGCTGAACAATGGTAACTAGGGACTGAAAGATGCATCAAATTAGAGACCAGCCCTGGAAAACAGGCATAATCAGAGACAGGGAGACCAACTATACACCAGGAAGAAAAGTACAACTGAATCGTCTTTAATTATCAGAATAGGCACCTTTGCACAAAAGGGTCTTTTCATCCCAGCTTCAGGTTCTCTGGAAA
Organism: Vireo altiloquus; assembly: GCA_013396875.1. Lineage (NCBI taxonomy): Eukaryota > Metazoa > Chordata > Aves > Passeriformes > Vireonidae > Vireo > Vireo altiloquus. The sequence continues at coordinate 1,054,262 of VZRF01000723.1, read as the reverse complement.
TTTTAAAACATCCTTCCAGTGTCACCATAACTAACAGTTAATTTGTTTCAATCCTACCAAAGGAACGTGGAAAAGTGGCATCTCCTATACAGACATTTAAGAGTGGAAGAAATGTTTCAGACCTATTTAATCCTAATTTCAGCCTTCCTACTACTGCCAAGGTCAGCATTCCTGATGTATATTAGAGCTAAAGCTTTGTATTTTAGAGGCAGAGAACTACATTACCCAGCTCATCCTAGTTTGTTTAAAAAGAATGCTGTAAAGTTTGACAAGGGCAATGGTAGACTTTCCACAAGGTTTAGCTGAAGTGATTTGCTTCACTGGAGGGAAAAGATATATTCTATCCACAGGGGAATAATTTAGAGACAACTGCAGTGGTCATTAATAAAATACGTAAATGCCAAAGCAAAAGGAATGGGGTTTGTACGAGTCTCCTGTACTTTTGTAAAGCGCTCTCCCACCCCTTCTCCTTGTCCAAATTTTCTTCAGTTAACAAACTAAAATAGCTCCACTTTTGTTGAGGCCATGCTGGCACAGAACAGCACCATTCAATTTAGCCATGCACCTGGCTATGTGCCAGACCTTTATACACTGTCAAAGGAAAAAACGGTGTAAAGCTTATATCCATAGGGCACTGAAGGAGCTACTCTTGCATGCAAAGCGACGAAACTGAAAACCTTCCTGGATGGACTTGCCAATTCTTACTCACATAAGAAGTCTCTCATGTTGTAAACCCACAGGTTATTTGTGCAAGCCATGCAAGATTAGTGCTGCTGAATTTTGAAGTCCCACCTGCTGGAGTCAGGTTGTTATTTAAAAATATGCTTTTCCTTTAAATTATAAAATGGATGCTTGTAGGCCTTCTGGATGTAAAGTAAATTTGGAAAATGTTTTGACTCAAAGCTAAAAGTTTTGGGGTTTTTTTAAGGGCAAATTACATCCCAAATCCCCTTAGTCTCTTGCAATATTTTACCAGCTCTTATAATTCTGAATGCTGAGATTTGGCAATGTGAAGTCAAAGAACTAATTACCTAAAAAAGAGTTATGGATTAGATCCCTAAGGTTATACTGAACTTCCAAATTCTGGCAACAAACACTATCCATTAGTATCAGACTGCTGACTACATCACAACCTTCCCCTCTTTTTTTTTAATGAACCTTAAATTCTTAATCTGTCACATTTTTCCCCAGCTGCAAAAGCAGGGTGAAAACCTTCTTTCTTCTTGCTGAGAAATTAAAAATTTATAAATAGGAAGGGATTTAATTCTTTGGAAGATGGAATAGTATAGCGTCTCAGCCAAGCTCTCTTTTCTTATTTTCTCCCATTACCCTTAAAAAATTCCCCATCACTAGTGCTGCTCTATAGATTGATCTGCTCTCAGAGGCAGTAAAAAGGAAATGGTTTACAGCTCTGCCTGGGATCATAACATATGGCTTCAGTGATATGTAACTTCCATAAACCCAACAGAGCAAGAAGGCACAAGATGAATCAAGAATCCCAGCTAACCATATAGGCAAAAGCACCACCATCACCCATGGCAAGTCTCCAAATTAGAGAGCCTGTATTCATACAGGGGCTTCCATGCCAAGGATATTTTATTGTCCTTCTGTGAATTTCATGCAGCAAATAAACAAGGTAAGTGGGAGAACTAAAGCACAGCACACTGGGATGTGTCAGAGTGCCCTACAGTAGTGATTTTAATCCAGACAAATGAAAACAGAACATTCTATCTCTGAGATGTATTTTGTAATCTTTTCCTGTTAGCATTATCATCATTTTTAAATGTATTTGAAAAGTTACAGGAGCCCTTCCAAAGCATCTGTACTTGCTCCAAAATGGTTGCGTGACTCTAGTAGGACACATCCACCCAGATATTTCTAACACTGCCATGAACATGGTTTTGACAATCTTGCTCCCATACTGCAAGGTTAGAAATGGAGACAAAGCCAGGTTGCCTCAATCAGGGAGCTGTCATATTTATATGGAGGATGATTTTAGGTGTCTTTTTTATTTAAGAAGCCAGTATTAAAAAGAGGTCTAAAGGATCACAAGGCTGAAGAACAATACAGCAAAGAGGAAGCAGACACTTTCTATAGGTTGACACCATTAGGCATTTCAGTAAGTTCAGGGGATTTTAATTTGTATACCAACACAGCTTCCATCTTGCTACATCTAATATCAGTCAACTCCTTTTCATCTAAGTTGTCATATGACAGGATGAGAACAAGGACAGTCTGGTGACAGCACTGCTTACATTAGAAACAAAGGACAGAGGAAGCTACATGTCACTGCATATAGGTTGCAGTTGAATGAATGACCTATGTTTCTTCCCAGGAGCTTCATTTAGGTAAAAATCAACTACATTTTAAAGGGATAAAAAAAACCTCCTACAGTTTATGGAAAAAAAAATTAAATTACCATGACATTTGTAACAGAATGACAACAGCAAGGAAAACAAATCAAGTTTAAGGTTGGTACTGTGACCATAATTTCATGCTGTAGTTATTGGAAAGGAAAACAAAGACTCAAATGCAGGAAAGAAAGACCCAGTATTAACCATTTATCGTTTCTTAGATTGTGTTTTGGTTTGTGGATTTTCCAGACGATTTGTGCTGTATTTCATGCTGCAGATTACAAACACTTGCTCAGAAGGTACCAGCTTAACACGTCAGTCTCTCATCCAGAAGGCAAAAATGTGGTTTGCCATGATGTACCGGACTGATAACTGTCTGCACAATCTACCCATTTTCATGGTAATTACTGTCCTCTTCAAACCAAAACCTGAAGCTGTTTTGCAGTCCCTTCTGAAGAGAGAATTAAGGTCTCTGTGTAGGAAATTTATTCCAGAGCAGGTTTCTTGTACTTTAAATAGCTGCATATGAAAATAAGATTGCAAAAAGGAAGAAGAGCTAATTGAGATGGGTTAGAAACACAGACACTATAGTTCTTTTCAATCTTTAACTACAGTATTCTAAAAATGCCACTGTGCCAGCATTTTAGATTAAGTCCTTAAAATGAACTCTGACAGTATTCTACAGCATTTGTCAGTCACCACAACTATAGATAAAAAATATTCTCTTCAGCTAGTAATTTAGTGGCTTAAAAAAGAAGTAGTCGTTGGGGTTTTGTTTGTTTTTTCTTTGGTTGGTTTGTGTTTTGGGGTTTTTTATAATACCTAAATAAAGAGTAAACTGTGACATTTATTTAAATCAAAGGCTTTAATTATAGTTGGCACACAGCCTCAGGCTGCCCATGGCCATCTTTGGCCATTCTGTTCTCAGTCACACTGATGACTTCAGTGAATTACTCCACATTTGTGACAAAGCAAGCAGGAACATAATTTGAACCACTAACAAGATAGCCTAAACTACCAAAAGACTCAGTAATTTATCAGTGTCATCATAACCCAACATCCATTTTGGGCTCTTTCAGCATTAGTTCACAAGAGCTTACAGACACTGCAGACAGCTGAAAGGAAACTCTAGAGAATTTTTGGGTTTAAAAGCCACGTTGAACCCTGCAGGTCCAAAGCCCAAAGGGCTCAGGGGAAGAGGAAATTGCCAGGTTGGCTGCTTGGTGGTTTTATAGTTTCTGCAAAACCTTTCTGCAGCCACACGTGGCTCTGTGAGGGAAGAGGCTCACAAAGGCTGCCTGGCTCCTGGGCAACGCCTCGTAGGGATAAAGCTCTGCCTCGCTGCACCCCTACGGATCAAGGCCTGTCTCAGGAACGAAATCTTTTCATCAAATTGGGAGATACAGTGCAAAAAGATTTTGTGATGGTTTAAAATCTTTCTTCTTGAACATCTCATCAAAACTAATACGGTCTTATGCTTGGGAATTAAAATGTAGGACAACTAAAAATCTTAAAAAGCCAGGACAATTAATCATGTTCTCCTGTCTGAACTGAGAAACAAACAAGCAGCAGGACATGAAAAATAAATCACATCTTTAATGTAAGATGATTCATGTTAATTATCAAGAAGCAAAAGTGGTAAATGTGACTAGAAAGTTATTTTTAAAAAAAATCCTGTTAAACCTGATACTACTCTTTAATGTTTACATTTTAAGGTTCCTGTTTTAAGACATTTTTAATAATTACTTGCTGTTATACTTGCTGATAATGTAACACTCAGAGACATCATGCAAAGAGCAGCCTAGATGCCTGTTTACATAATGAGGAACACACTGCAATCGGAATTTAATGTGTTTCTCTTATATGTTCTCCTAGAAGAAAACATAGTTCTCTTAGTAAAGCAATGTAAAACCATGGAAGATTATTATGGAACAGTGAATTTGTCATTCAATTTAAGTATTTTTAACTTAAACCTGACACGACTCCAGGCCAGAAAGGCTAACAGTTGAGAAAAATCATTCTTTTGCTAATCTTGGCAAAATAGGAAAACCCTTGCTTTACAATTGCTTCCAAAACCTCATTCAATAAAAATTTACACAAAACAAAAGGAGTCTAAACTTTCAAGGCAAATGAAACTGCAAAAATATCTGAGATGCTTAGGGCAAACATGGCCATTGCTTTGCACTACTACAATCATCAGTGCAAGGCAGGTGCTGTCCTGCAGACAAACATTAGATGGCACTTTGGAATTCAGCAGAGTTGCAACACAGATACTTAAGAGATCAAGTGTGAGACGTGAATGTGAGGTAGTTTTGATGACAGAGAGAAAAATGACATTTCTGCAAAGGTGTGCTTTTTGCAGCTGGAAGTATATATTCAACCTACACATGTAAAGCTGTAAAATTGTATGTAATAAAATTTTGAAAAAACGAAATCATATAAAGTCATTCTTCCTCCAGACAGAGGGTCAGTTTGTCAGTTACTGGGTTCCCTTTTCATTTTTATTGAATCATTTGAAATCTACTTTTTAAACTAGACTCACTAGACAAAGTTTTATACAAACACTTCTCAGATAACACATCAGATTTTGAGTGGATTCTGCTGCATGCCAGCAGTTCTGAGCCCCAAATAACTCTCATAAGTGGGGTTTAAGTGGCTTGCTTATCAAGTAAATCCCTTCTGGAAAGAACTGCACAGCTTCTGATTCAGCTGGTCAAAGCTTCTTAGTTGTTGCTGAAATTGATACTAATATTCCCATTGACTTGTATCCGTGTTTTTACCATGTAAGGCCTTAAATGAAGACTGAAGAATAAGCACAGGGGTGAGACTATTCAAGAAACAGAAGAAGAAGCAAATGTAAATTCTTGCTGGAATACTGCTCGAGTCCATTTTCAGTCTCATGATATATACCATGATGCCTGTTGCACAAACTCCTATTATTTTCAGGCTTCTGCTATGGAATTCCTCCTGCAATACATGAAGCTGGTTGTAGAATTTCCTTTGGAATTTGGGTCATCCCAGCAGAAAGGCAAACAGCAGGAGCTCCTCAGTGGTACTATATGCCATAGTGTCACTTTGTAAAGTCTCTATCTGACCCCTGCAGGAGTTCCAGGAGAGCTTCTTCTCTGGCCCAGGCCTACTTGGGTGCCCCAAGCCAACTGCAGAGCTTTGGGCCCAAGGAACACCAGCTCCTGCTTCAGCTGCCACTCTTGCTGAGCTATCAGCCAAAGGACTCTTACTCTAAACTGACTCTTACTCTAAACCAGGAGCTGATGCTTTCACAGAGATGGGACAATGTCCATAAAAAAGGCGCTCAAAGCTCTAACCTCTAAGCTAAATGGAATTCTTATCATGTCCAACACAGCAGAAGCCAGGGATGGGAGCAGATGGGAACACGTCTCCCTGAAAAGCAGCTGAGTAATGGCTCCTGGTGCAGTTCCTAACTGCTGGGATCCCTCGGTACTGCAAGTATCTCTCACACTGAATTCTGATCTAAGAACTCATTCTCCCATGGGAGTCATATTCCCACATCTCCCTCCTCCTTCCCCCCGGAACCTCTGAATAGTTGCAAATATGCAGAAGCTGAAACCTGACCCAGGTCACCCCTAGAAGCTCAGTAACTCTACTCACTGAATTTGCAGGATCAGGCTGAGGGCAGAGCGAGTGCCCCTGTAACTCCCAGGAACCTGCAGGCAAAACAAACTTGAGCCAAATTACAGAGTGAGAGGAGCTGGGCAGGGGCAGCGGCAGCCGCAGATCGGGCGTGAGGTGACTGACACCAAACCGTGCTGCACCCCTCAAGCAGAACGTGCATTTCTATGGGTTCATCTGGGTTGATAAAGGAGTTAGGATTATCCCTGCAAGTTCTTTCAACATTTTGCTACCTATCAATACCAGCAGAAGGAGAACATCCATGGGTTAACTACCAATGAGGTTTTTTCTTGGCATTGTAGCAGGAAATAGTACTGTAACACCAGGGAGATGCCATGAACTGACAGCATTGTTGTCTGAACCTGACCTTACCTGTAAGGCAAAAAAAAAAGGAATTTTCCATGCCGTCAGTCCCTTAATATGAGCACAAATATGTTATATAACACAGGAAGCCAAGAGGCACTACAAACTCGAACTAATTACATAAAACTTTACACGCAAAGATGGAACTTGCATTCTGTATGAGATGCAGAACAGAGAAAAGGTGAGGTGAAGATTCAGTGAAGCTCAGAACCCATTTTTGCTTCTTCTCTCGATATGTTTAAACATATATACAGTATTAATACACCCATTATATACAATATTAATGCAGCCATGTTCTTACTATCAAAGCCCTGGAAACAGCCTCTATATTCTAGCAGTCTGCACTACGTCAGTGTGGAGCAGTGAATCTTAAATAAAAGTAATGAAATACAGACAGAAGCGTTATTGTTGCCCAGGCTGACTCAGAAAGGTTAACTTGATGGTATTTTCTTAGAAAAGCAATTTGAGCTAATCTTCTTGTATTTTTTTAAAACTCTCGCCATGTGTTCTGGTGTGCTTTAGAGTTCATCTTTTATTTGAAAATGACCCTCAATTCACTAAATGTCATTTTTGGCAGAAGCCACAGGTACCTAAGATTAACGTAAATACTAAAGAATATTGGTGCTTAATTATGGCTTAAAAATACCTGCCTCAAAAATAAAAAACATGTCAAATGTGTTTGTTTGTTTTCAGGCAGGTGTTATTTCTCTGGAACATAAACTGATATACAAATGATCCAAATCGTAACTATGAAAATATTCTGTAGGTTTTTTCTGTAAGCTAATTTTCCTTGAACAGCTATAATCATATTTGCAAAGTGAAGAAAAAAATTAATTCTATTAACTTTGTTGATTTTTTCATATAAGAACACCCCAACAAATCCACGACTGGGAACCTAAAAGAACAAAAATAACAGTCAAATGTAATAAACTTTTAATTATTGGATGATTTTGTCAGTGTGAAGACTTCTCAGATCAACCCATGTTACTTCTTACAGGCACATAAGAGTCAATATATCTGGTAAGTAAAACCCTGCACCAGCATGTAATGGGCTGATTTCTGTTGTTTGTACCATGTGAAATTTGGCAACTCCCACAGCTTTCCTACCTGTAAAAAGGGGGATAATACCTTTTTCTGACAGAAACCCCTCTCAAATCCCTGAAAGGCACTACAGAATCTCTGAAGTCAAAGTATTGTTCAGTGCTTTTGCTGGCAACAGAGGTTTATTGAATGCTGTGCTTTATTTTGGTTATGCAACATTAACAGGAATGGAAGTTGTCACCACGTACCAATGGGAAACAATCTTTGAATGCAAACCTTGTTCGGCTCCCCAGATGATCAGACTTGACAGCTTCTCTGAAACCCATGGAGCCTTGCCAGTTTAAGCCAAGTCAGGATATAGCCTTGTGTTTAATAAGTATCATATATCTAATATTTTAATAAAAGTGTGTATATATATTTGAGAATATTCTTTATTATAAGTTATGTTCTGTGGTGGTAATATTGCATTTCTGTGTCAGCCTATCACAGCACACACCCCGCACGGGCACGTCTGTATCTCCTCCCTGCCCAACTTCAGCTCCCACTGTGAAGAGCAGAAGGCTGATTTGAAAGAAGTTAAATAAAACCAGGTAGATTAAACTAAATACCTCATACACGAAGAGCAGTTAGATTTCTCAGGCTTGTAAAAAGCATTATCAACTAGATACTTGAACATGTAGAAGACACATGATGGGTGCCATTCACCAGTGACTCAGACACTCATTGGACTGTGCCTGCCCTGGTAAACTCATCAAAAGGCAAAGACTGCCGAGACTCCCCCGGCCTGGGATACTGTAGTGACCAATGTACAAGATTTACCTCAAAAATTAGGGAGGCAAACACAAATACACATTAACAGACCACTCTTCCGTTTTCAGTACAACCACAGTTTCACTTCCAAAAACCAACAGCAGTGACCAGGCATGTGGCTTGCACTACTCAAGGCCAGAGAGAGTCAAAAGATCCTTAAAAACTGCAGTGAGTTTTAGGAGATGTTATTAACCAGATAAAAGATCTATGACCAAAGTTTCATTAAATGTTACATTTTCCAGACTAATGCCAAGGTTTTCACTGTGTAATTAATGACCTTTTGTCCGGAGGGTTCTTAGTCTGAAAGAACTTTATTTGACCACTTCAAAATCTGCAGTAACACATGTATAAAGCTGTGTATCTTCCAGAAGTTCTTGAGCTGAAACACCCTAATTCATGTCACTGGCTGCACACTCAGCAACAAACTCTAATTGCAGTTCCAGTAGAGGACTGGGGAAGCTGCACAGGGCAGAAGTTCCATTACCCCAAGTGCATTAACCACAAAGAGCACTTCTGTCCCCATTCACCAGGGCCTGTGTGGGTTAAAGCTGACTGTCCCTATGGCAGGAGCTGCTCACAGCCTCCTGCAGGAACAGAGATGAGTACAAACCTCTGCAGAGCCCGGAAGTTTGGCAGGCACTGCCTTCTGCAGTGGACTAAGGAAACACAAATGCTTTGGCCACTACTCGGATTAAAGACTCTCACTGATATGAATGGGAGACTTTTCAGCAACAGTCAGAACCTCTCATTGTGAGGACTGTTTCCCAGAAACCCCTCCTCTGAGAAAGTTTCCTGTTAAAGAATCATCTCAGCTAGTTCTAACTTATATCTGAACAAAGCATTAATGATTTGTTTAGATAGTCCAAGTAATCAACTTCTCCCATTAAGATATCTTTAAGGTAATTTTTAGAAAAAAATATCCACACTGTCTTAATGCAAAGTCAAGAAGCCTATGCATGCATTTTTTGGCAATTAGAGAACATCCCTGACCTCATTTGCAGACCTGATATTTCTCATTGAGGGCGAAAAGTCACAATGGCATACACATTCACAGAAAAAGTCAGCAAGCACACCAGAGTTCACATGTTCCATTCCAGTATTTGAAATTCACACTGAACAGGCAGAACTCACCAGCAAGTGGCTAACTGGGCTGTCTAGGACAAGGAGTTATTGTCATGGAATGAGTTTAAAGCTAGTATTAAAAAAAAAAAAAGAAGAAAGAAATTAAAGTAAGAGTTCCAGAATTCATTAATTAGAATAAGTATTTTTGTAAGACCTTGATTTTGTCTTTTGAGGACTTCAGAAAACTGTTATATTCCTGGCACATTGCCCATATATATAATACTTTTCCTTGTCTAAAATGAAAAGGGGGAAAAAAAAGCTTAATTTTCTATTCCAAGAAGGGAGTAAGTGTGGGATTGAATATTAAAAAAAACTGCTGAGAGAGACTCTATTAACAAAGCCCTGACTATACACACTTCCCTAAGAAACCCCTTTGGCAGATACCCCTTTGACAAATAAACAACATGGAAAACTGATGCCTGGTTGTGAAGATGATTAAAGATATTTGTCGCTCTCATGAAACGGAGCTAACCCTCACTTCTTTTGTCCAGATTCTACTCAGAATAACTAGATTATGTATAAATCACCATGCAAGTTCCAAATGGAAAAGCTGCTCCTTGAGTTACTTTGCAATATTCCTTACAACAAACAGTTGGATGGGGTGATCTGCAGCAATCAGCCAGTCCTCACTGAAACAGCCTCAGAGAAGTGGATTTCACCACAGGGTGTGAGCAATCCCCATGGACAGCAGAGCACAGAGACCCTTTTGCTTTGTGTACTTTGCACAATGAAATGTGACACAGAATAGTAGAGATGAAAAGATTATACATTCTGCATAAGACTGAAAGTGCAGCTTTCATCCTTCATTTAAACACTATTTAATTCTAGTGAGTCAGGGAGGAATTTGGCCCTTGGTATATTTTATGAAAATTCACACAACTAACCTTACATTGATTCTTAATTGTGCATATTTAGTTTTTAACCATTTTATTTCATATACAAGGAACTCTAAAAACCTCAGTGCTAATTATCAATGAATTGAAGCTCCCCTCACCCAGTGGCAGTGAGCTAAGCATAGGCAGATTCAGGCTGGGGTCACTTAGAGGGGCTGTTTCTCCATAAGAGTCACGTAGACCCCAGTAACTTAAAACTCTTTTATTAAGTTTTCTTGGAAGTGGTTAGACCTTAAGCCATTACATTGCAGAAAACTCATGCTTCATCAGTTTTGTGGATAAGGAATTTCATTCTGAAGCTATTAATCAGGCACTTTGCACAAAGTCATTCAGAAAAAATGAAGGTGAACTTGTCCTTTTCCTATAAAAAATACGTAAGCACATCTCCCCTCTCCCAGCCCAGCTGCTTGTCAGAGGATAACCACCTACAGCTCCTACATGGTCAAACTTTTAGCCTAACCAGTGCAGGCTGCTCCTTTCACATGAAACCCCAAATTCAAGCATCTACATGTACAAAAACATGGCAGCTGCTAATAGAAAAGCAGTGCTAATGTAATATAAGGTAAAGTCTGCCTGAATACAGCTCAATGCAAGTATAATTGTAAAACAGTCTGGTTTAACTGGGAAACAACTTTTAGAATCGTCATAGCCCAGAGCTTCCTTCTGAATTGAACAATGTTTTCTTAGGAAACAGACCTTCACAAATGGTACTATTGCTTCTGCATGACTTACCTTGTGTGTCAGAGGGGTTTGAGAGCTGAAGTAATTTAGAGACGTAAGTAGTTTATCATGGCACATTTAAACAGTTAAAGAATTTATATCAAGGAAAACAATATTTGGAAATCTGTAGCTACCCACAAAGCCAGTTTGCATCATTAAAATAGTCTATCAATTCACTGCACATGAGAAACAAATTATGAAGTCCTCCCTACACAAACAATAAGGCTTTGCAGGAGGGAAATCCCTGCTTTTCATGCTGCTCCCTCTATTCAAAGTCCAGCTATTTCTAATGGAAATTTTGTTTGCTATGGAGATTATGATTCAGCCTTCTTTTTCAATCACAGGCACATCACCAGACTTACAGCAAGTGCACAGATTTAGAGGAGGCTGTGAAGATCCCTCTTTGGGGTTTTTACTCAAGTATGCACACACTTTTAAAAGTATCCCATGAGCTAAGAGGAGGAGCAACTTCCAAGCCAAGGCTCTGAAGCCTGAGCTTGCAGATGAAGCACACAAACTGCACCCCAGCTCTGGGCTATAAGAAGCCACGCCACGCAACAATGAAATGCTGACAACACACACGATGCACTGACTTTCTGGAATGGGACACTGTGCTAGGGGTGCACTCTAGTGACAGTGAAAGGAGCAGGCTGTTACCTGCAGTACGAGCTGCTGCCAGGCGGTTGCCAGTGGCTGACCATTGCCAATGTTGCAAATGCTCATTCGGTCTGCAGGCTGATTGGCACGCTCGAGTTGCAAGGAGACATTGCGCCGCTCTTCCTCAAGTGCGCGGGTGAGCCGCTCGAAACGAGCTTCTTGCTCTTTAACAGATGCTAAAATGCTGGCAGCAGACCTGATATCATAGTCATCCATGACTGCTTTCAAATGCTTCCTGCCTGTTAACTGACCAGGGCAAATGGAAAGGGTTAGGTAAAGGGTGGGGAGGGCACAGGTCAGAGGTTAAAGATAAAAATGCACATCGTTAGTCACCCTGCTAAAATACTGATCACTCTAAGAAGCAAACTGCAGTGCTCTTTTAAAAGCATCCATCTTTCCATCCATTTATCTGATTTTAAATTAAAAGTAATTAATCTAAGACTTCCGTGTTCAAAAAAGAAAAAAAAGTATGCTCACCTTTGAGAGAATTTGTATTTAATTCCTTTGATCTTTTTGCTAAAACTGCTCTGATAAGGGTTTTCATCCCTCTTGCAGAGCTAATTTCACTGTGCAAATAATAATGTACTTAAAAGAAATATATAAAAAAAGATGTGGCTTTAGAGGGAATGAGGAACATTCTCTCTACAGACACCTGAAATTTTTGTCTTTAACAGCGTAAGTGAGAAGTTTAACATTTTTAAGGACAGAAACTTCATGGTTTAAGAAAACAGTTGTGTCCATTTTTTCCACACCCCCAAACTTAACAGACAGTAGCTGAAAATAGTTTTAATTTTTAAATTATATTAGCACACTGTAACATGGAAAACATTTTTAAATGCAGAGTGTGCATTTGCAGTTGAAATGCTTGATGATTTCAGCCAATGAAACAGTCCTTCATGCAGCTGTTTGCTAATAATGCGAATGAAAAAATCAAACATCTTCCATGGAAAACACACAGGACTGTTTGCTTTTCAATGCAGGAAAAGGAACTCAGAAACCAGCTAGATGGGTTACAACTTCTGCCTTATGTCTTCTCTAGCAGGATTATCAAACAACCCATTTAAAACCCTATCTCCACCTGTTTGGTGCATGCAGTAAAACTCCTCACTGACTCCATAGATCTGTGACCTGAACACCATTTAAAACGTTTTACTACAAGTATGAAATCAGCAGTATAATATAAGCATAAATGATGGCCTCAACAGAATCCTTCACTGAACAAGTAACTCCTTTACTACTAAACTACTTAAAGCACCTCTGAGATGAGAAGAGGCAGAATTGTCTCAAGCTACTGTAATTCAAGAACTGTTCATGTTCTGTGCTGAGAGTTAAGTCCTGAGAAATTGTCCCTTGATTTGATTGCCCTTGCCAAAGATTCTTTGTTTTCCATCTATCAACAAGGATTTCCATGAGCATAGATAGTTCCCTGCTTCCTGATGCTTTGCAATTCATCGTTCAGTGCCTTTAGATGATGCACACTCTTGACTGATGTATTTTCCATGACTGTTACATTTATCACATCTCTCTTCTGTGCAGATTCTTTGGTAGCTCATAATAACATGGTCATAATATTGTTCTGTTCCCAAAGAGGAGCATTAGTAGTGATTAAGCTGCATGTTTTTACACAGTTTGTTGGAAACTCCCAAGTAGGCTGAAAGTCTCCTTTCTTTTGTCAAATACGGCTGAAATCACCCAAGAGGCCGAAAAGACGCTGGGGCAGAAGTGGCAGACCCAAACCCAATGACATACACCCTGATTTCATGGGGAATAACCTGCCAGTAGCTCTGTGTTCATTGCTAACCCCTAGAGAGTTGCTGTTGAAAGGGATCAGGGTAATAAAAAATCATGTTGGGAACAGTGTAAGGATTACCATGTATTAATCTCATAATGTTTACTTATAACCATGACTTGAGGCTTTCACGTTTGCAGACCAGTAGGCAGAAATTACTTTTCTCGTTTATGCATTGATTTAACTTCTACTGAAATTCTGAAAGAAAACCAAAAACCACCAAAGGGTTTTCCAGATGTCACAGACTAGTCAGATACAGACAAAGCTGCCAACTTCTGAGATCTTCCAATAGATTATTAAAAGTCTATAAAACCTTTAGAGAGTACACTGGTTTCTGCAAAGGAGAATCCCAACCCTCTAAAAGGATAATATGATTCATGGGAAGCCACAGGAAGACCCACCTGCTCCATCTCAGCATGATTTAGCCCTGGCACAGCTAGACATGAACACAGCCAGACTTTCTGGACCTCAGCTGGCTCGTGTGCAGCCAAGTTCCATGTTTCTGCTTTTGTGCTTCCCTGCTTTTGCACAGATGGAGACAGCTCTGTTTGTTGTCTCTGCTCCCAGGAGTGCAGGCATGCTCACAGACTCCTTGGAGTGTGACAGAAGTGGGACTTCACAGACCCAGGCACAAGTCAGATTTTGGAAGAAACATACCTGGGGGGTGGGGGTGGCATTTCTAACTGTACATTCCTAAAGACAACCCTGTCAACCTCATGCTACGGCAGATAAACAGCCTCGCTGCCACAGATCCAAACACACCTCATGAGAGGATATTCCAGGCCGAAGAAAAGGGTCTAGATCAGTCAGGGATCAATGAATGGAGATAGGATCCTTCGAGGTGCTGCAGAGCAAGAATTCAGGTCTCCTCAGACACCCCCACAGGGGCCTGGCTTTCAGGAACTTCACTGTCTGCAGCTAGAACTGCTCTTTCTCACATGCAATCATGATATGACACAAAAGTCATCTTGTGGGGGTCCCACAGGCCGGGAATTTCTGTGGACTGATTTCAGAAAGTGAACCCAGTGGGGACGTAGAAAGAAGATGACAAGATGTCATCTACAGTAAGTAAATTTAAAACAAACAGGTTTCTTGTAGAACATATAATTCAAGTTTCTGTTCTGAGGAAAAGCATTACCAACAGTGCATGAAAAATCAAGAAGCCCCTCTTCAGAAGCAGTTACAGCTTTAATAATAAAAATCAAGTTGATGACTGAGCTGGTATCTAACTTTAAACTCACATTTTGAGAATGTGACAAAGATCACATTCAGAAAATCCTTAATGAGCCCTTAATAAGCCCTTGATGCCACACATGAGAAAACCTAAAAAATTTGGGTTCTATAAATGGTACAAATCTCTAGAGAGATCTCTCTGCAGAAATTATAGTGTTAACCTCCTTATAACCATAAATATTGTGCTTCTTTTCTCTATGCAAAGAAAAACACAGGCAGAGAATAAACTGTATAAATTTTCAAATGTACAATTAGTGACCATAAAAATCCTAACTGCTATGCAGAAACAGCAGTAGGACCAATAACTGCCTTTTAAGAACTGTTGGACAAAGACAGACTTCTGCGTTTCAAATGTTTTATTAGCAGATAAATACTCGCTTGCTGTTGATTGCACCCCTAATTATTTACCCAGGGTTTCAACAATTTACATTATCAGCAGTCTAGACTGGAGGAGAAAAAAAAAAAGTACTGACTCATGAGTCAGTTACTCAGGCTGCCACTTGCAATTTGCTACCATTCGTAAATAAATTAAAGTGCATTGAAAAGGGTATCAATAAATGAAAATATTAGACCCAGAGCAGCCAGGTAGAAATTATTCCTTAGGTTGCACTTCTAAACACAGCAAACAGTTGCCTACAGAGTATCAAAGGCTACGCTGACAGCAGCAAATCTCTCTCTCCTGCCTACGTGACTCT
This sequence comes from Vireo altiloquus, assembly GCA_013396875.1. Taxonomy (NCBI): domain Eukaryota; kingdom Metazoa; phylum Chordata; class Aves; order Passeriformes; family Vireonidae; genus Vireo; species Vireo altiloquus. The sequence continues at coordinate 1,038,934 of VZRF01000723.1, read as the reverse complement.
AAATACATTAGTGCTGCACTAGAATTAGAGCAAAGTAAGAGGATGTGTTTATTCTGACTGTTCATGTGAAAAACTAATGCATCAAAAGGCCCCTCCTGAGCCAATATAACCTGAGCGCTCAGTGAGGATGAAAATCACCCCAGTGCAAAGGGCTGAAACAGGGCTCCTGCTCACCACTAATACCCCAGCTCACACCCGACTCGAGGCTCTTGGAAACACTGCCAAGACTCCAAGGGTCACTTGGTGCTCCACAAAAAACATGAGTCAACTCTGCATGCTAATTTTGCTATTATAGGATGTAGCTGATAGTCAAGAGTTTTTAAAGAGCCCTTCAGATTAAGAGGGGTCAAGTTCTGTGAGGTTTGGGCACCTAAATCCTAACAGTCATGGAGAACCTCAAATCCCCTGCACTTCAAAGTGCTGTGTGTTCCTAAGGAGATCAGGTCCCTGAGTGAGCTGCGTTTGGAGAGTGCGGTGTCCACCTGCCGGCTACGGAACATGGCAGGGGCTCCTCTCAGCATCACAAGAAGAGGCACTCAGGGATTTCTCACGTCCAACAGTCTGGATGCTCAGCCCAGCTGCCCCATTACTGCTCTATCCAAGACCAGTCCAAGTCTACTCAGTCCTGCTGGCAAGAGATGTTTCTATGAGCATCAAGAAGCTCGTTCACACAGCAGCTCAGCAGCTGTAGGAGCAAACACGAAGGCCTGTGAGTGTGCATGGAAACAGAAGCTTTGTGCTTCTCAGGGAAGAAAACCAGCAGAATAAAAGCAAAAATGGGGCTTAAACAATCTATGGAACTGAAGCATAACACATGCTAATGACATTTTCAGCCTCAAGTGCCACGAGAGATGAGCAGCATAACATGACTGTTGCCCCCCATGCGACAGCAGAAAGCGTGCAGACAAAACTGAGCAATACACACCTAGTGAGGTACCGAAGTCTGAGGGTTAGAGCTGCTGGGACATCACCCACTAAGACTAGAAGAGGACAGACAAAGCAGGAGAGCAGCCTCAAGAAGAAACAGCTACGAGAGAGGAAAGAGAGACAGAGTTAGTTAATAAGGTATTACCTCTTCTGTACACAGTCAGCTCCCATGTTCTCACTGTGTTGTAAAAATTATTTATTACACCGTTTTCCTTCAAACTTGTAGTAAAAGAATGTCATGGTTTGAGACTGGCTCAACACCAGGCACCCACAAGAGCCTCTCGCTCACCCTCCCCTGCCAGAGCTGGGCAGAGAAGGAAGAAAGAAAAAAAAAACTAACGAATGCTTCATGAGTGAGGTAAGGACCAGGAGAAACACTTCAAAGGCAAAGCAGGCTCAACTTAAGTTGTGAAGTGAATTTATTACTAACAGAATCAGAGGAGGGTAATGAGAAGTAAAATAAGCCCTTAGAACACCTTCCCTCCCCCCAGCCCTCCCCTCCTTCTTGACAGTGCAGGGAGACACGAGGGTTTGGTCAGTTCATCATTGAGATTTCCTTCCACTGCTCCAGGACAGGAGTCTTCCCCTATGAAGCCACAGGGTCCCTCCCATGGGAGGCAGTTCTCTGTGAACTTCCCCGACATGGGTCCACTCTCAGGAGGAGCAGCCACACCACTGCAGCGCGAGCCCCTCTCATGGGCATAGAGTCCTCCCAAAACTGCTGTACCGTGGGTCTCTCTTTCCATGGGGTGCAGACCTCCAAGGTCAGGCTGCTCCAGCCGGGAAGCAGGGCCCTCTCCCTCCACCGGGACTCCCACTGGATCACAGCCTCCTCCAGGCATCCACCTGCTCCAGCATGGGCACCTCCCCCACGGGCTGTGGGTGGATCTCTGCATCCCCTGTGGATCCCCAGGGGCTGTGGGTGGATCTCTGCATCCCTGTGGACCCATGGGCCGCAGGGGACAACCTGCTTCACGGTGGTCTGCACCACAGCCTGCAGAGGCATCTCGGCTCTGTGCCTGGAGCACCTCCTCCTCTCCTTCTCCACTGACCTTGGTGTCACCATGTTGTTTTCCCTCACATGTTCTCACCTCCTCCTCCGACTAGAATCCAAAATCTTGTGACTTTGTTTTGATTTTCTTCTTAAATATGTCATCACAGAGGCGTTACCAACCTCTCTCATTGGCCCAGTTTTGGCCAGCAGCATGTCCATCTTCAGAGCCATCAGCCACTGGCTCTGCTGGACATGGTGGAAGCTTCCAGCAGCTTCCTCACAAGAGCCATGTTTGTGACCCCCCTGCTTCCCAATACCAGGCCGTGCCAAACCAATACAAAGAAATAATATTCAGAGAAGCCAATCCTGAGACTCCTAAGGGATGAAACTCCACCCTGATTAATCTGATTTGTTATCAGTGATCAATACTTGCATGTTCCTGTGAGATTTACTGTTAATGTCCTGAATCAGGGAAAACTCTAGACCTGAAAGAGTGTCTTCTGGATGATGGAATGTTGCAAAGCTGGATACTGTAGCCAGGCAATTTAAAACACAGAAAGCTAACATTATGCTCTCAGAAACAAGAACTGGTATTTAGGCACACACTTCAGGCCCCTGTCAGCTGTACACGCCCCAAACAGCCCAAGATCATTTCACAGATCCCCGTTAGAGAGGGGACATTCATTTCTAAAAGATGCACACAGCACAACAGCTTGTTCTCCCTGTCTGTATGTGTACCCACCTGATCCTGTATGAAACCAAAGAGAAAGAAGCTTTTGGGATATCAGGTAATCTGTGTAGCTCAGTAAATCCCTGATTTATTTTGTCTTAGAACATTAATCACTGAAACTTCCCTGGGTCAGCAGCTGCCAATTTAGTCACTGTTTTTGCTGGAGAATGTACAGAACAGAACCCATTTGGCACAGGTGTGATTCTGTGAGGCAGAACTGCCAGTCTTAAGCTACTACCACATCAAAAATGCTGCAACCACATGGCACAAAATGCAGAGCCAGTACAAACCCACACTGCTGGTTCAAATGTTTTAGAACATTTTCAGAAAGGAATGTTGCCCTGGCAGATTTTATGCTTGACCAGGTACTGCCTGCCTTCCTGAAGCCAGCATAAACACAATTTCTTGTGTTTCAGCCAAATTACCAGAAATATGATCCTTTCTTTGCATGGATCCAGCCTTGAAGGGCATGGAACTGTCATGCCAGAAAACTAATTTTTCTTAAACTGACAGAAGTAAATTCTATGCTCAGAACTTATACAGGTAGAACAAAACTGTGCAAGATATGCCCAAAGATGAAAGTCAGGAGGCAGAGTATGAGAAAGACTAATTCTCAAGTAAATGACCAGAGAGAATAAATTAAACATAATTGAGTTTCTACAGATAAAAGAGTAACACTTTGGAAATATATACATATATATTAAATACATGTAACACATTCCAAATAAACTGCTTCTCAGACCTTATGCTGAAATCTGTCTTGAGCCTGGGTCCTCTCGCTGCTGTGGTTGACTGAGTTCTAATTTGACCCTTACGTGACAACCTCCATCAATGAATAGCAATGAGGAATTCACAAAGAAGGCTATTTCAATATAGTTCTCTGGTAGGCACAGACAGACACACTGTGCTGCTGTCAAAAGAAACAACAAAAAAAGCTGGTCAGGGTTTTTTTGTTCCTTTGGACACAGGCAGTCTGTGAAACAAGGTTTAAACTAGGGAATGAACAAGAGCAGAGGAAATGGTAACAGGAGAACTTGAGAAGGAACTTTGCATCTTAAGGACATTGCAATGAATGCTGCAGTTCACCACTTCCATTGCTGCAGAAAAAAAAAGTCAATGTGCAATATTTGAGCTTTTACATTAGTAGGAAATTTCATCTGATCATCCAGCAGGAAACATTCTGTATTAATAAATAAATAAATAAATAAATAAATTCTGCAAATAAATCTGCAGAATATTATACTATGAACTGGGTTTAGCAACATCAACAAAAGCATCCAAACATATGCTTGTAAAGGCAATACAGTTCCAACACTTAGCTCACTGGCTCTGGTCAGTAGCACCACAGCATCTCCAGTCTTACCAGAATGGTTCCCACTCCATTTATAAAATATAATTTAATTAACCTTTCAGTTAAAAGCACTGAAATCATATTTTAGTGCCTCAGAAAAGATACAGTTCTCAGCAAAAAACGAATACAGAATTTTCTTATATCCAATTCAATCTCTCTCTATATATTAATCCCTGCATATTTAAATGACACCAGTCTTCTTTTTACAACTTCCCTTTGATGAGCTTCCCTCACCTCAGCACTTAAGGGTTTTTCAGGTTTTCCTTCCAAAACTTCATAGAGTGTTTTCAGGGCTTGCTGATCCAGTGTGTCTACATAGCTTTAATTATACAGTAGCTCTCTTTCCCCAGTAAGGTAAATTTTGACTGCTATATTGTACTTCCAAATGGAAAGGAAAATAAATTATGGAAATACAGAACATCTTTCTCAGAACTGCATATATATAATAGCATAAATTATTCAGTTTAATGCTCTAAAGTTCAAATTGAAATATTTTTACAGGGGCAATTTTTAAAGTAAATGCTTTAGCCTATGGCTACTTTTACCCAGGGTAAAAAAAAAAAATAATCCATTTCTGCCTAAAATTTGTCATTAATAGACCAGAACAGCAAGGATACCTTTCTGAAGCAGAGCTCTTGCTCTCTGGGACATAAGGACTTGTCTACACTGATAAGCTGAACTCCTCCATCAGAGCACTCATTATGCCACACTTCCTTCAGAGATCAGTGTTGGTGTTAATTAAGCATAAAACAGCACAGCAAAATGGCAGCATATTACTTCACACCTACTAAGTGTCCACACTAAGGTTTAATGGGGTATGTGATAGTCTATAAATTCACACTGTGCATTGTAAATTCTCTATGTAAACAAAGACTCCCCAAATATTTCCAAACGAGTGTCTAGGGAGAATAGTTTTTGTAAAAATCTTGTAAATACCAAAAGACAGAACAAGGAAGAGATGGTTTCCCATGGAAAAAATCAGATTATTTTCATTATTTCAGCAATTCTATTTGTTTAACATTATACCTTATAATAATCAGACCCATGTTGACATATCACCAGAAACTTTTATATTTCCCTTTATAGTTTTTCTTTTGCTATAGAAATAAAATGCAACTTGAAAGTCAAAGCTAGAATGAACAAGATCATACTTTGCAATCTCTCTTGGAATATGAATAGTAAATTTGCTGCATCTCAATCCTCTGACACCTTTTCTTCTGCCTTGGAACTTGCCAAACGTGATTGCTACCATCTTGATTAGTTCATAGGCCGATCACTTTAACACCCCAGAACACATGTCCTTGCATACTAAAGCTGCTGCGTGCCATTGATTTTTCAAAGGTCTCCCCCACTGAAATCAATAAGGAGCTCTGCTTAAAAATGGATTGCACTTTGTGGTCCCTTTCTGACTTGTGGATAGCCAGGCTTCCAAGTATCCTCACAGCTGCCTTTAGCAGCAGCTCCATGTCCCCCACTTCCTCTGACCCCAGTCTGATCCTAACCCACATCAACAGACCCCTAAGACATTGATCACTGTGAGCAGAAACAGACAACAGAAAATCCCACCATAACCATTTCATTGGAATAATGTCTTCCAAGCAGCAAAGGAAAACCCCTCCAACAGCCTGTGACTGTTAAATAGCATCAGGCCTTCAATTAACCATGGAGGCTGTAACATTTTCAAGAGAAATTACTTCCTTACTGTAGAGCCTCCCTTGCAAGCAGAGCCACCCAAAATCAATACATCTGTTCTCAGAAGAGGGCTATTTCAATGAGAAAAAGATAAAGATCAAAAGCAGCACAGTTCATAATTCCACTCCCTCCCTTCTTTCCCATGTATTTTTAAGCTTGGCTTCATTAATCTGCAATCCAATTTGGCCACAAATAAGCCAAACACATAAACACACTTACAACCTCATGCAGTTACTTCCACAGAACACTTACAAGATTTCACTCAACAATACACAAGAATCCTCACTTTTCTTGACTCTTAAGTGTTTAGAGTTTTGGTAAAAGAGCTTCCATTTTAAGAGACAGGCTACTGCCAAGAATGTGACTGAAACTGGCTCCGTGTGGGGAACTACAGCTGAGAACAGCCCTCTATTTCTGAGCATAGAATCTCTACAAAACACAGCAACAAGAGTCAGGGCACAGCAGTTTCCAAAGCCAGGCCAGTTTGTCACGGGTGAAACAGAATAACTGAAATATTACAGCAAGGATGGAAAATCCTGCAGAAGCTCATAATAACTCTTTCATAAAAGATACTATTGTGCTATCATCAAGCAGATAAATAACAAAATGGCAAGCAGCAAAGCTGAGGTCAGCTCTCAGTCAGGCAGCCCAACAGCTTCTCCCATTCCAAACGCCCCCGAAAGGCATCAGGCAGCGTGTTTAGGCAGCATATTCAAACTAAGAGCAATTAGGTAGAAAATTGTCCTTTCACTACATATTTTGAGTGGAAAAAAATTCCAACTGTGGCCCCACAGAACAGTGAGTGTTTAAGCTCAGCAACAGATGTATCAAATGACTTATCCCAACCATGAGGAGTTAATTGATGCTATAAATAGCACTCTGCAGACAAAAAAAAAAAAATCCACTTAATTCTAGTATCCAAAGAACACAGTCTAGCTCTTCTTATCAGTAAAACTATTTTCCTTTAAAGAAGTGGGCTTGGATGTTTTACATGTAGATTACCACAGAGAGATAATTTGATTTCAGGCTATTGAGAGATTTCCTTCCTTTTATGTTTCAGAAGAACAGGGCTGCATGCAGCTAAATGAGATCCATAGATTACAGTAGAAGAAAGGCCAATAAAACTGCACAGCTACATTCCGGGGTAATAACAAATGCTTTTTAATTCTAGGGCTCCAGTCTCGGGGTTTATGAGGGCACTTCCAATTACTACATCTAAGATTAATGCAAATAAGTGCATCAAATAGAAACAGATTTTTTAACCTGTCTGAATCAATCACTTAGTATCTCCCATAGCATTTTATACCAATAAATAAACTGGTATTGCTAGGAAAAAAATTCACAGGTCTGAAGCGTTCCATTTCAACTGCATCTGCTTTCAGGAGAAACCAAAACGCCTCAGCTGTCTTCCAGAACATGGGTCTTGTTTACCTCTCCCAGCTACATCTAGTGGATTGTGTGGCTGCTCCATTGCTCCAGCAGGGAACTGAAAACATCAGTATAAACAGGAAAGAACATAATGTCAATGTTCATGTTCAATTCTTGAAGCTACTAAATCAAATTAATTTCATTAGCCGCTTACCAGCCAATCTCACTGCATTACTCTCCCATATTTCAACCTCTTATTAGAAACAATCAGATTTCCACCTTATGTTGCTTTAAACCAGGAACAGTATCAATGAAGAGATTAAAGCAATACAAAAACAGAAGAAACAGAATAAGGCCCACTAGCTTTAATTCTCTCCAGTAACATCTGTGTTATTCTAAATCCAGGATTGTTTTCACCAGGCTATGTTTGGAAGCCTGAGGCACTGAGTAAATCTACTCTGTTTAGACCAAAACTATTGATCTGCTTTCTGCAATGGCATGTGCAGAGCACATCCTTCACTGTTTCAGCATCTGTAAATTTAAAATGCAATCCAAGTTCATTTTACCCTTGCAAGTTTAGGATGCAATCCAAGTTTGTGCTGATTAACACCACAGCTTTTGAGTATAACAAGGCAAACATGCATTTGAGAACAAATTAATAATTTCTGAGCAAAATAAAAGTATTTAACTCATCTGCTGTCTTGAATAATCATTCGGTTCATGCATAAACATAAAGACATGAAAAACCGATACATTTTAATGAAAGTCTCGGAGAAAGTCATCATTCCATATGATAGATTTGAGTGTGTAACATCTCTCAACAGAATAGTCTTTGTTATGTACTGCAAAAAGATGCTGCTCCAGAGGTGGTGCCTGGTTGAGGGGCAGAAGCATTGCCACGAGGACTGCCAGTTCAACTTCCTTATTTCCAGGTGCAAGATGTTGCTGAATTTTCAAGGCAGAAATCCTTATCCTTGAGAAGCATTTCCTATTCTGTTAGCCAAGCATACTGGCTTCTGTGGGGTTAAACTGACAGCCAAAGTAGCCCTCAGAGAATAATATTCAGGACATGCCTGGTTCACATCCCTGGGCAAATCAAGATGCCATAGTAACCCCATTGATCAGTCCAGACTCAAGCGTTCCTTACTCACTGAGATGTGCCCTCGCACACACAGACACGAGGCGCTGTGCTTACGCTGCCAAGTGTTACAGCCACACACCCATCAAAACGTCCTTCCACTACATCCCTGCAAGTATCAATTTTCATGACTAAGATTCACATCTTTATTACAAGAGCTTTTTATTCACTGCTTTGTGGCTCTATCAACATTTAACCATTCGGGCTGCCAGCAGAGCACAGGGATGTGGTGTCCAGGCTGCTCTGCAGGCGGTGACAGCCTGGCACAGGTCACCACAACCTTGGGTTGGCAGCTCACCAACACCATACCAGAGCTCCAGGGATCCCCCCTTCGCCCCATCCCTCCTTCCCTGCATGGAAAATCTGTTCTGAATCTGAACTTCTCAAAAACTTCCATTTCAACTGGACAACCACCACATTTAAATGACATGTTCTGTGCTGAAGTTGACCCTGACCTGAAAATCAGCAGGAATTGGGGAAAATATTGCATTTAGGGGGTCAGTATCAACTGTCTTTTGGAGAAATAATTTCCTTCCAGATAGCTAGACTCTGATCTCACCCATTCCAAGCCTATCCTACATTTTATATCTTTGACAAAATCTTAATGCTTTTTGTAGTTTATATCCCCCATAAAGAATATTTCCTATTTCCAGGAACGAGCTTATCACTAGTGCCTAATTACAGTTATTTGGAAGCAGAAATATTTCTTCCAAATCACCGAAGATCTGCTCCAAGAAACAACTTTCTATTCAAACATCCCTTTTTAATAACCATCCTGCTGATAACTGCTGAGTGGAAAAAATAACAATTTCACTTTAACTTTCTAACCACTTCAAATGTTTAAATCCCCTCTATTATATTAAAATTAAAATCCTGCACTGTATAAATAGGAATGCATTTCAGCTATAATAAACACTTTTAACTCATTTCATTAAGACTATGAAGGCAACAGAGGTAAGTCCCAAACAATTCAGACCATAAATACAATGTAAACTCTGCTGAGAATCTTTCCAACAAACACCTTTGAAACTTTAAATGGGCTATTAATTTTCAATAAAAAGTTTTGGTTTGACATATGTAAAAGGAAGTATGTTTAATCTAAAAACAACCAAATGAAACTAGAAAGAATTTTATAAAAATCAGTAACATGATATGTGTTATTCAGAGGATTACTTTCGAGGAATGCTTGGCTAAAACTATAATCCACCTACACTGAGAAAAATAAAGCAGTACACAGAAGGGAGCAATATTTCAGGAAAATAAACAAGAGTACTTTAATATTTCATCCCATTATTCACTTTCGAGTCCCTAGATTTAAAACAGACACACCAAAGTATTGAGGTGAATTCAGAGCAGCTGAAAATGCTGCTGAAAATGGTCATCCTCTAAGTGACCAGGGGATTGGCCTTTTGATTCCAGAAAGGCTAAGATATGGCTGGCATAGAGGGCATGGAGAGAGGAAGAGATCCTTACTGCCTGTAGGAAGAAGTCTCACAGTTGAGAGACAAGCCATGCTCTGCCAGGGTTAGAATGAAGCTAAACAAGTATTTCCATGATATTAGGAAAAGGGAGAGATGGATCAGAGATGGCACAAAAGAGAAAATGGTCATCCCTGTTTCCCACTTGTATTTTACCCCTGCCACTGCCTTGGCTCTGGACACAGTGATGGCAGAGGCTCTTGTCCTAGTTCCAGTTTTAAGAGCTATCATAGGTGTTCTCTCTTTCTGCTCCTCAGCCATTCTACCACTATGTAAAACAAATTTTAGTTGGCCTTCAATAGCACACAAACAAAGGAATTTCTGAGAGGTGTAAAGACAATTTAATAAAAGGACAGTGATTTAAGAACACACATAATGAACTAGTAACAAGACACTCAAGAGACTCAGCTGCAGAAACACAGTACCTTTTATAATGTTTCTTTCTTGTAGTGGCTTTTAAGATGGAAATTCTCCCTTGGTTCGATAATAACTCTGTAAAAGAAACAAAGAAAATAACAAAGATTTTTATTCCATATGGGGGAAGTGGGAAGAGGGGATTATTTTTAAATAACTGATAACATTTACATAATACTGTGGAAGTCTATTAGTTGTATTTCTCCTTGGTTCCCCTTCCTGAGTCGTGCTGGTTTACAAAAAAGCATTAGCTCTGGCATCTATTCCACCATCACCTGAAATCCCAAGAAAATCCCACAGAACTGGAGTTTTGCAAGTAAACTCCATCAAAATATCCTCTTGATTTCTGTCCTAGTGCCACTCATATATGCATATATCACATATTCCTGAATTTAAAACGAATATATATTTAATTCCCCATTATTTCCTACATTTAAAAGCAAAAAATGTTTCCCTCATAAGCAAACACCACAGCGTTTTCAGTCATCCAGGTCTAAATGCCATCTAGTGGCTCTAAAAATGTCAACTGTGGCTCCACAGATACACCTCATCCTGTTTGACATTTTTTCTTCTAACAGCAGGAAATAAGAGAAATTAGGGCAGGAAATTCACCACAAAGAACTCAACATTTTTCAACATCTCATTTTTTGTTAGAGCTTCATGCGTCATTCGCTATCGCAGCAATTGCTCAGAGTTAACCAGTAGGATCCTTTGTCTTGCCTTCCCACTTTCCTGCTCTCTTTCTCAGAGCAAGAACATTTCAGGCAGTTGATTCCTGCAGATCACCCTTGCTGGGTTTCATTCAGGTGAAGTTTACCCAAAAACCAGGCCTGCCACTAACCTTCCCTGACACATGGTTCCATCACTGGATCCTTCCTCACTGCTCTTCCTTTGCCTGGAAGGTACAGGTGATGCCTTAGGTTTTAACTTTTCTATTTTTCCAATCCTGCAGTGCCCAGTGTAACTCTGCAGTTCCCTGGAGCTCGTTCAGTGCTGTTCTCTCATGCTCACACTGACATAACAAAGCCTCTCCAGCTCGCTCTCCAAGGACACCCAGACCCTCCTGGGCCCAACAACTGCAAACCTTCATCTTGGGGAGAGGGGGGCAAGCTTGGGCAAATTCCATCCTTGCCTGGCTTCTGCTTGGGGAATTGATGCTGATATCAAAGTGTGAAGAACTCGTGAGCTGTCATTGTCCATTTTGGGATGCACTGAGGCAGGAGCCTCTGGAGCCCAGAGTGTGCCTCTGAAGGCCTTTCAAATAAATCCCTCCTTTATTCCTTTATTCCTGCCTGGTCTCTGTTTCTAGGCAGCCATTTAAGGCATCACAGGAAGGCCAAATAAACATGTGAGTGGTAAGTAAGGAAAAGCACTTCAATCCTGCAGACTCACTGCAACCACAGAGGTGCTAGAAGAAAATTCTACATCTCTGATGTAAGAGGGCTTCTTTGAAGGCTAATTTCTTTTAGCTTTTGTCTCATAACAAGAATATGACTATCTCATCTAAATAACTTTATTTATTAAAATATTCTCCATTTTTAAGCCAGAAATAAATATATATTTACATGTAGTGTCACCTGAAATAGACAAAAACTGCTGGAAAAAATACTTCCCTTGATTTTGTTTTCCTCATTTTCCACCTGTATTTTTGCTGGTTTTGATTCAGAGTCAAGAAGACAAGCTGCCTAAGGCTTGGGATGTCCTGGGTAAGACCCAGTCCCATGATAGCATTCATGTTCAGCTGTGGGCTGCTGAATCTTTTTTTATCATATAACCTGGGAATAAAGTACATTTGCCTACTTCACGAGATCTCAAAAATATGTATATAAAATATCAGAACTCTTATAAACACTCACACTATTACTGGTGGTCTTCTAGTGATAATCACATCTGTGCAGGCTGCAATTTAGCGTTGATTACCAAGAAAAAAACTACTTGTCTTTTCAGTACAAAAGTGTTTCATTTTACTCTTTGGGCAGGATATCTGTCAAACCAGAGACAGTCCCTAATGTGCTGTGTGGGTTATGGCAAACACCTGGATCAGACAATGCCATGTTCACGAGGGCTCAGTCCAACTGCCAGCGTGAAGCTGAGTGTTGGTTTATGATGATAATAATCTGCTGATGCCAGCTCAGAGGTTCACCCCCAAATCCTGGGAAGCCTGGAGCTTGCTGAGGCTCATGGGTATCCTGCAAAGTCCCCTCTTCAGGCCTTGGTTGCTGCCCATTTGATAACATGCCCTGTGGTGCAGGGGAGAGGGAGGGAAAACCAACCAGCTTGGACAGCATGACATTTAATAAAACACCTGTGTTTCATTACAAAAATGCTGGTTCATTCCAGTGATATACTTTTATTGCTGATTTTAATCAAGTATCTTACAGCTCTCAAATGGGAAAGGTGGAGAAAAAACCTGTAATGCCTTTTCAGATTGCTTGTTATCTCTCACTTGTAACTAATTACCCCAGTCTCATGTTAAAGACTGAGTGGTTTTATGTTTGCTCGCCAACAAATGACTAAAAAAAAGAAATTAGATAATTAGTCTCTAGCTATAGTAACTAATTAAGATAAATATTTTCAGAACAAAGAACTTAACAGAACATCAAGGCACTGACACTGCAAAAATGTCTGGGAAAGTAAAGCATCTATCAGTAAACCATGTCTTGCCAGTCAGCGATTTCCACAACTGCATCCCAACCACACTTCATTCTTGTCCTACTCCAGTGAACATAATTAGTTATTAAAGCTTTCCTAAAATGGTGAGAATGTGAGCAGCTTATTGGACTACAGGAAGACTTAGGGACAAATTTTGATTCTGCACCATTGCAGAAGTGTGCACACAAACAGCCTGATGGAAAGTACTGTAGCAACCTCTTCTAACCTTCCTTTTTCCTAATGTCTTATTTTGTATCATCAGCTGTGCCTAGACTGTGCTGATAATCCATTTCTCCAATCTTCTTGGTCCCTTACTCAAAAGCCTCCTGAGCATGCACCCAAGGTCTTGAAAACACATGTCTTCAGTCAGTGTGAGGAGCAGCCTTCAGCCAGGTACAGCCTGGGTAACTCCACTGGATTGCCTGGCCCTTGGCTCACACTGTGCCAGTCTGAGTCAGTGACACGGAGCCAGTGTGACACAAACCATAGCTGGAACACGTTCTGGGGCATGGAGCAGATCCCTCGCCTCTGCAGAGAAACTGGTGACATTAACACTGCCAAGTGTGAGGCAAGCAAGTAGTCCAAAATAAATGAGACAAAACCATGGTGTGGACGAACTAGCAAACTACTTTTCAATTCAGCTGCAGTTCTACTATAAGCACACATTGCAAAATCTTGCCCAGGGCATGAATGGAAAGCCTTTGTCTTTGGCTCTGTCACTCAAACAACTTCTCTCTCACATTTCTGGCATTAAAATAACTAATAAAGAATTTGGATGATATAATTTATTTGGTAGCAGAAAAATTACCTGCAGGCTTATGGCTCCAGCCCTTGCTGCTCACTTACAACCTCAAATCAGCCTCAAGGAACTAATGCTTCCCTTGTTTACAGCAGTGCATTGCAGTCAGCACAACTTCACTTGCTAAGAGCTACCCCAATGGGAAAGAGACCAGTGGAAAAGAGCTCACTTACTCCCAAATTAATTTGTCTGTCCATGTTTTGTTTTTATTGATTGCAAGAAGCTGATACCCTCCAATTGTATGTCTTCCTTGGCAAGAGTTCTGTCACAGATAAATCACCAGAAGTTTGGGCAGAGCTGAATAGAGATCTCTGAACTGTATTTTGCATCTGCTGTGATTTATTTAACCAAGAGACAAAGAGGTGAAAAGAAAGAATTTTCTTCCTTCACCTTACATCTTCATTTGCTAAACTGCTATTTTATTTCACAAAGAAATGTAGGGTATTCTGACTGACAGCACAGTTCTGCTTTTATGTAAGGTATCAGATGGCAAACATGAGGTAGCTACATTACACAACTCAGTGTGTGGGTATATGCTCTGTCACAACTTGCATCAAAACATATGAAACAGCCATAGGAAGTGAGGTTTCTCGTCTTAAAGGTGAGATACAAACATAATGAACAGCAGCCACCCTGCACACTCATTACAAAGCTTTCCATCAAAAGAGGTGGACTTCAAGCTGTTTGATATTTTAATATTTACACTCAATTATCTCTAGAAATTTATTTAAAACAGTATTATTTTTGTGTTACTTAGGAGCTCTGAGTTCCCTTAGAAACTCCTACTCATTCTTAATTATAGTGTAAATCACCATGTTAACATCAAGCGAGCAACCACTAACTAAAGCAGCTGATACAAATGCAGACAAAGTTCGGACAGAAGTAGTGGCAAAATGCCCAGAAAGTTCCAAACCCCCTCTGAACAGCTCAGTCAACGTGGAGAGATACACAGACCTTTCAACAGAGATGTGCTGGGTAATAGCAGTTACTGTCAATAAATTTTATATAAATATTACAAAAGCAGTAAAGACCCCATGCATCAGTACACAGACATGTCACAGATAAGAACTGTGGCTTTTTAAAATGTCAGGACTGAAAATGTACAACAGCCTATAAAAGTCACTCAAGTCATTACATGCTACCAGTGAAGTAAATCATTTATTAAAGAAACAATGGCTGAATTAGCTCTGCCAAACCAGGTGCACCTATTTCCTCTACTGTGTTACTGTGTTGATAAAGACATGACATATTAAAAGAAAATGTATGAAATACAGAACTACAAAAGCCAATGTACAGTGATTCACTTCACTGTGCTATGATACAAGCTAAATTAAAGCTAATCCTTTCTTCTGAAGGAAATGTCACAGACTTCTGTGCATTTGGTAAATTAATATTTATAAGAAGCCCAGACAGTTTAGTGTTTTTAATACAGGACTAAGATTTCCTTCTGAACATCAAACAGAGAAGTTGCACTAAAACAGCAGTTTCTTTATTGCAACAAACCTAAATGACACTATTTCCAAGATTTGTTTTCCATCATGTCATTCCAATCAGCAACTGTGTACAACTGGGACATCTGCAAAATCCACCAAGTAGCCATGAATTATACATTCCTAACTCTTTAAAGTTAACACATAATAATCTTCTTATCAAGAGCCTCCTGACAGCTGCTAGTACTACGTTCCTAATAATCCTTGTTACAAACAGACATCTAGGAATGGAAAAACAAGGTATACACAGTCTAGTACCTCAAGGGTGCACATATATATGCAGTAAGCGAGACTTTAACAACAGCATTGTTTTAAGAACTTACATAGCAATAAAACTATAACTGAACACCTTTTATTGAAAAATGTAATTTAGAATTTTACAACCTAATATGCGTAGGAATTCATCACACCCAATTAAATTAAAATGCAGCACTTGATCACTTTTTATGAAAATTTTGAAAGGAATTTTGTTATATTACATGCTAATATGGAGTTTCATTTAATTTAGATGATGAATTATCTAATTTTGTTTTGTAGTATACTAAGGCTATCTAAATTGAACTTGACAGCATTCATGGGGTAACCAAAGTCACCTTTTATGTATTACAGATAAAGGATAAATTTATTCATTTAAATGGGAGGCAAAGGTGATCTTCCAAAATTCTATAATGAAATTTAATCTTGGAAAAAGAAGGATAAAAAAATTAATCCTGGTTTTAGTAATAATATATTAGTGACAGTAAAGTTCACAACAAGTGTGGGAAACTGGTTGCAGATGTTTATATTCTCCAGGGCAGAAATTCCTCTCTCAAACAAGCCAGACCCAGTCCTGTAACCATAGAGTTAAGGGAGCAGACTTCCAAAGCAAGCTGAAATTTTTAGAAGAAGCTTTGTTCACAATTTTAATTCAAGAAGGGAAACTGCAGTTTGCAATCAATATCCCACTGTACTCATACAGCAGAGATTAGCTGCTGTAACACAGCAGTGCTGCCCCCATTTCACTGGATGACAATAACCAGCAGCACTGTGCAGCCAGCACCGTCAGATGTTCCTGTGCTGCTCTGACAGGGCTCTGGCATGTTCATGATGCTGCACTGACTGCCCATGGCCAACATCTTCTGCCCTGGCAATTACACTGGCAAGGGTTCAACTCAGAACAAAAGCAGCTACCAGATATTCTGTCAAGCTAGGAAATTTCTTACCAAAAATATATACTTGAAAACTGTCCAGCTCTTTCTGTGCCCAAACAGAAGAAGAAAATCAGCCTGAGTGAAAGCTTAACTAACAATATTTTGTGAATAAAATGATAGTGTAGCCTAGCTTAAGAACTCTGTTTACCTGATAAATTTGCATTACTGCAGACAAATCTGAATACTCTTAATAGTCTAAGCTGACCACCAGAATACTTCATGCAGTCATTACTAGACTGGCACCTAATCCTGCAATTGGCATAAGACCTTCTACTGCAGTCAGACAGATCACCATTACATGCGAATAACGGTAAAAGAAAGGAACAAAAAAAATACAGGTAATTTTGGAGAAATCACAGAGAGAATGACAATTTGTTGAAGGTCAAGAGCTGTGAGTGAAAAATCTCTGGAATCTCAGAAGTAATCCTTAACACCTAAGTGATGCCTTCCTCTTGTCCTTAAAAAAGATGCAATTGAATGAGGCCTCAGTCACATCTCTTACAGTTCTTCACATGAAGCATGATTTTTCTTTTTTAAACAAGAACCTAGAGAAGCAGCTCGAAACAAGGGGAGTCCTGTAGCAAACCTGCTGAATCCATAGCACTCTCATGGGTGGTAGGAACTGTACACCTCTTCCAGAAAACTGGCAAGGTGGATGCATGTGTGTGAGGGTAAACTTAATGAACATTCCCGAACTAAGAAAATACATACAAACAGTTAGGAACCCAAAAGGTACAAGTAGTCAGATCATTTCAGATGTGCTGGCATTCTTTAAACTTTATTCCACAGAAGCACTGATTTGACTAATGAGGTTTTGGCAGTAGAAACTGTAAAGATGCAAAATCTGTACCTGGATGACAGTGAAAGAGCACAGCACGTCTGTCTGACTTACACAACAATTATGTATATTCTATTTAATTGCATAACGATGGTTCCATTTGTCCTTGTTTAAAATAAATTTAGTAAATTCTGTTTATTTATGATGAACTGAAGGGAGAAGTTCACATAATGAGAAAAAGTAGGGTCTCTACTCAGTCATGCACATGGAACAGTGTGACATTAGCACAGATTAGGATCACTAATACAAATTGCTTCAATAAAGCAAAGGGAAAATTAGAGGTGAATTACTGCAGTAATCTAAATTGAAAAACAATTGCCAAGGAAAGATATAAATATCATCCAAACTTGTTGCTCTAAGAATGTAAAACAGATGGGTAAGAAGAATATCTAGGGATAGAAGAAATCAATCATTTGCAGTTGATATAGATGAGAGCTTAGTAACCTTTCCCAGCCAACTGAGAATTCACACAAAAAGCTGGGATAACTTAATGAAGGAGGAAATACGAAGAATATTTCTATTCCAAATCCCAGAACACAAAAAGCTGGGATAACTTAATGAAGGAGGAAATATGAAGAATATTTCTATTCCAAGTCCCAGAACTCTTACGAGCTTCATGCTTCATTCTAATGCATTCAGGCTACTGGGCAGTCATAGCACTTGGGCTATTTAAAGACACACCAACTTATTCAAACACTAGGCTACAGGTCTTTCAATTCCCAAGACAAACAAGAGCAGCTAAAACATGCACTGTTAGTTTCCAGAAGTATGTGTTCCCACACTCGCATAAAAGTTCTGTAAGTATCTATAATCTTACATTAACTGAAGCACAGTAAATATATACATTTATTAACAGAGTTTCTTTCTTAGTGTTTTCAGTGCATATGTTTAACGATCATAGAATTGTAACAGTTTGTTGGGTTTAATCTGGTCCTTAAACACTAGAAGAGTTCAGCCTCTTCTTTTAAGAGGATTAAAACATGAAAGCAGCAGGAATTTGGTTATCCAGGCACTTCTGAAGCAAAATTATTTGCTTTGCCACACACTGTTCCCTTTTTTTATGGTGACTGCTCTCATCTTTTTCATGTATTACTGTAGCTCTTCTGATATAGAAAATTTATTACAAATCTACTGTAAAGAAGTTGAATCAATTATTCAGACCTATATAAAACAAAATATATAAACGCCTTGTTTTGTATTTATCTTTAAGGCAAATTAAGGGGGATTACATGAAAACATATCCCAAAACCTCTGACATCTTGCTAATTTCAAGCAACTTCATGTTGTTTTTCTAAGAAATATTGAGAGGATGTGCTACAGAAAACCTAACCAAGAAAGAGTGTTGGGATTCTGAGATAGACAAGCCAGTATTTAAAACAGAAAAAAAAGAAAAAAGAAAAAAGGTGGAGGAGTAAACTCAGATCACTAGAAATCCGGCAATTATAATTAACTGCCTAATCTATTTCAGTGACAGCTTGACCTTAAAGAGTCCCAAATAAGGTGTTTTTCTACCAGTGGAGACACAAAAAAGACACCAAAGGTTTTTGAAAGGCCAAATTAACCAGTGTAGTAGAGGAGAAGAGCACACGCTAGAAAGCCTGGCAGTGAAACACGCTGACACCAAATACATCTGTGGGCGGCAAGAACACAGAAACACTGGCAAGGAAAGGCACTCAGGAGACCTTCATCTGCACTGTAAACAGAACAGCAGTGCCACACATGAACTGGCACTGGCAGCATGTGCCAACATGTGCCCCTGGAGAACTGTCCCACCCCTGTCAGGAGCGCCTCTGTTAGCAATGGACTAATTAATATTAATTAATAATTTTAATATGTGATTTAGTGACTGCAGAGAACTGTCTCCATGGCTAGGCAGAGGGAAAACAAGCAGGAAAAAAACATGCCAGCAAAGAAACAAGGAAAATAAGGAGAACAGTGAAGAAAGCACACACTGAGTCTGTCCTGCAGAGCTGCTGCTGGTCAGGAAAGGGAATAGGTAATTACCAGAAGAGAAATAAACAGGAAAACAATTCATATACATCTGCTCCATGCTACAATTCCTGCTCTTCATGTTGATAGAAGGATTACTACACATTCCTGGTAGGAATAGTAAGCATAGAACTGCACTGCTTTCAAAACTGACATATTTATCAGTATAGATTTGATACACGTGTTGAATCAGTTTTTCAGTACCATATAACCTTTCCCCTTTTGCTCACAAAAACCACAACAAACGCAGTCAGAGAAGCACCAGCAGCACAGCTTTTGGAGCTGTGGATACGCCCTGCCACGCAGGGATCTCTCTGGGCTCAGATGTAATTGAGATCTCGTGCCTTGCAGAACCTTTCAGTTGAACGCTCTGCTCACTGCAGCTCAGGCTCAGGGAGTGGAGCAGCAGAACAAGGACTAACACGACATGGGAAACCACTAAGCAGTAAAGAGCTGACAGATCTAATTTTAGTTCTGCCAGCCTGGAAAGGGTCGTCACAACAAGCACCAAGTGCGATAAAACTGATGAACAGGACTGACCGCCAAAAACACAGAAGCAGTAGCTCCATCACACAAGTCTTATTTACATCTTAAATATTTATAATCTGCAGATTTAAGAGACGGAATCTGGCTGCACATCTGTTCTTTTAATCTGAAGGGCTGCCGTCGGATGGGAGCAGCCAAGCAACCACAGATCCTGCAGTCCTGACACCCACATGGGGCTGGGGCACACCACCAATGTTCAGCTGCCAGACTGCTCCCCTCTCATTTCATTATTCCTCTTGAATGATTCAGCATTGTCTCCTGTTTCTGTGACACCAAAAATGCAGCTAAGGATTGATGATGCCAAAAATACTGGCCTCAAAAAACCCTCAGCTTGACTAGTTATTAGAGAAGGAAAATATATTTCATACAAGTACCTTGGAAAACAGCAAGATATTTTGATTTGAAATCACAACAGTGTCGCAGGCATTAGGTGCTGCTCAGATCTCATACAGAAATGAAATGGATCCTATGAATACAGTAACAGATATAATGACACCATATCAGACTTGCAACACTGCACAAAAGATTTACTTGCCTGAGACTTGCTAGAAAAATTGTAATGAATTAACAAATAGTAATATACTTTATATCAAAAAAATGTAATCACCCTGAGTAGTCTGAAGAAAAAAGCTTCTATATACTGAGCTGCTCATATAATGCTAATAAATCTCCATGAAAATATAAAATAAGCTGCTATTCCCTCTAGGCCTCATCTAAGTCCTACTATTCTGGTCCCATAGAAAGGGAGACAGACTTTTCCTCGGGTCCAGAGGCCATCCAGACACTAAAAGAGAGCATGAAGCAAATATACTTTCCACTGAAACCCTGTTACTAACCTACTTTGATTAACAATACCAGAGTTTTAATAATATAAGTCAATTTTATGGTTTTAAATAAGATTTTTTCATCCACCAAAGTGTCCATAAATTTTTGTAAATTTTGGTAAAGCCATTAGCATATATTTTCCTAGAACTGGTATATGCATAACCTTATTATTGAAAACTCTAGCAGGCTCTCTCACTGTTAACCACACTCAGTCCTACATGAAGGCAACAGGAAATTAGATTGTGGAACAACTACATAATTTCACTCTAGATGTTAATTAAAAGAAATCACTAAACCCACAGAAGTTTAAATCAATAAGAAAATAAAAATCCACATTTAGGTGAGATCTAAATACAAGGGTAAAGCCACGATAAATCTTAACATTACTTGGCTGTGCTCACTGGGGCTGAGACCTGCAAACTGCAGCCCCTTTGCTGTTGAAAGTCACAATGCAGCATTCTTTTAATGAAAAGTTGTTTAGGAAAATGACTGAATGTTCATTGGGTCTCTGAGATTTACAGTTTTGAAGGGCAAATTCTAATTGTATGTGTGTCAATCATAAACCCATCCAATTGTCATGGAAACACACAATCATGAGGAGTCAAATGATTAACTTGGCCGCTGAAACAAAAGTTTTATTGCTGCAATTGACTGAAACTCTCTGGTTTGCATAAATTAAGCTGAATGGAATTACAGTAATGGCCATGCTGCTGGACACAGTGCTCTGTCATGACTTTAAATGGATTTGGTACTTAAATTCTTTGTAGAAAACATGCATTATTCTGATTGTATTTAAGCTAGAGATATCAGGAAAATGCTTGGTCCTTAATATCTGTAATGACATAATCATGCAAAAGGAAATAATTTAGACTGACTGTGAGCTCAGTTTCAGGAGCTGGCTGTTGAAATGAGTATATATAATTAATTATACTAATTTATATGCATATGTAACCTGGATACAATAGCGACACCACAAACAGAGAACTCTAGCATTTCTTTTTATATTTTCATTTCTCAGCTGCACCCAAGTCCACACTTGTGAAACACTAAGAAGAGGAATTTGAAGAATATCCGATAACATTCAGACATGTCTAAAGAGTGGCATTCCCCTTTTCCCAAAATGTTAAGGAAAGGAGAAAGGAAACTGTATAACAGAGAACGTTATACAGGGCAGGGCCAAACAAACAGCATCTCTAGATTCCAGCTTTATTGAACTGAAAGCAGGAGTTATACCAGCCCCCTTTTAATCCTTTTCTGAAATCAGTCAGTCACACCAGAAGCAGAACAACCAAGTGATCTGACATCTTGTGACATTCCAAACTGACAATTCAGAAAATTAACTCACTGAAACATTTGTCACAGTCCTCTCCATAACCTGCATAGGCTGCTGTCAGCAAAGTCAACTCTGAAGTTTCAAATCCCTAAGAAAATTCAAAATACTGTCTGATGTCCAAAGAAAAAGGATGCTGAATATGCAGAAAGTGGAATAAATTTTTCTAATTCCATTCATCAGTAACAACTTAATGAAACACCACCATTAACATCATAATGCAAATATTTTACATTTATAGGGAATATTTAACATTTATAGAGACTTTCAACTTGAAACTTCAATGTATTTTGCAAGGAAAGTAGCATTAGCACCAGTAATTGCTATCAGAGACACACCATGATGTGTCCAAGGAAAATGTGCAGCAAAACCTGGGATTAAAAGGAATTTTTTTCTTTCATAACCCTATTCTGATTCTTTGATCACTACGCTGACTCCTAAGAATGAGGAAGCTCAAAAGAAACCAAAAAAATTCCATTAAATCCAAACCTGTAGATAACAGTACATATTTCCACATGCAGCTATGATTTCCTACACACACGAACTGGTGTGTTCAAACATCTTTTGAAGTAATTTTCAGAGTATCTGTGAAAATTTATTAACTTTAGTGCTCATTAGCTGTAGTCTAGGTGCATGTGAGTGCCCAGAGACTGTGCAGCCAAACTGCAGCTGGAGGTTTTAACTTCTACATTTCCAGTGTAACTATGGCAGATCAACACACAGGCTCCCACACATTAATGGGGATACTCCAAATTACAACAGTGCTGCTGAAATCTTGTGTCATTTTACGAGAGGAACAGACTTTTTCATGTAGTTTCTGTGTATCTTTAAACTCACCTGTTTCACTTCACTGTATAAAGTATTCTTTTTAATTTATAGGAACTACAAAACTTTTTTGTTATTACAGAAATTAAAAAGATCACATCAGAGCATTTATTGTTAAATCAGACACCTTTAATTGGCTATAAAAGACTTAGACTGCAGAAAGTCCTCAGGCTTAATCTGAGAAACTGGGAATAGAAGAAAAAGATGAAGAATTTGTTTATTGGAACAATTTAACACAGCAGCATGTAACTACATTAAATACTTTATCCAGGACAGACCAGATAGGGTTGTATGGGTTGGTTTGGGATGAGGGGGTAGTGTTCTTTCAGCTTTTCTTGGTTTGAGGTTTGGCTGTTTGTTTTTTTTAAATAGTGTCAGAGCAGTTTCCTTCCTATCTTGAAAACACAGTGAGGCAATAATAGAGCAAATGGATGAACAATAACCTGGTGTGTTGCTCCCTACAATTAAGGTAGGCATGGTATTTTCCCTTTGTTGATGGACCATCAGTCCTTCATGCCAGAATTTACATAAAGTCTCTATAAAAATGACCCCTTTTGTGTGTGTGTGTGTGCGCAATGTGCCCACAAAGGTCTGAGAAGAACAGCAAGAACAGTGTTTATCTTAAATTGTATCTAGTACCTAGCTACCCAGCCATAGCCCTGAAATTCTATTCCCTTGCCATAGCTCTAAATTCTTATATTTATTGTAAAATTGCATAACCTTCACATTATTCGTCCTCAATGTCAAACTGCTCTTCTGAGTCCAATCAGGAAAAAAAATCAGATCATTAAAAAAATCCTCTTTATCCAGAAACACATGAACAAAGCTAAAAATGTCACTCTGTGTGCTATGTTTTCAATTCAGATTATTATATCAATTTATTCAGAATCACTCACCATCAGGTGCTCTTAGACTTAAACCTCACTCTTTACTAACACACAAACTGCCCAGGACAACGGGTACTAGTGAAGATTCTTGTTACACAGAGAACTCTTCCCCCTTGTACTTCAAATTCATAAATAAATGTATAGGCTGTGTCAAAATTTCCTTTGAAGAACAAAGCTATGAGAGCTAACACGTTCTATTAAATAATGAGAAAGGAATGGATGCAGGATTGCACCCTGTACTCAAGCCATTAGACCCTACCGGAGCAGGGAAAACTGGCCATGAGTGCTACTGCCCTGAAGGCACAGTTTGGGGGGTGTGAAATTTCATGCCACAATATCTAAATATATGTAGAAGCTGGAACAAATTCAACATCATCACAAGCCTACTGAAGTATAAGACTGGCCTTAAATATTTCAGCTATTCCAGCACTGTGGACTCCTACCTCGAACAGTGCCAAGGAAAAGCACGGAGATGAATTTACAGTAGTGCTTTGCAGGATAGAGTTACACCCAGAAGGAATGTGGGCTGCCATTGTGGATAAGGAATCCAGATGCTCCAGTACAGCAAGAGCATCGACAGTACAGCCTGAGCAGCACAGAACTGCACAGGAGTTCTCTGAACTCCTTGCCACACAGTGCAATATAGTGCTCTTAGATCTCTGAATGTGGAATCTTTCAGTCAAGAGATCTCTTTCTCCTACATTTTATTGTGATGTAATCTGAAACTATACTTATTTTTTACAAGCTAAGATACTCATATTTACAGTATTTTGCACTTCCAATAGGTCTCCTGTGCTGTCTTGTCTGCAACCAACTTCTGATAATTTGTTCTGGATAGTCTTCACGACATGAAGGCAATTGGTGAACTGCACCTGTTTTTTCAATACATGTAATAATTTATGTCCATCTTTGGCATTGTTCAAGATACAGTGGTCCAAAAAGATAAAAACTGTGTCTGAGAACTTCTGTTCCATTTTTGCTTGTCATTTAAAACTTTGCTTGCTATTTATTCTGACTCTTTAAAATTCGGATACTTGAGAAATTTTATGCAATGGTCCTTGCAAAATCTTGTTTGATAGACAGTACTTTGAAGATAAAACCCACCCAAATATTTTTTAACTACTAGAATTGTCTAGTAGCGAATTTCTGCTGCTACACAAAGAGGCAGCAAATGCCTGAAGCAGAATTTCACTTGTTTGGATTGTTTACTATAGAGATTTAATTGACACACCAGCAGGTTATTTTGCTGATCTCCCTGTCTGTACTCTGGTTCTGCTCACAGATGAATCAATGATGTTCAAATCTTGTTACCTGCCTCTGTGGCTTCAAAACATCTGACTGTGCAAATTACTATTTTTATCCCTTTTCATTTGGTAGGCTAGCTGTGTTATGCCCAAATTTGTCATAAGGAGATATTATCTCCTCTTTTAGCAATTCAATACACCTTATAATTAAGAATTATTTATTAATATTCCTGTATCTGTCAAGCCATTAACCCCACACAACACAGAAGAAATTACATCTCCCTGGAACTCTGCTAAGATAAAGCAGGATCAAGATTAAAAACCCTTGCAACTGATCTTAAGGCTTCTTTTTTGGTGGTCACTTTTCACTTTGGGGGCAAACTGCCATGAGGAATGTTACCTGTAAGAGCAACCAACCTACCTGAAAGACTGGGAAAATGCCAATATTTTTTGAGGGGGTAGGGGGCTAGAGCCTTTATTTGCTCCAGCTCTGGAGTTACCCAGTGGTGTCTGGCAGCAGCAGGACAGGGGTGGAGACATCGCCTGCCCTGGGTAACACCTGCCCTCTCCTGGCAAATCCAAGCAACACTCGGGGGCAGCTGGTGCCTGCCTAGATGCAATAAAACTACTCCCTCTGCCAGTACTATCAATGCATGTTACTAGAGGATTTTTATTATTACTTTTCGAGTAAACATTCATGTACGATGAACAGTTCTTGATGCTGTAGGAAATACACTGAATTCAAACACTCCAAATAATCTGGTATTTTTTCATTAGGTTTGGCCTTAAGAGAACATATTTTATAACTCAGTTATATAATGTCCATCAGATAACCACAGTAGAGGTGGGAAAAAACAGGATAACATAAGCCTGTCTTTGTTTTAATATGTTTAGTTAATGATGGTTAACCCTTAGTCCACAGGGTTCATATCCCTGCCCTGCTGAACAAACAAAGTAACATTATCTATTATTTAATTCAGTATTCATTTAGCTCAGCTGAAAGACAGTCTCCATACAACTCATGCTACTCTTTTTCTCTATAAAATTCACCACTCGTGAGCAGACAGACAAGCAAAGGCAGGTTAGGACAGAAGGGATGCAGTTTAATACTAAGCAGCACACATTTAATCGATTAGTGCCTTGAAACAAGTTCCACTGAGCAGCCCAGTAAATCTGGGTAGAGCTGCTTTGAATTTACCCACTTTGAGAAATGGACTTAAGGAGTGTCAGCAGAACTTGTATTATCTGTTTTAATATTCTAATTACACCAGGTTTAGATTAATTGCCTCCAAATATTTAAGGGGACTCTTTATTTATGCAATTTAATTGCTCTTAGTAGTTTTCATGCTATTTCTGCTTCCTTAAGTATTCAGGAAAACAATTGTTCCAAAAGAATGTTTACAGAAATACTAACACTGAGTAAAAATTAAAAATATATTTGGAAAGGAGAGTTTTGAATAATTAAGAAATTACACACGATGCATGAGTTTTGTGGCTCACATACCTCACCAAGTCCATACCAGCTTGAAATCTGAATATTAAGAAAAAGGTTATGGTTATGTAACAGAAATAGATGCTAAGAAATGAGAAATTAATACAGGTAAAGAAGTGCTACCTGATATTAAATGTTCATCATTGCTAAGGGACATTTAAGGCAAAGAGATCAAACTGACTTGTGAAATTGTGGACTTTGAGATAATAATATGAAGACACCTCCTAGAAGAAATATAGAAATGAAAGTCCTCAAAGAACATATGCTTTCCTTCTGAACATCCTGTAGGATAAAATGCTTTTCAGTGCTGGAAATGGTGCAAGTCTGTTTGAATCCAACTATGAATTCTGATAAATACCCAGAACCAATACCTTTGGCTTAAGTCAGGATGTAAGGCATTGGCAGAACAACCTGTGTTGGCACTAACCAGGAAGGAGAGTCTTTGAGGTTTCTTAGATTTCTTTGAAGATTAAAGCAGAGACTTTAACAGAGATACAAGCAAAGATTTCTAAAGAACTCTACAACTGAAAGTGCAAAGGAAATGGCAAAATATGAAACACATCGTTTAAGTGTAGCAGGAAAAAATTATTTATTTCTCTACTGGTTTAACTGCTTTGCAATATTTTAAGACTATACTTTCTTCCTTCAGGTGCAGGAACTATGAAGACACAACTTCTACCTAACACAGCTCCTTAACAGATCTTAACAACCTCAAGCATCCTGCAGTCCCTCCTATTTCCCTTCTCTGCATCCTTTCTGCACCGTCCCAAGGACACTGCCCATGTTTGCACATTTCCCCATATGGAATTACAGCAAGTAAACATAAATGGGAAACGAATGCCCTTCTGCAGAGGGAACTGTTCCTCTGAGATGGGCAGGACAAGAACTGGTTCCTGGCAGATGCTGGACAGTGTTCGCTCAGCTCACAGTGAGTTCCACTGGCAACAACAGGAATGCTTCACTAGGAGCATCTCAAGTGTTGCTGCTTTTTCCAGCCAGCACAATTCTTGTTCTCTGTCTGGTCTGTCCTCCCTTTACTTTCCACAGAGAACCAGAACTAACTTGGTAACGTTTCAGTTGCATATTTCTTGTTCCAGACTGTTCTCTGGTTCTGTACCACCCATCCATTTACCCAAATCACTGGGGGGTTTACAGTCCTTTCTCCAGCTTATTTTCCCCAAGGAAAAATGAAAATGACAAAATTTTTCTTGCCTTATCCACTCCCCATTGGTGCAGAGCTCTATGGCTAAAATGCTCATCAGAGCCAAAAGCCTGGGCATGAATGAACTCTTAAAAAGCTGAACATCAATTGGTTTGATTTATAGACCCAGGAGACCAGGTCAATCACAAAAGAGTAAAGTAAAATTAATTTGCCATTCAGAGCTGTCTATAAAATGTGCCGCTTAGCCTGAAAAATATTAAAAACTGGTATTAAGTAGATTGTGTAATTGCTTCTGCTGGGCAAAATGGCTTCAAATTCCATCTTCACAGTCGTCATGTATCCAGAATATCCTTTGATCCATCCAGCCAAGGCAAAATCTAAGAATTTTTCCCCATGCCACTCCACTGAGTTCTGTGGACTTGGACAAGCACTGAATACAGAACATCTCAAGCTGTACCAGCCTGATGGTATCCCTGTAACTGGACTGAGTCTCTCTGGCATCTGTTTGGGAGGCACAGCATAAGGCAAGTTCATCAGTTCAAACCTCATAAAGAGATGGTGCAGATGCACTTCAGAGCAGATACTGCAGCCTTTATTTTCCATTTCAGAACTTTGCATCTTTTAGGTAATGCACATACATAAATACAGAACATTAGCATAACAGCTTAAGAGATGCAATCTGGGATATTTTAAGCTTCATAAGAGTTTGCAGTTTTATGACAGCATTAAAATGCTCTTTGATTCAGCTGCAGGTTAACACACGGTGCCCCATTTTCATTTCTGATAGCTGGATGTTAAGTTCATGTGGCACGTGGTGCAGAAGGGAAGCAGCCAAGGATGAGTAACCAGTGCCAGACGCCACGCAGAGCTGCACGCCTGGCAATCCTCCCATTAGTGGAGTCGCTCGGGAAGGGTCGGCCGTCAGTCCTGCCACAGGTATCCGGCTCTCAGCCACTCAGACAAGTCCCTACATCACAAACAACAAATCCACTTCCACAACTAAACTGTCTCGTAAATTCCTGTCCTTCAATATTGTAATTGTATTTCTGTGGCTTAGATTGTGGCAACTGGGAATGAAGCAAGCAGGGCGTGAAGGCTAATTGTGAAAGGTTAAACTCCCTTTTATACTGAAATCATTTTGTTATGAATAAGGGACCTAGAAAGGAAGGACAGCTATTGATGAGCCAGTGACAGAATAAAAACTTCATCAGTTGCTGAGGTTATTTAGTCTGTTAGTACTGAAAGATTTGAAAGCTTCTAATTTAGTTCTTCACAAAAGAAGATCTTTGCTGTTAACAACTTCACAATGAATTTTCAGCATTCAACTTCAAATCACAATCAGTACTGTAGCTTAATACTTCTCTCTCAGATACTGAGTCAAACCCAAAGTTCAAAATCTGGGCAGAAATCATTACCACCTGTTTACAGTTTAGGCAATTTCTTTGTATAGATAATAAATCGATCTACATATCTCAATCCAGCAACTGAAGTCTGATTACGGAAATATCTTAGTTTATGTACTCAGTGGAGTTCTGCTCCAAACAGCATCTACATCAATCTAAATAAAGCATCCAGTATATAGATATTATTTTAGGTGCCTTTTGCTTCTGTTTTAGTAGGTATAATGAGAACAGTGGTCACAATGATATTTAAACAGAAAAAAATACAGCTTGGTTTCTGCAGTGACGCTGAATGCAATCAATCTGCTAACACCTGACACCCAGTAAGCTCACAGTATCCATAAAAAGTATTACTATGTGTATGTGTTAGAAACATCCATATTCTTGGCTCCTTTCTCTCCTATAAAGCAGCAGAGTGGAGTTGCTCTCCTGAGACTCATAAACAGATTTTGATTTCATCCAGGAAAACTTTCATCTTTCTCTTTGCAATGAAAAAAGTCTTCCCACCTCAACTTGTTCTTTGCAGCTTCCATAAACCAGTATGATCCATGGCTTTGTGGACAGCACAAAAGGTTTACATCACTAGACACAAAATAACCCAAGCCCACAGCAAATACGATTTTCTGAGAGCTGTTTACAGCTTGTAAGACAAAAGAAATTAAGATACATTTATATTAAACAAGTGTAGCTTTCTCTTCTTTCTTATGGGTTCCATTAAAGATACTTTATTTCCCTCCATTTATCCTACCCTTGTGGATAATGGCAGTTTCATAAGCCCTGACTCGAAGAGAATAACTTCTGCTGGCTAAAGAAATCAGCCATGCCTATGGTCTGGGAGATTTTCCAAAGAAAAACAAGCTCCATGGTAAAGGTCATTAGGAATGAGAGAGATTCTTTATGCTGGGCTGAGCACAGAGACTAATCCACTTCTTCTGGTAGGAAGTGTGCAGGTAGGGGATGAGCAAACAGTAGTTCCAGACTCTTCCACTCCTGCTTTTCTAAGTATATGCAGGGAGCCATCCATTTTGACCTGCTTTTCTTTTAGGTTTGATGTCATGAGCTACAAACCCCAGCATTATGCTTACTAGGACAAATTATTGTCCTGTGCTAGAAATCCTCTCTAATAGCGTGGAGGATGCTGGCAGTAAGGGCAGTAAGTCAGTTGGCTGCTGTTATCATCAATCAAGCATGAAGGCTCTGCTATTCTGCAGCCCGAATTCTTTATCTAACTGATTAGTCATAGAGGCCAACTGTACTACAGTATTGCTTCCCAACTCCCATCACAGAACTCCTCCTTTCGGAGTATTAAAAACCCAGCTGATGAGCTCAGTGTTGCATGACACAGAGGAAAGGGAGGAAGCACGGTAGCAGAGGACAGAGGAAGAGATACAATCCCCTTATCCCCACAGATCTTCATGCCAAAAGGAAGTGAGTGAAAGCTTGAAAATCAATTCAAAAGTAAATAAAGCACAAGAGGCCAGCAAGGCAAGCACCAGAAAGCTATTTTAAGGTTCAGAGTGAATTAAACATGCAAAGAAATCAAGCATAGCAAAGAAACAATCATACTGGCAGAATTAGCATTTCTTTTCCTGTATTTTAGACAACTAAGAAAGGCCTATCAGAAGAAGAGTATCAGTAACATAATTAAGTTGCATTTGCTTTTTGCTGTGCTCAGGGAGGTTTTCTATTTCAATAGCCCTCATAAGAAAAAGAAACAGACCCCTTAAAAAACATTCCCTTGTTATTTTCTCTTTCACATTCTGTACTGTTCCCCATAGAGACCTTATGTCAAAGGTGGCCTCTTTTGACTTTGTCGGAAAGTAACTACTCAGCTATTTCTCCCATCCAAGAAAAAGAAAAACACCTTGCTCAAGAATCCCATTTCTGGATTGCAATCTATTTCACTTTTCTCCAACACCCCTACACATGCCTGCTTGCCAGTAAAGCATTAATTCAGGATTTGACAAGGAGTTATCATATTTTAGCCCCAAATCACTCTTCTTTCTGCTTCCTTGACCTACACAAACCTACTTTATATGCTCATGCAGTTTCTCTTGCATTTTTCTTTTTCTGCTGGAAGTCACACTTGGTTACAAAAACCTTTGCACGTAACTAATTCCAATTGTATCACAGCCAACAACTTAATCTAAAAGGATAAGCATTTACCATAATGATCTCCACACTGTACACAGCAGACAGGCACTAAAATAAGATGCTTTACTCATAAATGTCTGCCTTTGGATAAATGTCTTTCATCTTACAGTTTTGCCAAGCATTTTTTTTTTTATTTAGAAAATTATCTTAAAAGCTGAGTTACCAATCCAGAGACGTCTTTCTGTTTCCTTTTTTTTCCAGCACAGCTCTCCTGTTTTAGAGCTTTCACATACTCTGGAAGTCCCTATCACTGGTCCATAAACAGCTTACCCTAAGTGACTCTCACAGCTTTTGTCTCCAGTGCAGCACAGAGAGAGCCAGATATTATACACTACACCAAGTGTCTCTTCTGCTGTTTAAAATATTCCATTCTCACCGTACCTGCTGGTTTCAATATTCAGAAGTTAAAGCACTGCTGAGCAGGCACCCAGTGGGATTTCAGAGCAGAATGTAAAGAGGAATTACTTGGAAAAAAATAATCCTGCAATGATGGAGTCCTGCAGTCAGAAAATGCTCCAGCTGCAAAGCCCTCTCCCACCAAATGCTGGGGAGATGAGAGAAACAAGAAAAAACACAGACGTGCCTGCCCTGCCACGCTCATCAGATAAATCTACAAAATGCACATTCACAAGAGTTGCCTGCAGTATGTTCCAGATAAATAAAAACTAATCTAAGTACAATCACAATGCAAGGCAAATAAAACAAGCATGTTGTATATGTGGATATTCTCTAGCAGATTACTCTGCTGTTCTCTATCAGACACCGATACATATAAAAACAATTGCAAAACAGAAAGAGGAATATTTTTTATTTTATATTCTTTGTAACAGAAGCTGACTTTTTAAAATTTAGTATGCATCCACAGAGACTTAACCACAGTTAGATTCTTCTCTAGTGAGTTTCTTGGGAAAGGACTGACTTAATTTTCCTCATTTGTACTGTGCCAAGCACAGTATGGTCTTAGTCCCAATTGGGGCCTGCAGGCACTGTCACAATATAGTCACCAGACAAGCAGGGTGATGTGCTTCATGCAAAATTCCTCGGTTTTAGTAGGCAGCTTGAAAGATGTGAGGACAAAACACCACACCAGTGGTAAACATGCCTTGACTTATAAAATAAAGCTGCTTACTCCTGGTTTTTATTGCTTACTCCTCCATTCTCTCTCTTGCTTCTGTTACTACCTCCACCTGGGGAGATAGTTTACATTTATTATTTGCTCCAAGAGATGCTTAGCTTTCCCTAAGAACACCATTAAAGAAGAACTATGTACAGCAGTGGCACAATGGGTTAAAATGACCCTTTTTCTTTTTCCTTTTTTTTTTTTTTTTTGCCAGCACTGCTGAATAAAACTGCTGCAACATTTATTTTTCAGACACTAATGACAGGATAAGTGTCAGACGCAACTCAAAAAAGTTCTA
The DNA here is from genome assembly GCA_013396875.1 of Vireo altiloquus. Lineage (NCBI taxonomy): Eukaryota > Metazoa > Chordata > Aves > Passeriformes > Vireonidae > Vireo > Vireo altiloquus. Next base: position 1,006,601 of record VZRF01000723.1, on the reverse strand, counting down.
CTAGAGCTCTGTGCAGCTTAAATGTTAAATTTATTCATATTTGATTCCACCCTCAGAAAGTCAGTTCTCTTCTGTCTTTCATTGTTTATATTAGATATAGTGAGTCATGGAAATAAAGTGACATGAAACCACATTTATGCTAAAGAAATCATCCCACATCTTTTCAGATTCTCTTTTCTGCTATTTCCGTACCATGCCTCCTATTGAGTCTGCAAGATTGATTACCCAAGCAAGGGCTAAGTATTTATTCTTGACTCCAGTTATTTAGCTGCTCACATTCTCATCTTAGCAGGCCAATTTAGAGGAAACAGATGCATTATCCATCAGTTCCAGGATGGGAATGAGCATATACAGGACTGTCTATCTGACCTGTGCCTTACAAACAACAAAGTGACAGTAATGCTAAGCAAAGATAATGATCTCAAAGTAGCATTAGCTGCCTTTGCTGTGTGTGTGTGAACTGTGGTACTCTGCAAGAGATGGCTCTCCCAGCACCTACCAGGGAGACTTAATGCCTGACTTAAGGACCTCTGGCACTATGGATGCAGGGCAGCACATCCTCCTAAAACTCAACTGGTGTATTTAAGGTATTAGGTTAGTCACATACTCAGAAAGAACACATCCTACAAGAATGAACACATTCTATAGGCCTCGGCCTGGTCAATCTGCAACGGTAAGAACCCTACCTTATACCCACAGGAACTATCCTACCAACTATTACTGTTACGTTTCAAGACTAAATATATTTAAGTCAGCATTGTATGTCAGCCACAGAAGAGTGTGAGAACTCAGTATGTGAAGATGGGGTTTTTCTCACTGTTTAGCTCCAGCTAAAAGGGTTACAGTTTATGGTTTATGACTGAGTGAAACCTGACAAAGCTTCAAACCACTCACATATGCCCAGTCTTACATGGATGTCATAAAAGGTTTAAAGACATTGCTTTGAAGAAGGGTTGGACCAGATGACCTGCAAAAGTCCCTTCCAACATATATTATTCAGAGATTTTAAGACAAAACACACTCTGGTCTGTAAAGCCTTCCAAAAGGACCCACACCTTGAGGCTTTATTCCTCTGAATTTTCAGGAGGTCAAATGCTGGCAGAAATTGAGCATTAGCAATTCCTTTGAAGTCAATGGAAATTACCTCACTCCTTCAGTAGGTTTTGGCTTAGAGATTTTACTGTGACTACTATCATGAAGACAGGGTTTGGTGTAAAAACTCTGGTGTAACTTCTTTGACTCCATCCCTCCCATTTCCACCCCACATCAGACATGCTTTTTCACCCTACTGATCTGCTTGCAAACACTTCCTTTTATAACTACACAGTGGAATCAGAGCACAGGAACAGGAGAGGCACTCTTAAAGGCTGACTCCACATTCTTAACTACCTACAAAGCCAAGAGTTACTAATCATGGGATAATCTCAAAGCTATATATCTTCATGGAAAGGAGCTGGTACACCCTACTAATTACAGCTCTATCAGGAGCCTGGGAGCATTTTTACTCAGAACTAGCACAAAAACTGATCTCTTTAAATGCAGCAGAAAGAAAGAGCTCCTCCTGCTTTCCAATGTACAGCATTTGCTGTTGTGAAGCTTTGTTTTAAAGCCAGATATGTAAAGGCAAAATGAGACTAACAAGCAGTTTCAGCATTGTTAATTCCATGCCCAGGCTGTATAAAGTCCAAGCTGATCATTCCAAATTAACTTACCTTTCTGCAGGAGTGACACTCAATACAATACCTCACGCTGGAAGAGTCCTTTCTGTACCTTTTAATTGACAGGCCAACATATAATTAAATGAAATCTGTTTACACGTCTCAAAGTATTTTCAAAGTACTGTTGCAATTACAGTGCTCAAATAACACATACTAGTTTCATTTCCACTGCCACCCTTCCATCACATTTCTGTATGGGAATTCCACCCAGAATGAATCCTGCTCCACGCTGGCCACAGCAAAATGCCCTCACAGCTACTGCTGCCTGTAGCAGCAAGGGATGGAGATGAAGACCAACAGAGAGCTGGGAGATGACTACTCAAAATAATTCCAGCATTAAAAGGCAACAAAGGATCCTCTCTCTCTCTCTGGACTCACCAGGACCTACATCACTGAGACAAAGGATATGCTGTCAACTTCTCAGACAAATTGCTCCCATCAAAGATGCTGCTGCTGTGGAAACTCCACAGGCTCTCACTTAGGGGTTGTTGATTTGCTCTTTATGTGGACTTCATGCGAAAGTGATAGCAGGCTTGTGTTTTAGGAGAAGCTGAGAATTCTTAACAGGTTCCCTCTAATTTCTTGCAGAACATCTAAGAGAACAACTTCATGTATTACTTATAATTGTTCTATCTGTTGTGACACAAGAAATAAAATTTGAAAACAAATCCCGAAGTTTAATTTTGCTGCTGCTTCTGTCAGTATTCTGGGCTAAACAGAAAAAATACCATATAGCTTCTTGCAGCTAAATTCCTCTGAATCACAGAAGAACAATAGACTTTGTATAAGGTAATGCAAACATTTATCAGTGGCATTGTTACTGATTGCTTTCATAGTTTCATTTTTTATTTCTATGCCTTAGTTCTCTTATTTATAAAATGAGAGCACCGCCCTTAGAGGTACAGCTCAACTGTGTAAAAGTTTACTCTGATTTCTATTGAGGTTAATGATTTTTTAAAAATATGGCACTTAGTATTGTTCTGAAAGAATGAAGAGTAAACAAGCCATGAACAGTAATAAAGCTCTGTGTATGCACCAGACCCCAAATCTAATTTGCTCCTGTAGTGTGCTACAAAATCAAAGTCTTCTGACCATCCTGTGAAATGGTAATGTGCATAGAATCCTAGATCTGCTGACTTGGAAGGAATCCAACAGGATCAGCAGGTCTGATTTACTGCTTTAATAATAATGCAACCAACGGACAAACAAAATGTTTCTGGTTGTGTTGTTTCCAGGAAAGGCAACACAGGAAGTAATTGCCAATGACCTCATTAGTCATGTTTAGCTACACTCCTCCAGATATAGCTCTAAACAATCTTCAGGGAAAGTAAATGACCATTTTCTTTGGTCATTATGTATCAGTGAGGGAAAATTCGGTACACCTAAAGGAAGTTCTAGAACAGGTTTTCAAAGCCCCTTTAATGAATCAATAAAGATAATGACAAAAAAACCCCAAATCTAAAGCCAGTAAAACAACACAAAATGGATCTGGGAAAAATGTCAAGTGCTTTCTTTGTGTTTTCAGTGCATAATTAATGTTATGCAGAACTTCCTCTGCAGCTGGGATATACTGTGACATCTTTGAAGAGATAATCATGGGAACTTAGGTTTTATGAATTTTGTTTAAGAAGTATTGTAACAAGAAAATTTAAAGGTTAAAGGTTGAACTTTACTCTTAATCTGATGTAAAATAAACATGTTTGCTCTTGCTGTTGATTTCGCCTTCTAGTGCACGAAAGGTGAAGGCTGAACATGTACTGCTCTTGTTTTGATTTGGCTGTGGGTCTTGAGGCCACAGATGTACCTACCCACAGGTACAACACAGGGTTACTGAGCTCCTTTATCAATCCATCCTCCCTCCATGGGATGGATGGGAACTGTTCTAACAGCACCTCACTGCACAAGTCCCCTGAAAGCTTCACTGTTTCACAGCCTTCAGTCAGCCCTGGAGTGATTTCAGGCTTTCAGACAATTCTTCAATCCTCCCAAACACAATCACTTCCATTTCACTTGCCTATTTCAGCCCTACACAAACAGGGGGATTTATAGTCTGTGACCTCCTGATCAGTAGATAAAGCAACATGGTCCATGAAGAGGGTTTTGTTATACCACAGTACACATACAGTTTCCAGCATTAACACTGTTAAGTTATTCCACAACACTCGTGCTTCAGTGTACATTAGCTACAGAATCTTCTTGTCTGATTTGTTCTTTTCCAGTTTTATCATAGTCTACTAAAACTGGATTTTCTTTCGAACATTCATAAAGTTGTGATGTTGTAGGACAGGTGAAACAGAAGTACATCAAATGGAGGTGAAATTCTTTTAAATTACCCCAGAGGAAACTGAGTAAGCCCAACAGAGATCCCACAAGATCTGAATGATCAGTAGACTCAGTCAAGAAGATCAGTTCTACAATCTAAGAGAGAGATTCATCAATTCATCAGGAAAATGTGTGGCATTTCTAAGCCAAGGCATTCTTGTGAGAGCCCTTTCAACCATTTGCCTTTAAGACTACAGAATAATGAAACTCATGAGGAATGAAAGTAAGGACACCTACAGAGCCTGCACATGACAACAGGAGGAAGCAGCCAATTAGCGTATTGGTGCAGTGATCTAAATTACAGCTAAGCCTGCAGAGGCTATAAGGGATGCTACATCATGTCCCTAATGACTTATGAGGATAGGAAGAAGGCAGCTTGGTAAAACTCCTGAGAGCCAAGAGCTGGGATGTACTGAGATGATACAAAAACACAAGAGAAATTGCACCCACACCTTCCTTCAAAAGCCTGCTTCTCAGCAGAAGAAACTCCCTTTGCCCTTCTTTTCTCTCTCCTCAACACTTCTGAATGTCCTACAGCTTTGTAATCCCTTGGGAGCCCTGTGTAACACAGCTCCCTCTACCATCCCTAAGGCACATGGTATTCCCTTCACACACTCATCAAAACCATGTCAGCAGGGAAATGCTTCTGAGGGACAAGCAGCGCTTTCCAGCTTTTCCTGGAGCTAGCAACTGGCTGTGCAGCAAGAATATACTCTTTTCATTAAGAGAAAAACTTTGGTGCTGATCTGACCAGGTTTTGATTTGTTCCTTAGTGTATCATTATTGCAGGACATAGGCAACTATTTCAAAGAGGCATAAAAACAATTCTGTGCTTGCTATGCAAGTCCCAGAAACATCTATTGCTATCATTTTTTTTGCATGTCAGCTTTTACTGTAGAAAGGCCTTGAGTCAGAGGAAGGGAAAAAAAGAGAAAAAAATCAATGAGAGTCACTGAAACTGTACTACAGCCACATGAAGTACCAGATTTCACTGGCAGCAGTGTCACACCAATCAAACAAACCACCGCCTATTAAATCCAATCTGTAGTCAACACAGTGGTCACGGTCCTGCTTACACTTAATTCTATGAAATCACTGATTTTCACATGTCAGCTTCAGAATAAGTATTTGACCCAAAACACAATGAAGGTGTCTGCACACAGGTAATGAGTAGTAGTGAATCACCAGGTATTTGAAAAGAGAGAACTATGGCCAAAAGTGGAAAATAAAGACCACAGTTTTGTAGGGATTATTTTATTCTTGCTAAACTCACTCCATTTTTCAGTAGATCAACTTCCTCCAAGTTCTAGATCTTCAATCCAAAATATCACTGTGGAACCCCTACAACTCTCCAGGGATGATCTCTTCAAAGTATGAAACACTTACTGCCCAGTCACTAATTGCAACCAATCTATTAATGCAAACACTAATATATGCAATTGCCAGATGCAAAAACATCTCTCATCCATTACATTCTAACACTGAGGTACGAGGACAATATGAAGAACTACAATTACATTTCTAGGGTAAAATCAGTGACAATGAAAGCACTGGCATAATATTCCCATATATTATGCCCCCAAGTATGATCTTGCAGTTGTGAGGGGCAAGGTAGACAACTGATGTATGTGCAGGAGTCAACTCCATGTTGATGAGAGCGATAAAAAAGCGGACACTTGTGTTTCAATTTTTAGTAAGACATTGGCAGGAAATTCTCATCAAAAGCTTTGAACTTTACCTTCTTTAAATGTTTACTTCTCTTAAAACTCAGGTTTACATTTATTATTGAGATACTAATAAAGAGCAGTTCTAAACACAGAGATAGGGAAGGATCCCTTGCATTCCCTCTGCACTCACATCAGTGTTTTTTGGAGGGCAGCCTCTGCCCGTCCTCAAGCCACCTGGAAGGCACACAACCATAACTATGCAAGGCTCCGTGCCATGCTGAACTTGCCTGGAAAATTGCAGACAGGAAGCAGTGCCACCCAGCTGGCTTTGCCACAAACCAACGCACAGATGTGCTGGAGGAAGGCAGTGCAGCAAGCGCTGTGCTTCTAATGTTACAGATTATCACCATGCACAGAACAAGCTACAAATAAAAGCCATGTTAATTTTGACTCCCATGCTTGTTTCAGTAGAACATCAGGATCTGAGTAATTTCAAGCTCTACTGGAAATGCAGGAAAATCACAAGCCGCTCTGACAAGCAGAAAAAAGCAGAAGCTTGGCCCTCCAGAGGGGCTCTGACTATGCATGTTCCAAGGGACTCTGCATGGCTGTAAGGGGTTAACACAAGGAGAATTCGTCTCAAAAATTATGTCCAAAATGGCATGGAGGAAAAGTTTGAAAGTTAAAACATAATGGGAAGTAAGATAACTTCACTGAATGAAAATGTTCCTAAGCTTATAAGATTATTTTCATTCCAGAGGATCCAAATATGAACAACCCACGATCCACAAAAAGTAAGATTTTAGACATTGTGTTGTTAAGTGATTGCAGCAAGTTAATACTTCAGGCAGCATTACTTGATCTGGAGATGAAGCAAAGATACAAGTTTCCACTACTGATACCAGCATCAGTCTATGCAAAACTGTCACTGATAGGATCAGGAAGACAAGTGAATAAGAGATTTTCCACCCCTGCAAAAGACTCAGGTTTACTGGCAGAGAAGCTCTGTGAGGATTATTTGCAGAATTCATGTCTGTCTCTTGTTTCAACATTGTAAGTTTAAAATCAACCTGGGACTTTTTATGCACTTCTGCATAAAACAGAGAGAGGAAAAGACCTGATACTGGAACGATAACTATGCATTTTTTAATTGAGGAACTGGTTGTTGCTGTTAGTACAGTAACAGAGGTGCATTATACACCCCATCCACTTATCTAACTACAGTATTCAACCACTTAAAGAGCAGGTAAGCACAATTTTTTTAGTATTCAAATGAGTTTATGACTGAGTGAAATAATTCTTATGTCTTTATATGAATAAGAGCTGCAAATTTACCCTGTACTGGAAAAGTAACTCCTCATTCTGTGACATAGCTTCTTCTAAATGCAAGTGAGGGATAAGGTAATAATCAGCAATTCATATGAAATGCAAGCTATCTTACAGCTAGTGAACCTGCAGCAGACTTTGAAACAGAAGATATATCAAGCCTAATGACACAAACAAATCCCAGCATAGATAATTATATAGCAACAATGTCATACACTCAAAACTCATCAACCCCCAATGACTGCCAGTGGGCACTGAACTTTAATCTTCAGCATCAAAGCACCAGCACTGGTTCAACAGAGTTAAATGAGTAATTCTTTTAGCTGGAACTAGCAGCAGTCTCTTCTTTGATAAGTCAGATCAGCCAACTGAAAAATCACACAAGAGGCTTCACCGGCATGTTACATCTCCAGTAGTTCCAACTGGAAAGAGCATCCTTGTTTCCTGCCCTAAGCTGCAGAGCAGTCCTGCTGATAAGCAGCTTCTGTGTTTCTCCCAAAGCTGGTAGCACTTCAGCTGTAAATCAATGACTGCTCTGCATACTTTATATATTACAGGGACTTTATAAAAAAATTGGTGAAAGTAAAAAATTTCAGGAACAGATTCAGAACCCCAGTCAAATCCTGCCAATAAAATATTGATTTGCCCAATTAATTCTTGCTACAAAATTATTAGGTTCCTGCAATGCTAGTAATGTAATTTACCAGCAACACTCTGGTAAATTCTACACCACCTATTGGTTAGAAAGCAAAAGTAAGGTTTTAAAGATTTCTGCATTTTATACGGTGATTAAACTTTAATTACAATTATTTTTTACAGTAGTCATTAAAGGTTGGATTTTTATAAACCAAGAATTCTCACGTCATAGGTCTCAGTAAATTATAGGATAAGCACCTAAAGTGATTATGCATGCATGTAAATGTCCACACTATTTTTAAAGTTATTGGTGCAATTCGTTAGACTAATATAATTTGAATCCCTTTAAAATTTAGTTATTAAAGTACTTTAGATTTTGAGATGGGAATTTGTCTGTCTAACTGACTATTTTAACCTGTATGCATACATTTAGACACAAGACAGCCACTACATATTTCTCAGGTTCATGAACAGTCCAGTGAGACAATCTTACACAATAGTATATTTTACTAAATGATCCGACAATTGGGTATTTATATAAAACCAAAATTAGGACATAAATCTTCAAAACTTTTGCAGGATTATTCATCTTAAACCCAACAGTGCAGTCAGAAATTAATCCGGTGACTATCAGAAAAAATATTTTCACAATTACAATTTATCAAAAATCTCTTAGGTCACCAGGATTTGCATTCAGTTTCACATTTCCCAGATTACATGCATAATTATATCTTAGGAACTGCAGGAAAGCAACAAAAAATTGAGAAAAAATATGGAAGTAATCCAAATCCTTAAAGGGAGGATTGCTACTCCCTTTAAGGATTGCTTGCCATTGGTAAATAAGAGTCAAAAATGCAGCTCAGCACTTTGCAGCAGAGGTCCCACATCACCAGATCTACACCTCATCCATGCACAGAGGACTGGGAACAGCTTGGCCTTAGGTAAATAAAGACTGTCTAAGAGAGAAGTCTGGAGCAAGGGATTTTCCTGAAATTGGGATTTTTCTTCACAACAGTGAGTGGATTGATTGTGCTAAAAATGTAACACAAATTTGATTATTACGAACCTGTCTTTAAGTCCATCTTTAAATAAGTCTGCAGTATCAACCTCAAGTACTTTTATTCTGTTATAATCTCTTCAATACAGTTTCTTCCTGTTCTTGGAATACTTACTATTAACCAACAGGATCACAACAGCCGCACATACAGCATTCTCTGAAAGTTATGAGCTCCAGAATAAATTATTCTCCAACAGAATTAGCTATTGCAGTCTAAATAGGACCCTAATCTTAACTTAATAAATCCTGTGTAAAGAATAAATTTACACTGTCCTGAGTGGCTCAGAAGTGCTACATCACAGGCATGCAGCTTTGGCAAGTGGCCCCTAAATCCACCACTGCTACCAAAGAATTTGTCAGACACTCACAGTGCACGATTCATAAAGCATCTAAAGATACAAACTCACAGATTCTGGAATTACTAAAATGTCCAAGACAAGGGTGCCTCCAGTTCTGTATGTCAATGAGCACTGGAGTCCTCATCAACAGCAGTGGCTTGAAAAATTTCACTGGATGCCTTAAATGTCCTTGCAAATCCAAGTCATAGTTTATATCCTGGCTTTCCCCATCTGACTGCTGCCTGACAAGAAGCCATTAACATCTCATATACACCACTATGGCCTCCTCGCAATAGGTCTGCACTAAAGCTTTTGCTTCTGCAGATGAATTTCACCAATTCCCACACTCCAGGATGGCTGAAAAACTACACACCAGAAGGCCTCAACAACACCATAAAAAGGATCATAAAGGACTTGGACTTCAGGTGGACTTTGGCTGAAAAAAAGAAAATACCCAAACCCACATCCGCCCATGACAAAATCGATACTACATTTTTAGTGATGTCGCCTGGTATCAATACAGGCACTGTAACAACTGGACCACAGCTGCAGGGAACAAAGAATCCACCAAGTGCTGTAGGCGGGGTCAAGCACGGGTAGCAGCCTTTACAAATTAGAGGACAGGCTAATTCTGTACTGAACAACTCTTCACACGTGTTAAAAAACCTGTATCTAATAGTTGCGATGTATTGTTAGCAGCAGTTCTTTTACTTGTGCATTTGTTTCAGATGTAGCACACCAGAAAGAAAAGATCATTTGGAAGGTTAGTTTCAGCACGTGGTTCTCACAGCCATCTCGTTCAGCAGCATCTCATCCTGCAGGACTGTGTACAGAGACCAGAATCCACACCCAGCACAAGAGGAATGCAGGAGCTTTCTGAGGCAAATACTGGTTTGGAAAATCTGCACGTTCATTTTTCATCATATCGTCGCTACGTATGTACGTAAAAATAGTACATACATGTGTCCATGTACCTGCTGGAATTAAATAAGAAAAATTAAATAAAAATCTCCAAGTGCAATTGACAGCAGAGTATCACAGGCCTTACACCAACCTTATTTAACAATTACATTTAGAAACTGATGAAAAAACCTCAGCAGAGCCACAGCTCAGTAGCTATAGCAACCTGCTTAGCTTCTCAGAAGAATCAAATAAGATAACCTGCCCTAAAATAGATGCAAAATAGCTGTCACTGCACATGTGTGTTTTCAGAGACAGAACACAACCATAAAATTTTTTTTTTTTTTCAAATCACAGTGCTCCCTTCTACAGAAATCAAAAAGCTACCCTGCAGGCAGTGGGTGAGAATTGAGTTTAATTTCTTTACTCTCAGTATTTTAAAACCTAAATCATTTATCTCAAAGCTTAATTGTGCCTTTTAACAAATTAGACTTCACTGGAAATCATTATCTGTCTCCCCCCTTCTTGTTACAATTCAAAGGCAGCATCTGTTAAAGAGCAAAAATGAACCATTTTCCCCTCATTACACAAAGAGAAAAAGTCATCCCAAGTTCACATTACTTTAGAAGGTAATTTCTGTTCATCAGAACAATTTGGTATGTGTTCATGCCTTCGCATCCAGTTTTTCAGGCTAATTTCCTCAAATATTTAGACTTAATTTGGTTTGTTAACTACGATTACAGAAACCACATGTTTCTTTAAGTTAGCATTCCATGCCAGTACTGCTAAAAATATTCTCTGGGTTGTATCTGCTATATTGTGTGATTCCTCATAAAGCCTTACAGCAAGAAAAACAAAACCCAGCAGTTGCCAGAGCCCTTGTGGGCCACTGGGCTGATCCATGTTCTGGAGCGCAGCAGAAGCCATCTGGCACTCCCACAGGAGCAAGGCAGGCAGCTCATCCTGTGCTCCAGGGAAGGGCTGTCCCAGAGCCGAGGCTCCAGAGCAAGGCTCCCACCCACGGCTGCATCCTGGATGATGAAGGTGGGAGACTCCTGCCCTGCGCTGCCCCAGCAGCTCTGCCGGCTGTGCCACCGCTCCTCGCACCACTTCCCAACTGGCCCAGTGCACTGCCAGGGAGGAGAACTGCGACCAGCACGGCAGCAGGGACCACCTCTGGAGTGCAGCTGCTCTTTATGAACCAGAGCAAAGCCATCCTGCCCCTTCCCAAAGACTCCTCTCCCTCTGCACCTTGGCTGCTGTACCCTTCACAGAACCCCACTCCGGGCACCACTGCTCCAGCAGCTTTCTGGGAACAATGCTGCTCCAGTTTGGACTGAACCTCCCTGTGCTACAATTTAGACTGCCGGAAGAGAAGGCACAGACATTAATTTTGCACTGCAAGGGACCAAGTCAAGGCAATTAACAATAAAGTATTAATACTGCAAGCCAGTTGTTTAATTTGTGGTCTCATTCACAGCAGAAAAAAGTTACAAACAAATCAACTGGAAGCAAAAATGTCAGTGCTAACTTGGAATTTGAGCTTAACAAAAAACCTCACATAACAGTAAAACTGAGAGAGTTTAGGAAAACTATAACAAAGAGAAGCATTCTATTTTTTAAACAAAAACTTTTAAAGTGTAAACAGTGGCTTCTTGTGATGGGCTCTTCCCTTATTCTGCTTGTGTTCATAGACAAGCAGAACAGATTCTGCAGACAAAGCTCTGTCCTGATTTAAAAGTTTGATAACCTGTCTTTAAATCTATCTTTGTACAAGTTTATAGACACTACAGCATTAAGAAGAAAAACAGTCAGGAGAAGTGAGCACAGGTTACACAGAATGCTCTACCCATTCTAGAAAGCACATGGATTAATTTTTTTTAAGCGGGAGACATCTTTCCTATCTCCTAAAAAGTATGATTACCAGCAAGTCACCCAGAAGTGACTAAATCTGATATTTCTGTGCCTTTAACAGAAATTATATAGCTCACTCCAAAAATTCAATTCACTGCTCTGAATTTCAAGATTAGCAGTATTTAGGTTAAAAAAATAACAAAAAATTTCTTAATTTCTCTTCCACAGGAATTTAGACTTGCTCAATCCTTGACACTCTGTGTACAATCCTATAATAAGGAAATACCAAATAATGTAGTGCAGACTTCTTCATCCCTTTGAAAACAAAGTTCAAAGAACAGTCAAGCAAAAACTGGAAGTAAACAGCATTATAATAAGCCATTTCACTCCACTGGTAAGAGTTTGGGTGTAGTTACCCAGCACTTTGGATTCCAGTGTGCAGCTTTCCTCTTACTCAAACAGCATCCATGACTACACTTCAGTGCAAGGCTTCAGAGTATTGAAGGATAATGATAATCTCCAATAGGTAGAAAAGGAGTAATGCTTCAGTTACTGTTACAGTATAATCCACATACAGACTTTGCAATTTACGTCAAGAAGCTCCCATCCCATCTTGGATTTTATGAAATGCTTTCATTTGGTTCAACCAATTTAAAGAATCACATGAACATTTGTTGTTCATTTGGACAGCTCATTTTATCATGCCAGACAAACACAAGAGGAATGTGAATCCATTTAACAGCATGGAGGAAACAAAGCCCAATTACTTGCAACTGATGTTCTCTATAACTGAATTTCCATATCCCAGTTACTCCAGTTAGGTCACCTGACTGTTAAAAACAAGAGTTTCACAGGGCAGATTGGAAGCACTGTCACAGTCAAATTGGTGGATAATGCTAACCCTAAATTAGACAAAGGCCCTTTTAAAGTCACCACTGATTTTTAATTAAAATACTAATTTATCTGGACTCAAGGTACCAATAAAATCCCCATGATGGCATTACAGTTGTGGAACTAGCAGAAGCCCTCTGGGAGCCTGGTCTTAGCAGACAAGTAGCTCCAACCCTTGCAGAATTCCAGCAAAAGCAAACAGATTGGGGTTTAATGCTGAATAACTCTGACAGCAAGGGTCCAGAAACCCCACAGTTTATAATGGACCATTATCTTCTGAGGATATATTATTGCTATAATCTGCTGGCATCAGCCAGTGTCTTTTCTGATAGAAATCTGGTGCCCTCAAAAGAGGCCTTTTCCTGCCTGGCTGTGTTGTGCCTGGAACAGAGGAATACCCTGAAACGCCAAGGGAGTTGTGCAGCCCCTGATTTACCCCACAGGAGGGGGGGCCCTGCACTCTGAACCATCATCCAGCAGCTCTGGAGTTTCCATCAGCATCGTTTGTGTGCTGTGCACACACTGCTCACATGTGGGAAATCCACTGGGCTCTAACAAAGCACTGTGCATCAGCAAAGAAGGGGAAGCACGTGTGTAAGAGCAGTGGACATATCAGGGATTTCCAGCTGTCAGGAATTCCACAAACACAGAGGCAAAACCCTCTTTAAAAATGACTTACCACAAGTTTATTAGATATTTGTTGAAAGTGAGTAATGCTGATAACTGCAGCATTTGAGCCATTTTCATGCAACAGTCGGCAAAAACTGTCCTATTTTCATAATGCAAAAAGAAAAAAGAGAGTCCATTTTATTATCAGGGTTAATATACACTTTCTTCTATATGTAACAGTAAAACTGAGATCAAAAGATAAAGAGGTATATGACTAAAAAGAGGATTTTTTTTTTTCTTCAGGAGCTGGAGGTGGTACATGTTATCCAAGACTTACATAAGGAGTTCCATGTGATTTTGTGGTTGTTGCAGAAAAACCCCGCAACCAAATCTGGTTTGAGATTAACTCTGTATTTGGAACTTTTCAACTATACGTCAAATAAAACAGACTTAACTTCATCGGCATTGAGTGAACACAGGAAGCAACTTCATTTCCCACTCAGATCCTAAACTGTATCGTTGGCAATTTTTGAAGTTCCCTTCTCTTTAAGAGAAGCATGAGGACTCAGTGACCTGCACTCTGGGAAAACTGTGGGTGGGTTTCCACTTAAACACACGAATCTTTTCAAAGCATTTAAAATTTTACTTTCCACTTTGGTTTTCCCAGGGGCATGAGAAAAGGGGATTTTAAGACAAAACTATGCCTCCATAATGCTAAATGATTTCAGCATCTTAAACTGTAGTGACATTGCAGCTGAAATAGAGATGCCAGGCTATAAATTTTAAGTCTTTAAAGATATTTGTGCAATCTTCAAAGATCCTTGTGTCCAAAAGAATTTGTATGGACTTCCATAAATCATGATTTGACTCCTCAGTCTTCTGTAAGCAGCTTTACAGGAAAAAAAAATTATCATTATTATGATGATGATGATGATACAAGTCTCAGGAGCATTGGTGGAAAAAGGATTAATCTTGATCAAATATGGTTTTTTCCATCCCTCACTTTACATCTCTCAATCAATGCCAACAGTATTGCAATTGATCTAATTTCCTGTCAGTCACTCCAACTATTATTCAAACATTTTTTCACATATGCTTCTTCAAGTGGAATTGTGGGCAAGGCAGTCTTTGGGATTTCTTTTTTTTAATGTCAAAAACCAAATTATATCAAGCATTCACATTCATGATCAATTTTAGCACCACCAATATACAGATGAGAAAATAAACAGAAAACTATTATTCCTGATCTCCCTTCTTTCCCTTTCTTTTACTTCTCCTAAGTGTTGCAACAGTTGTCTTTATGAAGGCATTGGGAATCTTCAGTACTGACAAATGGCCATGGACTTGCACCTCAAAACCACTTTTGAAAAGCTCGGCACCATGCTCTTTAGCCCTTCCCTAAGCTGTTGGAATATATGTCAAAACCAATATTCCAGATGAGCTGCCAAATGATAAGCACAGCTACATGAATCAGTTCTGGTTTCCCTAATTCAGGTAAAATGCAGTCTGAGGTCATGACACACTTTCAGCTGGGAGAAAAAACAAGACCAATCCAGAATTCCTAGAAGACTGATCAACCTCCCAGAGTCTGGCCCCAACCAAGTACAAGTTAATAGGGATTTAAAAAAGAAACATAAACCTGCAAAATTAAACCAATGCATCTTTGGAAGAGTACTGGTCAAATAAAGTTTACATTGCCCTTAGCAAAGGTACCATTTCCATGGATCAGATAATTCTGAATTTACTGTTTCCTTTACAGTTAATGGGTTTATGACAAAACTTCAATTATATGAATTAAAAAAAAAATCTTCTTTTGCAGATCCAGATACTAATGACAGGTGTACAAGAACAGGCAGTCATACCTAAATACATTTGATGTGATAGATTTTTACAAGTTGGGGAAATTTAAGACCATTTTTGCTAGATATAGAGCGCAACCAACCAAGTACAAGGACAGTTAAATTTTTAACATAGTTTTCATATAGAGTACTTCATCTGATTGAAATCTTCACAATTTAACAAGGAGGCTATTTTCTGCAAAACATAATCTATTTATCAGTTAAATATGATAAGATTTATAGAAACCTTGTTAGAAACTTGATAGATAACCAGGCCCTGTAATTTTACAATAATGTATTTTAACATATTCTGCAGCTAAAGACAGACTATCTTATGCTTCACGTTAAAAATAGATTTTTTTGATATTAATCTTTCGGCTGTGCTACAGCACTGATCATGCTGCTGACCTTGCCATTATTACAGTAATATGTCAGTCCTTGGACCTTCTCCCTGCTGAGAGTCCAACTGTGTACACTGGTTTGTTCAAAACATATTGCTGAGAGGAAAAAACCACACTTTTCCCTCCACAAGATAAAAGATAAATGTAATCCAGAGCAGTCACTCAATTGTCTGAACAGCATTTCTTGTAGGAACACATTGTAGAGGATTAAATTTTCAGGCAATTAACATCAGGCGTTGGTTGTACCTTCAGCAATTCCTACAGAGTTTTTATCCTTGCAACAGGCAAGGACTTGGCACAGTCTTCTCTTCCTGCTCAGTACAGCCTCTTAGATAAGCAGATGCATCTCCATAATCAGTTTACACTGTTAAATGTATTTGTTTCATTATAATCAGACTATAATTTTTCACCAAAACGAATTGTTTAAAATATTCAAGTTTAGATCAAAAGACTAACTGCAAATTCTCCATCACTTGAGGAATATTATCTATCTTCATAGAACTTTTCATTTCAAATGCTATTGAAAGCATTTTAAAATGATATGACAGATCATTTATCCTGTTTTTATAGACAAGGAAAAGTTCTCAAGACTCTGTCCAGAAATCACTGTTCTTGGATAAGTACCCATCAACAACTGAGCATTTGAGAAATTAGTCAGTCATAAAAATGACTCCATAGTGCAGTAAAACTAAACAGGGCTGGGTTTAATGTGAAATCTACTGCAGATTTGAAAAGCTTATATGTGTAAATCAAGTCCTCTCCTTAACAATATCAAAACACAGAAAGGACGTTTACACCATGCATTTTGTGCTTTCTCATTTGAGTTTCTTACAGGAAGGAATTCATACCTTTTTTTTAAGACTCTATAGTTTCTTTAAAAAAGAATGAGCTTGTATTTTCAATCAATTTACCGAATATGTGCTATTACTATGTGAAAGTAAATCTCCTCTGTAATGACTGGCCAAATAAATCTTAACAGTTGAATCTGCAAATCAGTTTCTTGATGTCAACAGCTTTGTCATGTCAATAAATACAGCATTAAGCCAGGAGCAATGACTATTAGCCATCTCTGCTGTCACTTACTTGAGTTTAGCTACACAACTTGCCTAAAACCATCAGGCAAGATTTACACTCAGCAGTCAAGAACAAAAAAGACCTAATGTATCACAGCTGTCATCAGGTAAATGAGGAGAATCCAGCATGTCCTGAACCAAAAAAAAAAACCAAAATGTCCAAAAAAAAAAAAAAAAAAAAAAAAAAATCCAACCAAAAACAAAACAAAAAGGAGAAATATTCCCTTTTGATTCACAGGAATACCATTGGTAATCTTAAACATTTTCAGTAAAGTGGCCAGCAAATGTTGAGAAAGTAACATTGAATTCTGAATTATGAGGTGATTTGATGAAAGCTTACTATTTTCCTCCAAATTAATATAGTTAAACACAGCTGCTGGCTCTCAGCTGTGCTCCAATGGATGAGTTCCAACAGAGCACTGCCATCCCACCGCTGAAATTAGACATCCCACCTCTGGCAATACAGACCATTGTGATATTCATGACAGGATGTGAACTGTTTCCTCAACATCATGTCAACAGGTTTTAGCAGGGATGTGTCAAAGTCTCACAATGAAACTTAACTCACAATGAAATCTGTTAGAACAAACTTTTGTATTTTAGTCTCCTGTGGCAAATTAAGAGTTAATACTTATTCTGGAAGAAAGCCCCAGAATTGAAGAATACTCCATTTTAAATAGCCTTAATCTGTCAGCAGTAGACAAAGTCAAAATTCATTTTCATCTAAAAATGTCTCTCAGATTCTGTAAGTACCATACTATGCACAAAAGCTATGGTACCTGTCACATCAAGGGCTGGTATTAATATTCATGCAATTCCTTACTTTTATGTTCCAGTGGTGTTGCCTTGAAGGCAAATGGATTAAAACACATCAGCATCTTGAATAAAGCCTTCTCTACAGGCAGAGGGTACTACCACTACTTAGTACGTGGTGCTAAAGCAACATGCTGTGTCCTACAGAGAAGATAGAGATGCTGAGCCAATGCCATGGATCTCATAATTTATGTGTACAAAGAAAAGTCCAGCACAGTGCTCACTACTGTGATGAGTTCTTTTGAATTTGATGAAATGCTATGGAAGAGTAAGCAGCCTGCTCACTCCAAGTGCAGAGCATTACTGCAGACACCTGATATAATGAAATACTGAAATGGAAAGATGAAAAGAACAGTGGCATACACAGCGTGATAGGGAAAAGCTGATTTCCCAAGACTCGCATAAATGCTATAAACATATGTGTATTTCCAAAGTTTTAAAATCAGATTTCTAATTCTTCAATAAATGCAGGCTTAGCTGGACTTGCAAGAGGGGTGCAAATAAAGTTTAAAAAAAAAGGACACTCAATACTTAAAAGCTTTGGGCATTTGTATCTGAAAATGAAGAAAGGAGCAGACCAGGCTGCTTCTCCTTTTAGTACTTAAAGTAGAAAACCAACAAGTGTAATAAAGGAAATTTTACCTCATATGTTTTTAACCATTATAAAGCTGTACTTCAGACAGGGGGAACTTGAAACAGAGTTGCACCAAAGAAAGACCAATAAACCGTAAAGCATGCCTGCTAAGGAGAGGGATATGCCCCTCTGAAGAAATCAGATTCTGGGATCTGTCTCAGATCATTCACCTTCAGATTAATGAGTGCGCCAGAAAAGATGGAGCTGCAGCAAGATACCGAAGGGACTGTTCCAGGGTACAATCAAATTTAGACTGGCTTATGAATATACAGAGAGTAAACTTCTTGTATCTACAACCCACACACATTACTGACGAATTCCATTACTTCATGCTTGTACAGCTCTCTCCAGGATCTGAGTCGTGAATGTTAAGGAGAAAAAACCTTAACTTTGACTACCAGATGGATGGGTCATGTCTTACTGATACCCTGGGTGCTCCTGACAATCCGCCTGTTCTGTCTGCCTTCTCCTTAACAACTATTTCCTCCAAGTCAAATGTAGGCAGGTTATTTAAGTCAGCTCTCTATTTCATAAAGATAACTGTCCATCTGCTCAGGCAGCTGAATAACCTGACTGTAATACCTACAGATAAAACCACCACGGATGTGGTTTTATTGTTACAGCACCAAAGAGAGAGACAGAAGTAACAAAAGATCTTTGCTAGTGCTATTCAAACCACATATCTGAGCAATGATGTTTATAATCAGAATAATAATATGAGACTGGAGAGAACTCAAGCATAATGTTCTTTAAATTTAAAAAAAAAAAAAAGATAAACACCTAATTTCAAGTAAAGGGAGCTTATTTTATTTAACATCCTTGTTTTTGGCCAAAAATGACATCAATTCAGAAGATTTGAAATGTTAATCGGGTTTATTCAACATGCTAAAGCATTGCTGGAAAGAAAAGCAGCACTGCTGTAGTGGTTGACCACCTATAAATCCTTGCAGCTTGCAGCAATATCATACTGAATTTTGCTACCAGATTGTTCTGTGTGTTTTCAGGTTAGAAGTGGCCACTTTACTTTCGCAGGATGAGAAGGCCTGGCTAAGTGAACAGTGCCTAGCCCAGAGGAGCTTCTTATCACAACTGCTCCCTCCACACAAATCAAAGTGAAGTCCTGTCAGTGCGAGCCCAAGACACGTCAGCACCGTCTAACCATTTCAGTCCAGTGCTGGCTGTTGGCCACCAGGCCAGAATGGAAAACATGCTAAACCTTTTTATTCTAGTAATACCGTTGTGTACTCTTCCTGGTGCACAGACATCCAACTAATTATGGCTATAGCACACAACAACAACAGAAGACAACTTACAGAATTGTTTTTTATTTATCCTTAAATTTCTCAGTTTATTTGGAAAGAAAATTGGAATTGATATTGTCAGCTACATTTCCCAAAAACAGTACATTGCATCAAGTGAGGTCTGTACATTAAATAAACACATGTGCAATTTACTTTAAATTAATTCACTCTTCAGGGGCCAAACGCCTCTTTTTAGAAAGTAGAATTGTATACATAAAATGCATACAGAAATATTACGATATTTATTGAGTTAAAGCTTGAAGTAACTTTTGAACATCTATTATAAAAAAAAGTATGTACCTTATAGCAGTTTCCCCCTATACACTAGAAATGTCAAATGCACTGGCAAAATCAGAACACCTGTCCTATACAAGTATAATTTAAAATAAATTAGTACTTCATAGCCTGCCTTTTTGTGAGCTAAAAGGAACAGAAGTAATGTTGATATTCTTACTTTGAATGAAAAAAAGAAGTTTGCTCCATGTAACACGAAAGCATTTTATGATGCAGTAATACATAGTTAAGTAACAGCCACATGCAGTTTTAGACTGAGAAATTCGGCGAACTGGTGCCATTTCAGTGGGATAAATAATTGTGTACCTAAATCTCATCTGTTGTTACTGAAACTAGAGTACATGCCTGGAGTCAAACACATACTTTAAACAAAAGAGTATTCTTACACAAGTACAAGAGTATCAAACCCCAAATTTTTATCTCTACCCAATATGCACCCTCCTGAGACAGGGCTGCTTCCAAAATCTGTATTGAGTAAACTGCCATAGAATCATAAAGTAACACCTGAAATGTCTTCATGTAACTTCTCATGTTTACACTAGCACAAATCTGAAAACAGAACTTGTTTCTTAGACCTTATCAAGACACGAAAATATTCCCAGAAGACTTCTTGCAGCACATGGCTGGATGCCTGCTCTGGCAAAACATCATCCTGCTGCCACTGTAACTTCCAGCAGAGATTTCATTCCCCTAACTGGGATACACAAGCAAGCCACATCCTTCCTGCTCATTCAGTACAGCAATTCCTTTGTGCAGCTGACAGCTCCTTGCCAATCCTAATCCCAGCCCTGGGGCCACAGCAGTAGAAGGCAGCAGAGCTGTGCAAACACCAAGTGCAAACACAGGTATCTCTGCACTGCCACCTGGCCCCAGCCTCGGAGCAGCCCAAGCACAGCAGCCAACCTCTGTCACTGCTTAACACACACACCTTGTGAGGACACAAGGACTTCCCTCCAACATCCTGCTCCCACAGACTTTGCAGAATGGACTTTGGGAAGTGCTATCCAGGCAAAGTTCCTTGTGTGGCTTGGTTCCTGCTGAGAGGAGAGGGAAGGCCTAATTGCTGGTGCAAACACACCCTGAGGCTTTATTGCCAGAACCTTGCCCTGAGCAAGAGCAAGTCCTATGTAGCAAGTAATTAATACCCTAAGGAAAACTGAAGTGGACTCCATCACAGTTCTGCTCTGCATTTCCCTCATTAACACCAACTTCCACTGACTTTCAGGGAGCGGATAAGTAGTTCCAATATTCCCATGTTTGTAAGAGACAAAGAATCAACAGAAAATTCTCAATTATGCCGGGGTAGACAAGGAAGAATTGCCCAGATAAACTAAGACCCAGGTCATCTAGCCAAGATAAAATGTTTTTGGATTCCAGCATTATTGAACTGCCTGCCTGAAATAGTTGCACAAAAGCCAAATGGCAATTATTCTATTTCAAGTAAGTTTCACAGAAAACAATTCCGACACTCATATTTGCATTGGATTAAAGCTGCTTCAAAAACTGAGGAATGATTTGAGATGTGCAATTTT
Organism: Vireo altiloquus; assembly: GCA_013396875.1. Lineage (NCBI taxonomy): Eukaryota > Metazoa > Chordata > Aves > Passeriformes > Vireonidae > Vireo > Vireo altiloquus. Next base: position 985,397 of record VZRF01000723.1, on the reverse strand, counting down.
ATCAAATCACTAACAAATAATATGGACACTGGGCAAAGTAGGAGTTTCAAAAAAAAGGCCAAAGTCTGACCTTTCCTGGTTCAAGAAGTTTTCTGAGAATTCTGACCCGCATTAAGATGAAAGCAACCCAAGAGTTTTCAATATCTTCAATATAATACATAAAATAAGATCTCAACTGCTCAATGAGACAACAAACACAACAGCGTTACACGACAGTTATGCACTCATGGGTTGACACAGAGGCTCCTAGGTCTGGGTCTCCAGGTTAGGTCTGGCTCACTGACAGCAGATGAAAGATTAAATCATGAACACGGAACACACTTGTAACCGAAGGGAAACCACATCTAGTGGTCTGAGTAACTTCTCCATATAACCTCCTGCTTCAGTTTATAGCATAAATAGCTATGTAATTACAGACTATGGCAAATACATTTAATTTACATAAATCATACATGGATATTTCTAACCAAAGTAAGTTGTTATTACAGTAAAAATGAAACATGAAGATATTTTCTATAAAAGCTTTTACGCTACTTGGCTTTTTTTGCTACTTAGCAATTTTGTTCAGGAAAGATCAACACACAAAAAAAGCGCCTGCAATGTGTACAATTATGTGTCTTATTGAAAAATGTTAACTCCATTGCAGCTGTGAGCACATTCAAAGCATTTATTACATAACAAATCCCTGAGTTCTGTTACATAACAAATCCCTGAATCCCAATCACATTAGTTACGTACTACGCATATTTTTTCCACATAACTGCACACCTGACATTTGAAAAATCTGGCTGAATAATTTCATCTTATAGCCCTCTATTAAAAAATACATACTACACTTTACATTCATTTTAAAAAATGCACTTCTGTTTCCTCACTCCCTATTTTTTGCTATGCCTAAGTTAAATGTGCTTCCAAATCTGCTGTGCAGATTAGGTCATTTATGACATCCACAGAATCACCAGGTTGGAAGAGATCTTCGTGATCACCGAGTCCAACCCATGCCCTAACAACACCTCAACTAAACCATGGCAATATATATATATATACATGCTCACACATATATGTGATTAATGTGTTCTAGAGAGAAAAATCTTAACATAAGATTACTTATGAATCTCCTGAAACAGTGAGCCAATTACAAACATACCATATGTAAAAATAACTATACACGCACACTTCCAGCATGACACAGATATCTTTATAAATGATGAGTAACAAGAGGCCCATCCTTTCCTGCTGTTCACCCACTATCACTTAACATCTTACTATTTCTTTTTTCAGAATTGAATACTCTAATACTCAGAATCTAATACTCTCTAATATTCAAATTTTAATGTCATTTTAAGGGCATGACCTGATCCTCAAAGTCTGCTGGGATAGGAACATACACTGGTGATATTTTTAAAGGAAGAAAAACTGGGTTTGGAAATAATGTCATAAATTATGTCACAAAGTCATAATCAGAGCACCAGCTTCAATAACATCCCAGGCACCACAAAATTGGATCTCATGAATCACACTGTAGCTTACTGCATAATCAGATCAAAATCATGTAATATAAACTTAGGCCATAACTTAAGAACTGCAGCAGGTCCCCTCAACCAGCAGCCAGTGAGACCTTCAGAAATGGGTTAGAAAATCATGAGACACAGACACAAAGCTTCTGAAGCAGGTGACAGTGAACAGTTGAAGAGAACACTGTAAATCTAAGCACTAAGTTATGCAAGAACACTTTCTATTTAAAGCATCATTAAGTTTCTTCAACAGGAGAAATTAATATCTGATTTGCTTTTCTTAAACACACACATACATTCTTGAAGAAAATTATAAAGCAGGTAAAGGAAAAGGCAAGGCGCTAATTACAGGCTGAGAGACTCAAGTATTTATACACAACTACAAAATTCCAGACATTAAACCTAAGCACTGCCATATGAAGAGTCAAACCTGTTCGCAAAGCTATATTCCATATACTGTTACACTCATAGCCATGGTCTGGATAGCAGAACCTTACATCTCTCTGTTGGGGACACAGTGACTGAGATAGAGATACGTATTTATAAAACCAACCAGCTTTTAAAAGCAGCTACCACATCTGAGGGCTTCTATCAGGAAGCTACCGAGAACTTATTTTAAGTCAGTTAAAATCCTTCGTTATCAATGGTCTACAGCTTATTGTATCGTGCCTGAGTATGCAGAGATTGGTTCCCCCCTTCTCTTCCCTTACACACACCCAAAGAATGTAACATGTTCGACTAAGGCATAAAATAAAACTGAAAATGCCTACAATTCCCTGAAGGAGTAGAAAGATACAGCACAATTTGGCTGCTGTCCAACTCAGGAACAAAAGATGTGCTTGAATTAAAATACCCAATTCAAACACTGTTAAACTTCAGGAAAGTTTCAGTCCTATCCCCCATAACTTCAATGGAATCAGTGGCCTTATGATTTAAACATGATTTAATTCTAAGATCTGCTTATCTGCAGACAGCTTCAAAGTAATGGAAAAGCAGTAACTTAATACTACTTTAAAAAAAAAAAGACAAATTTGCCTCTAAAGTCATTGCGTAATCCAGTGCTCAAAAAAGGAAGAGAAACCACACTTCTGTTACATAATTAAAACAATACCGTAAGCGAATTTCTCTGCAATTTTAATATGACACTAGTAAAAGACCTAAGAAGCAAGCATTCAGGAACATGACATTCTTAGCAGAGCCCTTTCTCCAGGCCTTCAGAGTTTATTTTAATGTAAATTTGCAAAGAAAACTAAGCCCTAAAGTACACATGGGAAAAAAAGCAAAGATTCAACTAAATCTGTTAAATTTATAATGCATGTAGAAGATAACTGATTACAAGTTTGAGATGGTAGCAAATACAACAAGCAAAATAATGAAGCAACTGGATGTTAATCTTAAATTTGCAGTGGTTATAGGAGGTGTATTTTTCTAAATACTTCAGTGGCTAAATACAAATTGTACTTCAAATAAATGCCAACATTTTAGGATGTGAGGATTCTGTTAATTGTCCTCTTCTCTCTAAAGGTAATATTATAAAGCCAAGTTAAGTTAGAATAGGATTGGTACATTGCAAAATAACTTTAACAATATCCTGCAGCTAAATTTGTTTCTTTACATGAGTCTAAATCACCAGCTCTCTGAAACAAATGGACAGAACAGTGCATTGAAAGGGCAGAAAAAAGTGGCTTTCCAAAAAAAACCAAAACAAAGCAATTTAAACTACCTAAGGCAAAAACATGCTATACATTTATATATCATGCTATTATCAAGAAAAAAACAACTTACAAATTTAAACTGGTAACACAAGGTACTAAATTTAAGAATATTAATCCGCTTTTGAACAGCAGACTTTCAGAGCTTGTGATAAGGGGAGACAGGCATACAATTGCTGCCAAACAATAGTAAAAAGGAACTACAGCTTTAGGACAGAATACAGAGACTTTATTTTGAATTTAAACTCAGAACATGTAAGCTACCCTTTGAACCCTGCCAATCTCAACACCACTGCTGATGTATCAAATTCCGACAGAAAATTATAGTAAAAATATTTTTATCATATACCACTTCCAGAGACAAGGATTGCCAGTATCTATAAACTTAAATCCACAAAATCTTTAAAATATTATTAAAGCCATCACTGCTATCCCTTTTCATCTTTTTCTCCTGTTTAAAAAAAGTGTCAATAAAGACTCATACAGTAAAAATGAAATGTGCAATGCTGCAGGAAATCAATAGAGGAGTGAGGGGTAGAATACAGACCTCTTGGCTCTGAACTCACTAGACCATGCCTCTGATTTCAGCCAAGTTACACTGTGTACTCCCAGCGAGTCACTAAGTTTTATATGAAAATCCCAAACGTTTGTAGAACCCTTGGGCAGCCCAGCTCCTGCACTGCACATTCCAAGGCTCTGGGAGCAGTCTGACAAGCATATCCTAGGAACAGAAGTGTAACAGGATGTACACACACTGCAGGAATTAAAGGGTGGGCTCACCGCATTAAATTCAAAAGCTCACAATGCCTGTGAGCATTGAGCCAGCATGAGTGGACAGCAGTTCAGTCATGGCAAGGGGATGCACACGAGTGTAATGCCAGACACTGCCCTGCTCCGCCCCGAGATCCACACTAATATTTACAGAGATTCGTCTGCCCAGCCCTCATTTCCTAAACACACCATCTCAAACCTTCCCACTCACCTCTCCTTGTTTGGAAGTTCCTCTCACATCAGCCTCAGCAGTTTCAGGGGCACAGGGGCCTCAGACAGAGCCTGTGACTGTTCTCAGTCATTGCTAAGTCATGGTAGCCAGAAGGTGCCAGCCCTTCAAGCGTGAAGCCATGGGAACAGGCAGGTTCAGAAAGCAGATGCAAAAGACCCCACCTTACTCCTCAATAAAAATTCTACTTTTGCAAAGTCTTCAGTTATCACTAGTCCAAAAAAAAAAACACTTAAAGGTTCTTAAATCAGAACTTTCATCAGATGTGCTTAATGACATAGTTGTGGTAATTCCTTTCTGAATAGCCTCTTCACTGAGACAATTAGACTTTATCTAGTTCTAGAAGTTCTGCTGATAACTTTGGTGACTTACAAGTGCCCAAGATACGACATGTTAATTGAATAACCATTGGACATCATCCAGAAGACTAAGTTTAAAATACCTTAAATATATAGCACTGGGTGGACATTAAGGAAAAGCTGGACAGGCAGTTGTTCCTTTTCTCCCAGTCTACTACAGGAGTACTGTTACACACTAAATATATAAAATCTAAGTGCATCATAAAATATAAGTGTCTGCTCCAATAAAGCCTTTCCTATAAGAGTATTTTAGCTGAGCTGACCACGTGAAAGTGGCAAGAACTACAGAATACATCAAAACTAGATAAACTCTACCATGCTACAAATCAGTTTATACCGAAGCAAGTAAACTGGAATTTCAAGGTAGATACAGCTTGATTATTCATCTTCAAACAATTTAAATTAACAAATTCTACACCTTATCCCATCTTGGGCGTTCGCAATAATCTTGAAGCTCCAGCTTTCCTGTTAGGTACCATTGACACATACCAGGGGCTGTTTAGAAGGAATCTGCAGTATAATGTCTCTGTTAGCCCACACCAGTCTGGCTTCTCTCTCTCTTTTTACTTTGAGAATAACAAGAGAGAAAGTCCAGGACGAAACAACAAAGTTCTGGTGAAGTTTTTTGCGTTTGGCTTTTTTTTTTCCTCCTTTTGTAAGGGCAAGCCAATTAATTTTAAGAACATGTAAGAGAGATTAATGGTGCATCAGTAATAATATTTTGCTTTTCCATGTGAGTAACCCTGATTATCTTCCTTTGGACAATAGATTGCATTAACCACAAAATGCAGAACCTTGAAACTCAAGGCAGACATTGTATTACTGTCACTTCTTGAGAAAAATCTATATCAGCATCAGAAAAGGGTCATTGTTTTCTGAGATGGGGGAAGAGGAGAAAAGCAAGAGGAGGACTGCTCAAACAGCAAAATGAATCCAAGAAAAAAACCATTCTCTGAGAAAAATTAACTACACACAGCCTTGGTATAGAATTGGGTTGGAGGGGGATATTGTTGCAGTTGAAAACTAAAGAGCTTCCTCAAGTTTTAGAGCAAGAAAGAATGGTTATTCCCTGAAATTTGAGGATTATTCCCCCTAAGAAACTGTCAATTAGCATAACTTTGAGCCCAGCAAAACTCTTCCTGACTACCAGATGTAACTGTGGCAACAAGATCCAGGAACCTACAATAAATATGATACAGTGTCAATAACCCAGGCTTTTTCATGTAAATAGATAAAGCACAGGGAAGAGAGAAAACCATTTCCAATGGTTTAGATTCGATTTTTAGATCTCTTCAAAGCTAGGAATGTTAGCAAATTCCATTGTCTAATAAAATTAAAAGAAAACCAAAATAAAAGAAACCAACACATCTCTCATGGAAGAACTGTTCAGAATTTAAGACAAAATAAGACCACATTCATGGATTTTTGCCATTAAAGCTGTGAAATTCTATAAACAGATCTCATCTCTATTAAGTTCCGTAAATAGGTTTGAAATTGTTTCAGAACACCTACTGATTTAATAAATGAGATCTTTCAAGTTGAATTGAGTCAGTTTCAAAACTAAAATAAAGAGAACCGAATTTTCTTATTTGGCTGCATTTCCCAGTGCATCTGTAACGTATGGTATTTTCAGAGATGGGAACATTAAGTCAGAGCTTTATACAGCCACATTTACAACTGTGAATCATTACTTAAACATAAAATGAAGTTCTCTCCCCATTCAGCATAGTATGGGAACTTCATGAAAAAGCAGAAGACTCTTCCTTCCCCAGAGCTTAGAACTGGCTGATAGGTGGCACCACAAATACACCATCATCTGGAGGATATTTGTATCCTAGAAAATATAAAATGTAATGGCTTCCTATCATCTAAAGCCTCCCATCTCTGAAAACTAAAACAACCTATTGTAAGAGCACAAGTCAGGCAAGGTGTTGGCAAGAAGTTAGGCCCTACTCCAGGAAACACAGAATACCCTTATGGGATTGAACATGGGGACATGTGAGAAACATTATTTCCATATGAGGGAAAACTTATGAGGAAACTGGAGTGAAATGGATAGGGAGAAGAGTCTTATAGAAAAGTGAAAATGGAAGACAAAAATTCACGGAAAAAGGGGACTGAGGATGGAATGACAAATCCTAGACAAGGTACAGACATGACACCAGGGAAATGAAGGTTCATTACAAAGAGGAGAGCACTGAGTTGAAAAGCTATCAAGTCACTGCCTACTGAAAGGATCCTAATCCCAACACCATTTCTGCCTCCCTGTATCTCCTTCCATTTGTGCCTAGCTATGAATAGCTTACTCCCTCCTATCCTAATATAAATAGCTTGAAGCTGCAGTACTAAATCCCAGCAAGAGCTTGAGATGCATGCTGGCCTGGGGTACTGAATAAAGAAAACAAAGATGATTCCATCTCTATGTAGATGGGTTTTCAGGAGGGCAGACAGTGACTTTTTACCCTCTTGGACTGCAAAGATTTGCTAAAGCCTCTCTGCATCCACTAACATACTAAAAGGAACCATTAGAGTTGTGTATTATCTCCAGTTAATTGCTGCACTATTCCCTTAAGTCAAATACTCCTTTAGGGTATGAACTGCTTGATTCAAGACTAAGTATGCAGAACACACTGTCTTAATATCAGCCACCCATTGATGATGCATATTTTCAGAGACAGCATGAAAGGTGCCAAAAAAAAAATTAAAATACTTATTTTACTGAGAGCCTTATATTAGATCTGAAAGAAACCACATTTGTTAAAATATATATAGTTTATAATTTTTATGTTTCTTGCTATTCAATGACTTATTTTCTTATAGTGAAATAGATTATCCATTACTGGAAGCACATTTGTACTTATATTCTGCTCATTTGTGTCGGGTCTGCAGCCATGATGTCGTGGACCATGCCCTCATCAGATCCCAGCCTGAGGGGCTTCAGCTTCACACCACACTTAGGCACACATTCACTACGTTGCCTTGAGAATTCAGGTGTCCTTCCCCCCTCTAATCCATAGCACTGAGCCATCCCAGACAGTCAATGCTCCATATACTCTAGGTCCCAAAGATCCCACTGCAAAAACAACAAACACCGCTCCCTAAAACAACACAGAATTAACAAAAAATCCAACAGCAACACAACTCCTCCCTCTACGCCCATGTCTGAGCTCAAATATCCCGCTTAAAACTACTGAGAGAAAAGTTAAGTGAAGATATGACACTATTTCATTTTATGTCCTAACTCAGGTGGCGTGAATAATTGATTTCTCGGTTCGCCAGATCGAACTGAATTTGAAATAGCTCCTTCTCTTGCTCAAACCCTCTCAAAATTTCATTTTGACATGACTTATTCCATTTCAGACTTGTAACAAAAGCTGTGAAATGAAGGCCATATTCACAAAAAAGAGAGGAGAAAGAGGAGCTCCCCTTGATAGAAAAGCTGTGGGTGGCTCATCCTTCTGTGCCTGTGACTTGGAGCAACAGCCAAGCCAAGGCAGCAGCTCCCTCGTGGTGACAGGAGCCATCCCGACCTCCCTTCCTATGCTCCTTCTGTCAAACACGAGCAGCACTGAAGGAACAGAGAGAGCTTTTTGGGTGCACTGCCCAATGGGTTAGACTAGATCTACCACAAACCTGAGCATTCAAAGGGAACCTTCTCCAGTGACGGGACCAAAGCAGACCCATCTTCAAAGCAAGCAGCAAGACAACTTTATGAGCTCAAGTCTCCTGACACACAAATCTATTCTGGAGCTAATTCAAACAGAAGATTGCAAGCAAGCTGGGATATTTTAAATATCTTGGAAGAAAGTAAGACAAGAAACTGAGAATGCCTGGGCCAGCAAACCCTGCAGTAAGCACCTGCCCAAGACGGAAGAGGGATGATTTACAGTCTGTGTGCTGAATTGGGTTTCCCACTCCCTTGGCCTTGATCAGCACATGTTGGGATGAAGGGCAAAGGATGCCTCATCTGGTTTGTAAATCTCAGTATTTTTATAGCTGAAACTATTCAACCTTTTTCTGCAAATAATTGATGCCAAAACATCCCTTGCATTCTTGTATAGTAGTAACTATATGTATATTAAGCATCATTCCTGCCCAGCATTTTGCTTGAGGATGAAGCATTCATGTCCATAGGAATGAGAGCTACAAAGCAAGATCTTGTATTTTCAGACATGCTGCACTTTCCAGCAAGAAACAAAAAAGCAGGGATAGTCAGTTCTCACATGAAGGAGGAAAGAGGAACCACCATAAAGCAGGAACATGAGAACAGTAATTCAAAACTTTCTGCTTTGCCCAGCAAAAAGGTAGGTGACAAACACCAGGCTAGATGAAATCATCAGAATTATGATGCACGTTTAAACTTGTTACGACTGTTGAATTCTCCCACAACTTCTTGAATCCATTTTTGTTATTAAATGATGAATCATATTAAAGGGAAGAAAGAGAAAGCACATTTCATTAAAGGACTGCTGAATGAGTGGAAATACCCACCGGAGTCCCTAAAAATACATGTATCCTTTTATACTCATAATCCCAAACTGACAAGAGATGTGCTCCAGACTTTCTGAGATAATAACTTTATTACTTAAATAACATCTCTGTTCCTCATAAGACCAAATGATTCATCCAAGGTCACAAACAGTTGATGTCTCTTGACACCAGATAACACTTGCTGACAGTTCACGTGTCTAAACTTAAAGGTGAACTCTGCCTCAGAACAAGGAGCTGCAGTGTTACCAAGAGACAAGACACAGATTGTCACTGACTGATGGTCTCTGGCTCCAGGAGTCAGAAGCCTTTTTTACATCCCGCTCCTAAAGTGCCACAAGTCCCACATCCCAACCCTGCCACCTTTAATTCAAAATATGCTGCTTGTTATGAGATCTAACCTCTGTAGCACAGTACAAGTCTGTTAAACAAAATTAAGTTTTTAAGAACTTGCAATTAATACAAATCTCTCTTCCCAGTATATATGGAGACAAATAAGCTACTTCTAACAAGGAGTAACAACTACAAAAGCAAAAACTGTTCCACGCTTGTTTTGGGTTTTTATTCATGATGCTAAAGTTGATTACCTACAACCTAGCAGTGCTCAGACTTTCTTTTATAAATTGCTACTTCTCCTTAATTTCTAAAGAAACTCCTTCAACGGCCTACTACATAGCTTATGAGCACTGAAGAGAAGTATTATCAGGTTTTGCCAAATTAGATACTGAAATTATTAATAATTTACTGAAACTTTTAGCAGAATGGTTAAAAATAGCTTTCCTGTCAGATCTTAGTCCATATCAGATACTGGGGTAATTATCCTTAGAATCTAAATCATTACAATAAAAACAAAATAACTAGATTGAGTGGAAGCTAAAGCCAAATTTTAACCTTTGTAAGTTCTCACTTTCATGCAAATCCCTGCCTGTATATTGAAGGCCATTGGAAAAGAACTAGTTAATTAGAGATGCCAGTAAAATTAGGAAGAGTATCCATGCAAAAAGTGAGGAAAAAGAGGCATCTCTAAGCCCCTCTTTCCACATGAAGGATTTTAAACCACGTTCCTTGCTTTCTTTATAATCCCTCCAGTTGGTTTTTTTTCCTCTCTACACTGCCCCCACCTAAATACAATCACTATGGAAAATAAGCTCATTATAGTGCACCATGGGTAAGCAACTGCAGACAGAAATGAATCAATTGCTCCAAAGCTCCATATTAGTGGCTGCCATTTGCAACGTGAGGAAAGTGTGATGATACTCCCCACAGACAGGGACCTGCACTGAGAAGAGATACAGATTTGTCTTGAGGAGTTTATGCTACCAGAACAAATGTTGATTTTCCTCATCTTCCAGCCCATCTTGCCAGGAATCCCTGCTATAACATATTAATCTTAATTACCACGGTTATATTACATTAGATTCTTTTGTTTCTACATTAAAAGGTAGTTGCACAAGGAATGTGGTTGAGGACTTGGTGATCATGAAAGAGGCAAATTCATCAATATCTATACACCACCTTCTTTCCAGAAGTGTTAACACAGTTACTCCCTATTTTAAGTTATTTTACTTTGCCTATATAGATGAAGCTGACAAGCAGCCTCTTTGCATTTCCTCTTATTTAATTTTGTAAAAAAATCTGTACATGACTCAGCTGAAGTCAACAGAAGGACACAATTAATATGATTTTGTCCCAAGTTTGTCATAGGAGATTTATGTTGCCAGAACAGAGATTTATGCACTAATAAAACTGTACTATTATTAAACTTTCTACAGTGTATCAGTAACACAGATTAAAGAAGTCATCTCCTATGGGGGAAAAGCAAAAGCTGCTATACAAACATTTCTAGATTGTGAGCATTAATACAATTTGAATTTATTTTAAATAATTTGTTTCCATGCAGCATTCTGCGTAAATTGAGTAAAATCTTAATCTTAGATTCTTAAAGTACAATCATATGTTCACTTCGTTGTGTAATGAATAATTTCTTTCTATGAAAATTATTCTTTTGTAGTCTTTAAAATGCTCTAACAGACTTCCTGTATTTATACTTACATCCCAGAGAATTCCAAAGAGGTTCACAAATCACATTTTCAATACATCTTTACATATCTTCTCATATTTAAAATATTTGCTATTTCAGACCTTAGCAAACTGAAATGATAGAAATACAAGGAGAGGTAATAGACCATTAAAAATAAAAGGCTTTAAGGTAAGTTTAATAGGCATCTCCAGTGCTCTTAAAACCACCCCTGTATATAGGTCATCTCCCAATAAACTCATGTAATTAACTGGATTGTATGCAACAAAATCCAGCCCCAAATTATTATAAAAGCTCACATTTGACCAAGATTTGTCCAAGGTATATCCTACTCCAACAACATGATTGTTTGTCAAATTTGTCTCTTTGTCTTCCTCATGCTGCTGTTACAGCAGCAAACCAGCAGCCCTGCCTCATAACAAATCTTATCAAACAAAAGAGAAACACATGCTTTAGTAAGAGAACAAGGCCATGGGAGTTTTAATAAGAGAAACAGAAAACAAAATCAAATTATTGCCCTGAACATCCTTTGACCCCAAGTTCAGTCAGTGATTTTTGTGACAGGGATCCTTTAAGATCAAGGCATATTTTGTGATCTAACATAGTCGCTCTCTAGAATTAGCAAAAAGGGGACTGAAAACCAGAAAGTGACAAATATCAGGGGAAAGGGAGATCATATTTAAAATTCCTTCCATTCCACTGGTGTAATAACCCAGCCTTTAGAAACTGTTGAGCCTCTGCAAGAGAGTTATAACCAAGATTCCCAAAGGGATTAAGAGAAATGGGAGGGGAGCCAGAAAGCTGAAGCTTTAGGTACCAAACATTCTCTTCAATAACTCACAAGGCATGAAATTGGCTCATATTATTTGGCTTTGGTCCAAAGCAAGTCTAATTTGTCAAATCCAGATGGAAGCAAAACAATGTATACAAAAGTAACACATGTAATGCATATATTTCATAGACTTCAGGATTAAAATACCTAATTGCTTTCTTGGGAGAACACATTAAACATCATGTTAGTGAGCCTTTTCTTTTCAGGTAGGCATGCATTTGTTTCCTTCCCAGAGCCCTGTGTAAGACGTCAGGCACTACCACTCCTTCCCACTCCATGTTTCAAGCCAAATACAAACTGCTGCATGTCCACTAATTTCCATAAAAATCCCATATAAAGAAAGCACAAAGTAACAGACACTAAAAGAACAAAGTCTCTTCACTGCACCATGTTATCTGATCATACTATAGTACATAAACCCAACTCATGTACGAGCCAAGACCACTATTCAGACTAAGCTGGTTTCCTTTGTGTCCTTAGTCTCTCACAGGAGCACTCTGCTTTTAGGGACTGATTCAAACACCAACTTTTCAGGGAGGAAATAACAGCAGGGAAAGCACTTAAGAGAAAATATAGCACTTAGTGAGCCAACTGTGATATGTGGAAACACACGAGGCCATCTTTGTAGTGTTTCCAAAAAGTGCAGTTATTAACTATTCTGAACCCAGTCCGATTCCATGGCAAAATGGTTTCCTACTCTGAACAGTGTAAAAACTGAAAAATTGCATGGGATTTCACATGTCCTGCTTCACATTGCTTCATGTGCAAACTGAAAGGCTGCTTCTTACAGCTAATTTTAAAATTTTATCTATAGTTGAAGGAAAGCCATTTTTTACTATGGTAAAATACTAATATTACTAATAGTAGTCATACATAATATATCACCTTTATCCATAAAATAAACAGCTAGCAAAAATATGCTCTCCTAAAAGAAACATCACTGACAGTTTAGAAGACAAATATCAAGTTATTACTATTGGGGAAAAAACCTGGCCTAACTTCTTTTCCAAAACCATTAACTTTACAATAGAGCTAATAGTTCCTTAACTTCAAAAGTTAAGATCTAGAATCATTTGCAAAACAACCACCACACTCCCCTTGCATTCTGCTTAGCATGCAGACTGTCCTTGCCATTATTTGCAGAACAGACATTCATGTTAGTCCAACCACAAGGTATTGTCAGTGCAAACAAATTTTAAAATCCCCCTCAAATTGCATTTGCTATAGAAAAAAAAAAAAAAAAATCAAAGTACTCGCTGTAGGATGAAGGACCTCAGTCCAACCAGTGAAGAGAGATGCAGCAAAAAAAAGTCACATTTTGGATCAACATGCAGGTAAAATTAGACTAAGATAGAGGCTATACTGCTGAACTAAGGTAGGGCTGAGAAAAACCCTTCACAGAGCACAGCTCATTTTTTTAAACCAGTACAGTACACCAGTCAGCATCCAGAGCAATTCCAGAGAACAGGAGTGCCCAAGTGGTCTGTCAGCTGCATGCAGCCCACTGCAATAACTGCTGTGGATGCCACTCATCCATTCGCAGACTAAGGGCTCATCAGACTGATACTGCAAGCCTAGGGAGCAACAGGCCATTCCCAGAAAGTATCATTCTACTGTAAAAGGTGTTCTGAAAAATGAACCCACTCTCAACCCACATCCTCCATGCTCTAAAGGGGTCTTCAGCAACACTGGTGGCAAATGCAGGATGAGATCTGTCCAGCAAATTCTGTTAGTCTGCAACACACAAATTAGACCACAACCAATACTGCAGGCACTGTCAGATGGATTTCATTTATAAAGAATCACAATCAAATATTTTCTTTTTTTTAATACTGCTTGCCTATTTTTTTTTTAAGTTGAATTACAGCATTACAATGTTACAGTATCAAGAGTATGTCTAGACACTGGGACTTGTAAAAGTGAATCTCTTGTCATTTCCACGTGAAAAAGAAATGCTGTAGTTTCCCCAAACATCAGAGTCCTTTGCATCACTTCTTTTCTCAAACAGCCTACAAGCTACCAGAAGAAAACTACAGCCATTGCTACTGTAAAACATATCAGGATGCATTTTCTCATTTGCTACCAGGTAAGGGAACTCTTCTCTTTGTGATGATTATCTTGAATGCCTCTTTAATTTCCTTTCCAATGTTTTTTGGCAGAAATCCTTACAGATGCAAGACAGAGAGAACACATAAGAGAGAAACGTGCATTTTGAAGTGCAACCACATATTCCTTAAACAATCTCTCTGCCAATTTTAAATTGAATACAGGAAGACCCTAGAATAAATTTATGAAAGGAAATCAGATTTTATTAATTGGTCCAAAGCAGCTCTATTCTAGTCTTGTCTTGATTTGTTTTTTACTCTGTGGTATTTGTGAATATACAATGCACCTGCAGGTTGAACACATCCTGTGACAAAACTACAAATAATGATTGCAAACCAATGAACTTGACTCATGTGTTTGGAATTAAGATGCATTAAGTGCATTCTGCTCAGGAATACCTGCATGACCAACAGAATTAAATGGCAATTTAATGAGTTATCAGCCTCTAACAATCTTTTGAGCCCTGACAAGTTCAGCTCAAACTGAACAGATTAATGAACTTCCAGCTGGGCCCCAGATCAAGACTATGATTTTGGATTGTATGATCACATACTTTCTACATTGTAAATGGGTGGGGGTGGGTGGCTGGAACAAAACAGAAGCATGGGAGGGAAAAAAACCCTTTTCTTACATGTTGCTTAAAATGTAAGAGAATAAATTACTGAGATTTAGGAGAATTAGGGCTGTGACACTGGAAGCCACTGATGACAGTGATACAGTCGGAACTGGGAGAAAGAATAACTCACAAGAATGAAGCAAAGTAAAAATAAAAAGCTACTACCTGGAGTTGTAACTGTCAAAAAGAAGTGTGACTATGTGGCTTGATAATTCTCAGATTACTGGATTCTTTATCTCTTGGATTCTCTATCTTTCTCCTTCAACTGCCAGCCCTTCCCAGTAGTTCTTCTTCTTGACCTCGCAATCCATGAATAAAACACAGTTTCAGTCTTGCACCCTGTCATCCATTCATCAGTCTGCTAAGTCCCTTAGCTGGCTCTGCTTCCCAATTTATGCATCGTAAAATTCTGTACATGTCTAACAGAGCAGCAATTTATAAATAGCTTTTATTATACAAGGCAGGCTTGATGCTTAAACAGGAGGCCAGAGATACTGGCACTTAAACTTTTCCATTCTGCTGTTCCTCCCAATTTCTCACAATTAGCCATTCTCAAAGAACATTAATGGTGATTTGTAATTATCTTTTCTCCTTGATAAGGCTACTTCTTTAATAGTGGCCAATACATCCTTTTCATACGTGAAATAATAGAAAAATAAAGATACCAGGCAGTTATCTCCCCATCAGCCATGGAGAACCATCTGTAAACAACAAAGCAGGAATGTTTCAGTAACAGACTGAACCCAAGCAGTGCCACGGAAACAGCAGGTGCAGCAAAGGATCAGAGTATGGATTTCACATCTAGAAACCACTTCTGTGTACCAGAAGATGACAGCCTTCTTGCATCGACTATTATGGCTTCTTGCCAAAATCAATTCAAGCTTGCCACTTTCTGTACACCTGAGAAGAATAAAGCAAAAAGAAAGGGAGCTGTCACTGAGGAGAACAGGGAGTGCTGCAGTAGCTGGAAAGGATGGCTCCACGAACAGGTGAAGTCTACAAATTTGTACGGGAAGAGAGGTTACACAGCCTCAAGGATCTACAGGGTAGAGGCCACGAGCTAGTTCCCTTTCCCTTGATTAATGTTATGCATTGATGGAATACCCTAAAATAGCTGAGTAATAAAGGAAGTTGTTTGTATGCTAATGTCTCTCCTTTAAAAGATCTTCCGAACAACCTCTTCCTCTCCTGGCTTGGTTCACTCTCTGGCTTACCAGTTTTTGTGCAATTCTTGATTTGTAGGTACGAATCTTCCCCACAGCCCAACAAGCTGCAACTATGCTTTTTTAGAATTAATCCGAAGTCGAGTGAAATTTGGTGAAATTAAATAGTGAAATTTAAAGTAAATTATAGGGAAATATTCTTAAGAAATGTAAGAAGTCAAAACACCTGCTACTCAATTACCATCTTCAATGCTACCTGAAAATATTAAAGAAAATTATTACTGCTGAGCACTCTGAAACCAGTTTAAGACACCCACTGATATGAAAAGTTGACTCTGCACTTAAATATTTAAATCCTTTTAAGGTTCATAGCCCACCCATCCCTTTCTTGAGGTATGATCTGACACACGGCCAAGAGGGAAGGCTGTTTAGAGCTCTAATAGCACAGAAACCCATTTGCAATTGCTCTTTTCATTTGTCCTCTACAAATCAGTCAAGGACCCAAGCTCTTGAAGAAATACTGCTAAACTGAACTCTGGTATTGCTACAATTGCTCAGCAGCAAGGCTGCACAGGAAAATCATACCCAAGGACTATGAAAATCCACAGCATCCCAGTAAAACACTGATAAAGAAGAGAAAAATGTGCAGAGAGCCTTCAAATGATTTGTGCTCAGCATGTGCTGAGCCTGTCTCCAGCCAGGGCTGGTGGGGAGAGCTGGGGATGCTCCACAAACCTCCCAGCCCCATTCTCTATTGCACTGCCTTTGACTTGCACATTCCTCTGTTCAGTGTGTGCAGCAAGAATGCCACTGCACAGCAAAGCAGAGAGCACCAGACATGGCTCAGCAGCAGCAAAAGAGGGTACCCAGCACTGGGGAAGCTGCAAGAGAGAAAGTTATCGTGGGCAAGTTCTGCCAAAACTCGATCTCTCTTCTTCAACAGAGATAAGGAAAAGAGAAAGGTCAAGCATCGTCACGTTCCATTAAAGTTCTCATTAATGTTGGGAGCTCAAAGTCTGTTGCTCTAAAATGAGGAGCTATTTGTGATGTTCATTTTGGTGGAAATCAGGACAATTCTACCCATCAGAGGAGCAATATCCTGAAAGCCTTTTCAAATCAAATAAAGAGGGACAAAACACAAACAATTATTTTTAGGAGGAAATCTGTTACATTTAAATACATAAATCACCACGGTTGTGATAGAAAATGACTGGGCTTAGCAACTCTTTTCTAATCAGTTCCCAACTGAGAATATCTACTTTAGAGTGCAGATGTGCAATTCTTTCCATAAAGAGGTCACACATGCCAAAAAGGCGCAGAATAATATTATTATATAGTCCTACATTACTTCAAAGCTTCGTCCCAATTTCTGTGTGATTGGCAGCACACAGTGAACAAGCTGATGCATCTGTAGTTTACTGCACTCATCAAGCTTTTGAAAGTGCTTCATAAAGTCTTCATCCACCAGGAGCACAAGTCTCTAAATATCCCAATTTCTTTTTTGAGTGTTTTAATTCTTTCAGGACATGTGAGAGGGGCATGTGTTTATTACTGGTCTGTTCTACTCACTGATATTGCACCCAGTAGAATAAATATTTGTAATTACCAAGCAATACCTTTTGTTAGGCAGAGCACCTCAAACACCTGACAAGTATTAATTAAGTCTTGTTATACAGAGATAATATTTTTCTCAAAAGAGATGAAATAATTTAGGAGAATTTGTCTACAACGGGATTAACATGGAGCTGTTGTAGTTCCTGTATCCAGAAATCTCTGTGCACCTGATAACCACATATAACCACCTCCATGGTATTTACTTATTATTTTGTAAATGTCTAGTTCCATTTTAGAGTAATGCTCTACACGAGACAACTTCATTTGAAACATTACACTCTAACTAATAAAAACCAAAGGAGATGGAGCCCAAAATTCACATTCTAGTAGGCATGAAAGCAATAGCTGAAATTAATTCTTTACTGAAGTCCTATGACTTGAATAGAATGCAAAGTGCAGCAATTATATTCAAATATGATGAATACCATAATTACGACTTCAGAGATAAGTGGAAATATTTTGAGAAGCAATAGTTCAACTAAAGCCATATTTAAAATAGGGAGTGCTAGAGACTTTATCTACTGTAGAACAGTTGGGGAATTAACAATACTTGTATTTGTAATTGTTTATGTCTAACATGTGCCCTTTTGGAATTAGAGAAATAACCCTCCCTGTCTAACATATTGCCATTAACAACTGCTCCTACAAAGACATCAAACTTTTCTCTTTTAATCAAGTAGGAAGTACCCAAGTGTTCTCAGGGACACCTCATTCTTCCTCAAAGACCTGCAAAGATGAGGTCTTCAATACTTTTAGTGAACACTAATGATAGTAACGTTAAAAATATCAGAGAACAATCAATGAAACCTTTCCAGGTAATACAATTTCCTTAGAGGTTATTGGAAGAGGGAATT
Organism: Vireo altiloquus; assembly: GCA_013396875.1. NCBI lineage: Eukaryota > Metazoa > Chordata > Aves > Passeriformes > Vireonidae > Vireo > Vireo altiloquus. Next base: position 967,101 of record VZRF01000723.1, on the reverse strand, counting down.
TAGGCAGTTATTCTGCAAGTTTAAAAACAATCATGAAAAAATTAAACAGTTATTACAAATTTTGATGGGGAAACTGATCATCTATAGATGAAAGCACTTCCTCACACAATTTTCCTATTTAAGATATAGAAAATGATTGCAGGAGAATGACACTTTATCTTCACAAGTTACAAGGCCAGAAAGTCACAAGAGGCTGAAGTAATTTTCAGCTAATTACCAGCTAACATGGTACTCCTGAATGCGAGATAACAACAGGTATTTCTGAGTTCATTTGCTTCATCTTCCAGTCACTTCACTGCACGCTCATACAGAATTTCATGACAGCCACAATTCGAAGGCTGTTCGTAACAACTGGCAGGAAATTCCATATCAATATCATCTGTCACTTTGAGCAGGGAGGACAGAATTTTCCAGTAATCTTTACTAAGTATTTCTACCAAAATAAAAGAAGATAAGAAAGCTTATTCCAAGAAGTTTAAGATTTAGTAGCCAGCTTGCAAGTCTATGTGTTTGAAACTGGCAGAGATGGTTAATTCTTCTGTTTAAGCCAAAGCAAAAACTAATCACATACATCTTTCTGCCAGTATGCAGACTTTGATTTCAAAGGCTGCCCTATAAGGAATATACCAAAATTTGTGACAAGAACTCAGCTTAGAAAGACAGTACAGAAGAAGAATGAATGTGAAGAGAGAAACAAGGATACATAGATTTGTCATACAGCTCTCTCAAGAAGATAAACATAAGTTTGAGAAAAATGCTGAAGAAAGGATTGTCAGCAGTGGGACAAGAAAATCATGTAAACATTATGTTGGATAGACAAAGCAAAGAAACGTCAAGGACTTTCCAAGAGATCGAGGACAGAAAGGTATGAAGTACAGGCACAACAAATTATGCTTCTGCAATCAAGAGGACAGTTTGCATTACAGAAATAAATATGAAGCACTATCAGAAAGCAAAGAGCGCGTGGGTGTTAGAAGAAAAGACAAAAGCACAATGTTATACAGCTACAACAACAAAACCCCACAAGTGTATAAGCCCACACAAAACCTCACAAATCCTAATTAGAGTGAACAGGGCTGACCCACAGTCCTATTTTCTTTCATATATTCAGCCAACAAACTGCAGAGAATTCCAGCAGCTAGAATTGACAGTGACATTTTAAGTCAATGAGAATCTATTTTACTCTTCCTCCTACAACACAAATGAATAGTAGTGCTAATGAAATTCCACTCCTATTAGAAATTGACAAAACACAATCCTGCATTTATCCCTTCCAGCAAAATTTGCCTTTTAACAAACTCAAACTACTCTGAAACACCCTGTGGTCACAACATGACAAAACAAAATGCCACCTGCTCCTGCACTGCCCTTCTTCCAATTAACTTGACTTTAGTGGACTAAGATAAATTTTTATCTACTGTATTTTATACCTACAGTTTTGAATGAATCATATTAACATTTACCATTTTAGTCACAGATTTTAATATAGTCTGGTTATTTAATTCACATTCGATCAACTCTTTTTGACAGAGGATGGGCTTCTATTCATTACATCAAAATAACTTGCTTATAGAAACCCATATGCACTGTTTTCCAGTGCCATCTTCTTCAAATGCCAAGGAATTACAGAAATAAAAAGAACTGATTGGATTTTGGACCAAGATGCAAAATGTAATCTCTGCACGTTATTATTCAGAAAAAAATTGAGAAAGTATTCTTATTCCCTTCATTTTAAATGAGTTCTCAGAAAGGCCAGATAACCTTTTTCTATTCAAGTATGGTATACTAAGAAAGAAGCCCTTTGGATCTCTCAATGAGAACTATACAGAGAAATAATTCTGTGTTTAGGGCAAAAATAGCTGTAATATTAATCGAGCAGGAAACAAGAGTGGAAAATAAATTTTAAAAAGAGAATAGTGTTGTGCTGTGAGCTGCCTGTTCTCACAAGTTAATCAGGGTGCGATCAGTTCTCAGTGTAACACCCCAAAAACACTGGATGATGCAGCAATGCTCTCTCCTCGTGTGGTGCTACACAGAAAAAAGGAGGGCAAGAGTTTTCCTACTTAAACTGAGCTGCCAGACGGTCCATTAGCCATTAGCAAGCGTGAAAAATTCCATGGCATATCTGCGTCTGCTTGACAAATTCCATTGTTGAGTGAAGACCTTTTTTCCACAGGCTCTAAGTTTGTCTGTAACTCTTTCCTCCCAATGCAGAAAAATCATGCACACCACTGAGTACAGGCAGTAATTTGCTCAGCTCAGAAGTCACCTAACACAGTATAAGATTGCAAGCTCTCCCACATTTGAGAATTCACTTTTGGGTGGGATTAGAGACAATAAAAAATGCAGAACGGTATCTTCAAAATGCCATGGGTTTTCTTATTTAGCTTCCTTCGACGTAGCTTTAATACCAACTGAATGCTGTATTACAAATGTCACCCCTTTTTATAATAATAAACAGCTTTCTTTTGCCATTTTATAACTCCAGACATGTACTCCATCCCGTGTTTTCACCATCATCCAGCTATAGACTTCAAAGCCTTCTAAATTCCTTTCTAGAGTTTGCCTTCTGAACATCAAGTATCAATGCCTCTAAGATGTCTTCTCCTTCTCCTGACTTAAATACAGTCTTCCTCAGTCTTTTAGCACTTAAAAACTGGATCTACAATATCTCACCTAGTGCCTTGTAAAGCTTATTATCCAACAACTCTGCTTGCCCTGAAAGTCTGACTTGCCATTAAAATGGCATAAATAATAGGAACTCTTTACCATATAATATTTAAAAAGTAATGGAAATAGTGCAAAACTTCAATCTCAAATACAAAGCTAGGATCTAATTCAGATCTTATGTAAACTCTAACAGGAAAAATTACTTCCGTGATGTTATTTTCAATTAAATGTCTTACTGTGCCAGAATAGCATGATTAGTTCTGAAATCCAAACAACAAAGATTGCCATGAAAAGCCAGAGAAGCTTTGTGTCAACTACAAACTCATAGCAAAGACCATGCTTATCTGTGCTTAGTGCTATACCACAGGTGTATTTACTGCAATACAGCAGTCCCAAGGTCAAGAGAGGAAATCCATTCCACAGAAAATCATTCCAGAAACATACCACAGACATCTTAACCACGGTTTACAGCTTTTAATTACCTATAGTGGGTATTACAGAACATTATTCCAGTATTCCTAACTTTCAGAAAGTCTGGACTCTCCCGTTTCTTTTAAAGAGAAGAACTTGCAAATTTTGGCACAGCAAGATCTATTATGCTGAACTTCTAAAAAGAATTTTTACAAATTTTCAGCTTCAGTGATTAGGAAAGAAACATCAGCCAGTGTAAGACAGACATAAGTCAAAGGATGAGTTGTATATATATTTCCACCTGCTGGCAGAAAGGGTTTGCACAGCAGTAGTATGCTTCTACAGTGGTTTAAGTCTGGAGTAAATCCAATAAATCAGCAGAATTTTTTTTCAAGTCAAAAGAACAACATAAAGCAGCATTGTCCTTCAATGTCATTGGCACTCAAAGAAAGGCTGCTTTTGATGAGGCTGCACACTTCCAGGTCTGGGGGCATAGTATTAGTCTAACTGATGTTTCCTTATTTATGTGTTTTGTAATTAACAGCTGAATGCTACCAACATGAATGTCAGCTTCCCAAAAGTCCAAGTAATAAGCTTAAATTACTAAATGCAGAAACATGTAATGATAGTGTTAATCAGGTCCAGTGCTCAGCAAAGTTTTTTTCAGTTGGATGTATATTTGAAATTAAAAGGTGTTCTAAAGCAGCACTCCCAAGAAATAAGCTGTATTCACCACCACTGAGCTGCTACAACATGGAACCAACTGTTCACATTTCTCCAGAACTGGTGGTAGAGAGTAAAAATGCCAAAAGAGCCTCCATTGTCCATAAATAGCAAGAATGAACCTCTGTTCTCCACTACATCAACAATTAGAGGATTTCCAAGTACAGACACCACACTACCAACCTCACTTAGGGGTTTTTCCACATCGTGCACTCCAGGCTTTCATGACACCACTTTGGGCTCACAATCAAACAGTGGCTTTTATCAACTATAGTACCTGAAACCTTCAAGTCTCAAGCAGGGTGAGTTAAAAACTTCATGGAACAGGATAAACTGCATCATCTCTACTGCAGGACTGTTCAGGAGGCATGAAGAGACTAGTTCACTGGTTAGCAAGCACTTACATTCTACAGTCCTTTCATAAAACTTAGCTGGAACGTTGAAATGTCTGCTTTCTCTCCCTTCTGACCTTGATGACATGTGTGACAAGGCTGTTTTCAAACATACTTCTAAACTCAGCTCCATTAAAAAAACTTCTTGAAAGAGATAATACTGCATTAACACATGCTGGAAAACATCTAATCTTTGTGCTGCCCCCTGTTATCTATAAATACCCTGAGAGTGATGTGCAACTATCAAACAAATACAGACTTCCTCCAAGAATGCTGAAAATTTTATCTTTGTCACTAAATGAAGTGTTGCATCTTTGTGCCAAAATATCATCCTATACATGTATATAGAAAAACGTGAAAAAAATCCCCAGCAAATATTTTCACAAATGCCTAGTGCCAAGAGAAAAAACGCTCAAAACAAGAAGTACTGCGATCCATTACAGCATTATGAAGTCAGTCTTCTGTCAGCTGTCAGTTTGGATTCTGTACAAGCATCTTAAGGAGAAGAAACACTTCAGGAAAGCAAAAGAATTACCATACAATAGGCTACAATTTAATTAAAAGAAAAAACATGCTGAAGATAATGTCAACAATAGGATATAATAATGATCATTTTAATGAGATAAATATGCCCTCATATCCCCACTCAAAAATGCCCAAAATCCATCTTGGCAATGGTAGGGAGCTGTGGCAAGAAACAAAGTCTCCCTTTTGACTGATGTGGGCGATGCTAAAGCTACAACAATTACTGGAATTCCAGTCAGGAAGGAGAGGAGGAACAAGCAATGCTTTTAGCTTCTGAGATGGATCAAGGCACGTTTCCCTTCTGTTCCTGAGTGCACTGTTCCAGGGAAATAATCCCTGCCAGAACTCTCATGGGACAGCGCATCTCTGCAGTTGTTCATGCATAACCCTCCAGATGGAGGAAAAATTCAGCTTTAAATCTAAAATGGAAAGAGGACTGTTTTATTAGAGTCTAAATGCTCTCAACTTCACTGTGTAACTATTTTAAGAACCTATGTCGAAATTCAACAAAATCATCAGGTTTTTAACAGGAAGACCCTTTATTTAAGTTGTGTAAGATTAAAAAGTCTCACAAAATTCTTACTGAAAATTTCCAACAAGTTTCTATAGCAAAGCTGCAAATCAGTTTTGGAAGACTTGTTCCATGTACATCCCTGTTGAAACCCAGCACCAATCTATACATCATCTATAGCTTTAAGGAAAAAAAAAAATTAAAAAAAAAATCAATGCCTACCATAAGGCATCAAAGTTTACAACGGAAGAATAATACTGCAACTACAAGAAATCTAGAAAGCAGTCAAAGCCAAATAAAATTCCCTGTCATCTTTTATAAAGAATACTTTTTAAGAAAAAGTATAAAGAAGAAAAAGTTAAAAATGGTCACCATGGGATGGCGTAGCAGCTAAATTGATTACATTTCAATTCCATCTGTACCTGTTCTGTGAGGATGTGTTTCTGAGGGGAGGCTTACTAAGGAGCAGATATTGTAACATTTTTCTAAGCTAATGCTTTATATTTTTTGTTTCTGTTTTTTGTTTAATTATTTTCATCATCTAAGTTTCCTTTATCCACTTGGAAAGGTCTTGTATCTAAATAAAAAGAGAAAATTTATCTAGTATTTATGTCTTGTCAATTCTACAGAAATGTTGCTGTAAGAAATGTAAATCAAGAGATTGGGTCTTAAAGTTTTATTCACTGTAGTTTTAATAGACCATGCCCATCTTACTCCACTATTGCCAGAGATGTCTCTAAGAACGCTGAATGAATATTAAGAAGGCCTACCATGACTCTCGCTATGAAAGTACATATTAAATTGTAAACTTTTAATCTCCCCATTGGATCCATATGGGGAATTTGGTATGGCATCTGGGAATACACCAGCAAAGATAGGATAGAGGAGTTGCACTGCATGTTTGACCAGAATGGAAACACTGGCACTTGGATCTCAAGGATCAGAAGTTACATATTTGTTTTCAATACTAATGTGTGCAGAGATGTACAGCTCCATCGATAGGTGTACATTAGCATGTTTCCACATGCATATCCCTAATACAGATTATCAGTCCTTTGAGTCCTTGAGGTTTTGAATACTAATGCATTTCAGATGAAGCAGGTTTTCTCCAAGCCATGAAGCAGAAAGCAAGGCAGCACACAATGATGTATCATACAGACTTCTAAGGCCAACCTTAGCTAGGAAATTCAATGAAATTCTACTTCAGACAGGTAAGCAATTTTGCAAACATTTAGTAGAAAAAATTGTGTGTTTCAGTGATCAGTATTCCAGTAGTTCTGATGCTCCCTGAAGTAAATTATAATTTATTAAAGCATACTTGATCAAACCATAAAATACTATTTATAGCAACACAACCTATCTTCTGTTAGTGCTATGTAGCTGCGCAGTGAACTGGAGGAAAATAAATAGCCACAGCCTGTCACACTGCTGCTGCAGAGCACCAGGCTTGTTCCTGTTGCTGTCATCTTTGGTAGAAGCCTGGAGCATGTATGGGAGCAACTCCAACATCCCAGGGGCTGATGATCCAGATCATCCAGACCACACGTGGGTTAAGTGAAGGAGCTCAACTCTTCAGCTACCATCAATAAACCACAATGAGTGAAAGCAGCACCAGGGCAAAATCCCCATGCTTTCAAACAAGTCACCATTTTAAATTAGGAATTAAGTGATTCCAAATTTCCATCAAGAAATATAAGAAATTAAATCCATGCATATTGTACATAAGACTCCAACATACTTTTTCGTATCTATTCAACACCACCAAAGGCACTACAATGGTATGGATAACAATGAAGGCAAAATTAGGACTCAGCAGCAATTCTGGAAGGCTTCTATGATCATTAACTAAATATAATCATGTAGAGGTAAATTCTCAGGCATACAACACAAAGTCATCAGACTTAGTTTGTAAACCATGTCAAGCAGAGACAATAGCAAAACTTCCCATTCGAGATAAATAGACTTGGAATCAGATAAACCAGATAAAAATAATTTCCAAGAGCTACAGATGAAAAAGCCCTAATTAACATCTACATATAATGTACACTACATGGAGGGGAAATTCCTTTCTAAAATTACTTCGTTCCGATTTGTTTGTGCAGCAAATGCTTATAAAACAAAATGCTAACTTTGGGTAATTTGAGTATTTGGGTCATATCTTGTGCTTCCTGTATGCGACAAAGACTCTTACATGCCCAAGTCTTAATTTAATAAACTTAACTACAGACACTGTTTTTAAAAAACAGCTTACTCGCAAGAAGTATCAAGCGCATTAAGCAAGAGTTTGATTAATGTATAGTAATCCATCAATTAAGATTAATTCATCACTGTTGATCATTCCAGAAAATATGGTAGAAACCCAAAATAAGCAGCCATAAATCTATGAGCAATGAATTAGGGAAAGAAAATTAATTACAAGGGAAAAAAAATGTTCCTAACAGCTTGAAAACACCCGTTCTGGATGGCTGAGGTCTGAAATCCAGCAGCCCGGAACACATTTCAAACCAAGTCACCTCCATTTTGTATACTGTAAGCAAAACTGACCATTTAAATCACACAACTACAGTTCTAGAAATGACTATTTAGTATTAATTTCTGAAAAGGCACTTATTTTTCATGTTTCACAAATCATTTCTGGGCAATCACAGGCTAGAAGCTTATATGCCAAATGCACCTGTAACAGCATCTTCATATAGCAGCTTAAAAAAAAATCATATGACAGTTATTGCATAGCAACTATAGCATCTCACTTTTTGAAATGTTCACCTTTGTAAAAAGTAATATTTTTCTTAAATGACATCCGTGAAAGTGTTACTACTAATAATTAACCTTTTATTAAAAGCTGAGAACTAATAAACAGTTTTGAAAACTACATGTATTCAGGAGATGACACACTTCCTGTCCAATCCAGATTCCCTGTTCACGTGACCAATAATACCTGCAATGGCAGAATTTAGCCTTGTCTACCACTACTCCTGTAAGTATTCATCCTGCAACATTCCCTGCCTTGTGAGAAGGACTCCTGTCTGCTCAAACCTACTTCTACAGACAATACAATAAAAAACACTGGAGGATATAATCAAAGCAGTTCTAGATAACCAATTTTTGTGCAGCAATGACTTTCAGAGCTGTAGGTATTAAAAAACCCATTATGCTGGCACAACAGAAATGGTTAAGAAAGAATGGTTCTTTCTCCTACTTAGGAAATACCTTTTTTCCCCATAAACAAGTAGTACAACAGTTACTTAGTTTTCATGAAACCCTAACTAAAGCAGACTATTATAAGTATTTTTTGAAAGAAAAGTCTTCAGATTCAGACAGTATAATGTTACTCCCACTGAAAGCCACAGAAATGCTACTGCTGACCTCAGTGGGAGTAAGAGCAATTCCAAGTAACTCCAACTTTTCAGATTTTCCACCACAATGTCTATTGCACAGAAATGCAATTCAATCTCATCATTAAAAGCCACAAACCAATAACCAATCAAAATAAACCTAGAATTGCTTTATAAGTTAGCAGTCTCAGTCAATGAGTTGCACTTGTAAAGAAAATGACTAGCATTCTTTAGGGCTGACAAGCAATAAATTGAAAGCACCATCATTCTGAAAATGTATGGCTCTCCAGATTAAGGGTGACATACTCTTTAAAAGGAATACAGAGAATACCTCACTTCTGAAACAAGAAATCAGTCTTAGACATGAAGTCTAAGTAAAAAAGCCCTTTGGTAATAATAGGACAATTAGTACTGTTTCTTCAGAGCAGAAAAAGCAGAAGACTTTCAAAGCTGTGCATTTCTCTCCTTCACAAATATACTGCAAAATAACAACAGATACATGTTTGTCATGTCTCTACAAACAGCATTTCATCTGACTGCCTGCTACCTTTTTACCTAATTTTGAACGAGTAGTGAGGCTCATGATGTTTGGTGAGAGATAACACCTTCCATTCCTGTCACTTTATTCCCTTTCACCCCTACAATCATTTTCCCTTGCTCTAAATACTACTGACTCTTACAGTGAAAAATCCCCTAAGAAATCTCCACCTCTTCTATATTGCTTAGGATATTCAGAAGCAGTAGCTTTCAGTTTTGCTTGTACTGTGTGAACTGTATTCCTGTCTTTTACGTCCTAAAAATTTGGGTACTTTCCCTATAACAAATTTAAAAGGAGATTAATAAAAAGAAATGAAAGCTTTTAAAAGTTTGAATTATTCAATCAATTTTATTCATTTAGCAAGTACAGCTATCTTCTGGTTTTAGTTATTTAAGAGACCAGGCTTTTTTAATTATGTTCTTTTATCCCAATGTAAATGACTTTTCCTTGTGTAAGGAAACTTCTGCCTGGTTAGGTCTCAGGAATGACTTCTCAGATCAGTGAAAGCCATACAAATAATTAAATTGCTTGGTCTTTGCCAACGTTGACTCTGCTGTTCTGCCAAGGGCCCTTCACTTAGAGCAGGGAGGCTCTGCCGCAGCAAGGCCCACACCCCACCATGCCTGCAGGTAAACACTGACTTCAGAACTCTGCAACATTCCCATGCCACAGATTTCTACACAGAGAGCTCTGAGAACAACCCCAAATGAAATCTGGCTGTACAGCTGAACACAAAACTGAGGGGCTGAGAAAGGGCAGTCAGCAGGTGGGAAGTCAGTTCACCTCTTGTCTAAAAGCCAGACATAACAAAACATCTTGAAAAGGCCCATGTATAAAGTTTTGGAAGCTTTGTTATTAGCTACATTATATGCAGTTACATTTTGATTATGACAAACATTTGTATTTATTTGGTGATTTGTTATTCCAAGCAGGCTAATTCCAAGTCTTGCATATTTTAGCCATACTCAGTTGAAAAGTCCTTCTGTTTGAAAGAAAGGTCACTGCAGGCTATTGCTATAAAAAGAATTTAGCCTTTTATCACTTTATTGTTAGCTAAAGAATGTCAACTGTGAGACTGTTACTTTTTAAATCTTTCTGTTTACTGAACAACAATTTTGCTTTCTCGATTTCACACACACACAAACACACGTAATAATTTAAGAAATACAAATTATGTAAGAAATTTTGCCAACTCTTACCACCCTTTCAGGCGAGTTGTTAGGCCCCTCCCCTTGTTCATAAAGCACAACTCAGTTATGGATATTCCTGGAAAACATAAGAGGCAGATGAAACTCTGAACAAACTCTGTAGCTAGTGTAACTAAAGGCCTGTTGACCTGAGGAATAGACAACTCCACAGCCCAAACACGTGTCAAAACTGCACTGCTATCCCTAGTTCAAAACACCTTAAGGCTTTTGTCAGTCTCTAGGGTTCCTACTTCCTGAAAACAACGCTCAAGGCTGAAATTTCTATCTGGTTTGAATGCTCTCTAGCATGTGGAAAGATTCTACTGAAATCTCTGGGTCATAAAATCCAAAAATCACTTGTTTTAAGTGTACAGTAATGAGATGCAAAAATAGCCAAGATGCTTCTTATTTTCTCTTTGCTTAAATGAATTTTTCCTGGATCATACACCTAGTTTCACTGACCTAACACTTGTTTCATACACAGAAGAATATTTTCCACAGAAAACACACATATATGAAGTTACAAGGAAACTGGAGAATTTTTCATATCAAATTAACAGTAATACAAAGTGTTAATTCCCAAGGAACACACTTTCTTGGGCTACAATTTACCAAGTTTTGATCAATTTTTTCTTTGTGTTTAACTCCAAAAATCATAAATCTCCAGCTCTTTTACCTGTCTTTCTTTCCAAATAGAATTCCATAGGTACACTGCAAGGTGGAAGTCACACCTTCAATGTAGAACACTATGAGCAAGCAGCACTGGGGCTTACAGGAGAGAAAAGGATAAATTTTACTCTAAACTTAAAATCTAGATCTCAGATTTCTCTACAGAATGTTTAAGTTAAAAACAAGAAGGAAGAGGCTAGAATGGTAGTACCATAATTCTTGATTATCACTACATATTAGGCAGACACAGAGGAATAAATATATCAATCAATCAATGCCCAAGTGTAGCTATAGCACTACAATGCTAAAGCACCACTGGCCAACTGGCCTTTCTACTGCTGGCTACACTGGATTTCTAGGACAGTCACACTGCCATAGCGCAAGTTACAGCAGTGATTTAAGTAATGAATATCACAAATAACTAGGGGTTGTTTTGTTGGGGTGGGAGTGTTACTGTTCAGGATGAAGAGCGCTCATACACAAGACCTGAACCCACTAATACCAGAGAAAAACTGACTTAACGTTCAGATCCACAAAGGATGTAGGTGCACTCAGTAGGAAAAACAGCTTCTTATGTCAAAGGAACTGATTTTTTAAGTGATCTAAAAAATATGAACACAACTACCTGCAGACTGCTTTTATGAAGGAAGACTTTGGGGTTTGTCCCCCAATTCTTGTAAGCAAGTCAGCATTTAGTTGCCTCCCAAAATCCACACTTTCTCCCCACGTGTCATCACCTGCCATGGTAAATTTTATGTTTCATTTCATAATTTACAAGTTTTAAGACAACAACTATGTCTCGATATAGTAATTCCAGTGACTTTAGGATGACACAATGAAAATTTAGCTAATTACAAACAGGATGCTTTATTTATCTTCAACTCTGGTAAGTAAATGCTTTTAAGTGCTGCAGAACAAAGGAGAAACCACATCACAAACACAAAGCACGCAAGCAAGCAGAGCACGTACATGGAAATTCAGTTTGTCACAAAATAAAATTCATTAAAAGGGTCACGTTGTTCCAGAAACAGCACTGAAGGAGATGGTATAATCATAAAAAATGTGTTGAATCAGTAAAAATCCAACCTCAGGCAAGAATTTTCCTCAAAAGTTTCATTTTTATTAGCAATTCAGACTTTGCCTGATGAGCAATTCAATCCAGAGGTCAGAAGCCAAATCTTGCCAATGCTTGCCCTTCTAAAAACATTTTTCCAAGGAATAAAATGAACACACAATTTCCTCTAATCCAAAAGAAATGCAGTCATAATAACAAGCCGAAATAATATTAAACAGACATCAGCAGGATAATACCACATATTAAAAAATACCACTAGTAGCTTGATAAAATTTTGAAACATTGCAATAAATCCTAAACTGCACTTGTAAAATTATTTTTAGTTGAATATATCAATCCTGTATGAGCCATTTTAAAAATTTCTACTCTCAAAACAAGTGGAAAATTGAGGCCTGTTTAAAAAAAGTAAATAATCAGTGAATTTCTTAATGATGATGTAAGAAAAACAGAAGTTAACAGTAAGATGATTTTTCAATAAGTCAATGTATCACTTGAGCTACAAATCTGGATACCCTGCTACCTACATATGCCTGTAAGACCTAAGAAGAGTTCAGTAAGAAATTGTAATTATCTATAACTTACATTTGTTGTAACTTTTTCTCTTTTATGAGCAACTTTGCTCAAAAAGTATCTTTGACATTCTGATAATTTACATCTGATTAACAATTAATCTCTTTCCAGCATCTGAAGATGCTCATGGGAAGAGAAATTCAAGTGTACTGTAAAAATTTCTGACAAGAACAATCACCTACTATTAAAACTAATCCCTAACTTTTTGCAATGTTGTATTCTTAAAATTGCAAAGGGTGAGGGTTCAGTGTGATTTTGGATATAACTATGTACACTACAGCTGAGTAAAGCATTACTTAAGTCAAGCAGCAGAGCAAGAGAACAAGCTTTCCAGCCTTCACTCGTAACCTTGTTTAAAAAGTTCAGTCTGCCAAACTCTAGGTCCCTCAAGGTCTGAATTTCTCAGGAACCAAGCCAACCTTGAAACTACTGTAGTAGTACAAGTGGAGTTGTATTTTGAACTTAAATAAGTATCATGGCTTAACACACAACAGTAAGCTGAGTAGAAATGATGGAAGTGGAGTCTGTCATGAGCTTGAACGAACTTCATTCTGCCAGACGAGAACTAACAAGTCTATGCTCTGACTGCAGGAAGGAGTCTCATAATAAGTCTCTTATAAATATTCAATAGACCCACCATGGCAGCAGCTCCAAACAGAGTGAAGGGTGAAGGTCTCTTAAAGAGCAGCTCTAAGCAGAACACAGCCAATTCTGACTGGAACCTTATGCTGAACCAACGCCAGCTGACAAGGGCATGACCTTCTATTGATGCTGAAAATGATGACTGGGTTCAAAAATTGTTTCGTTTTGCTGCCACAAATTTAACAGCTCAGGCTTTGTCCCCATGAGATGAGTAAAACATGCTCATTAGGTAACCTGCTTCCAGAGAGAGACAGGATTTTAAACAAAGGCTAAGCACCTTTATTTTAAAATAACAAATATGTCTTCAAGATGCTTTAATGCAGACCAGATGTTGAGGTGCAAGCTGAGCACAGCTCTCCCAGTCCCATGACTGCCACAGGACATGTTCTCCACAGAAAGATTGCACTGATGGAAGTTACGGGTAACATGAAATATGTCCATAAAAAGCACTGAGCAGAAATACAGCTCAATACACCATCACAGCAATTCTGAGGCTCTTCAAAAATGTGCACAAATAAAGGGAAATAATTTTCACTTTGTTTATCCAGTCTAGCAGGCAGGACAATTATGAATTATTTTAGCGACTTCTTTTTGCTTGTCCAAAATATTTACTGCACATTGTTTCCATCTTCCTAGTTACAGACATGCCAATGTCAGACAATATCTGTTACAATCAATTAGGATTTACTATTCCTACCAGCTGTCTTAGGTCTAACCAATGAAGAAATATTGAAAAAAAAAGGGGATGGGAGTATCCAAAAATAAACAAAGATAAGCAGGCAGTTATTTCTTACTCTGAATGCAGTAACAAGAACTCCAGAGGCCAAAATGTTCCAGCTGAGCTAACTATGGTTTCCTGCTGCTGTTACCAACATGATACTGTAGAAAAGTAATTGCAAATATTACTCACAAAGTACAAATAGAAGCAAACATGATAATGGAAGAAACATCTATCTCCTGGCAAAAACAAAACTCATTAGAAGATTATGTTCAATATAAGTCAAAATGCTTTGAAGCCAGCTGTATAAAGCAACAGTGGAAGCATGTAAATTTGAATAAAATTCTTTATTGCACTAACGGTAGAAGTTTGACTTTAAATGTTAATTTAAATAGATACAACCAACTGGGTTAAAAAACACAAACTGTGGTCTCATAAATGCAGCTGCTAATGGTGCCCTCAGACCTGCAGTCACATCCCAGCCTGCCTCAGCTCTGTCCATCCAGATCCCCCTTCACAACCAGCACAGGCAAGGGGAGAGTCACTGATGGCTTATCCCCACTGGTGAGAAACGAACAGGGAAATTGTCTTGCAACCCTGGACCTACTTTCTGGTAATTTTGCACAGTAGATACAGGACAGGTGAGATTGGAAACACCCCTGGATATCACCTGGCAACTCTCTTGCTCAAAGCTGAGTCAATTTAAGCAAGTTGCTCAGGATCTTTTCCAGGCAGGTTTAGAAAATCTCCAGGAATATGATCTCTACAATCTCTGGCCAACTTGCCCCAGCATTCAGTTCACACTTAAGAGTAAATTTTTCCTCAGTTTTTGATTGAAATAAGACTCCTCCACTTTGTACCTGTCAGCGTATGAGGCTGTGCTGCCTATTGTAGTCTTCTTGATCAGCGCAAGCTGCTTAAATCAATTAGCTCCAAAAATGACAATGAGATGTATAACCATGAAATTTATTGACCACGCCTGCATGCATTAGTAATCACACAGTATGGCCTCTGGGTCCAATAATGCAGAGAGTTGGATTCCTTCATCTTCCAATGACTGCTCTAAATTCCCCAGTCACACAAGGACACACAAAACAAGCTCACATTTTTTTTAGTCCTAGATATTATAACTACTTTAAACCAGTTGGGTTTTGTCTTGTACATACTCATAAGTTTCTCCCAATTTTAGAGTATCAAAAGTATTTTAAATAGTTAGTTACTCAGAAAATCCACTATTAACACTCCTTGCCTCAAAAAATATGTGCAAAACCCAGTTAGTCTGAGGGGGATCTGTGAGAAACTTGTATGAACTCAATACTCTTGAGATTTATATCAGAAATCAGTCACTTGATTTCATGTGAAATGACAAGCATCCACAAGCATATTTTTTTGTTCTCTATTACAAAAGTCTCAAGTGACATTTGCTGTAAGAAGGACAATGTTAACAGCCAGTGAAATGTCAAAGGTTTCCCAAGGAGACGTCAATTCTGTTCATGCTTCCACTCTTAAAACACGTAAGTAATTCAGGTGAACCCAGTCAAACTACACCTGGGTGAAGAAGAAATAAATATCAGGTGTTAATCACTAATACTAAAATTGTGCAACTGTTGCATTTGTGCATAATGCTCTTCTCATTTTATATTCTCCAGAAGAAAATGCCCTGAGAGATTTCTCCCCAACAAAATTTTTCAACTTACTGTAAATCTTTTATATCAGTGCAGCTACTAAGGTCTCTTATTTTAGAGTACAAGACTGATAATTAAGTCAGCCTATTTCAGGGTCTTCCCCCTCCCCCGGCTTCTTCATTACAGCTATTTTCATTCTGGACTCTCCACACTATGCACCTGTAATCTGTATCTACATTGTATTAGTAGGATCCTCCTAATTAGATTTAATTTCTTCAAGTGAGGAAAAAAGTGACATGCTAAGCCTGCCAGTTCTTTGAAGAATGTCCTAGAAGGTCAAATGGTGTGTATATAAGGGCTTTGTGATCCGTTTGACACAAGGAAGATAAGGTTGGTCAACATTTCAGATGCCTTCAGTAATGAAAAGCAAAGTAACTGGTATTGATTCCATTCACATCAATCTCAAAATGGTAAACAAAATAATTATATCCTCTGTATAGCAGTCTCATGGGTACACGCAGATATTACTTAACAGATTACAGACAGAAGACAGTGCATTTAAATCAGACACTATGGGAAATTCTACTTTTCCTAATTGAACTACTATGCAGACATTAAAGCTTCTGAAATCTCTACATGCCTTATCCTTATGTATTCAACCAGAAACTCTCAGAAGATCAGTACTTTTCCTACAGACTACAGCTCCACGGTTTGTCTACTTCTGAAACAACAGAAATACCTGTATTACTGTTTTTGAAGCATTTACAGTTCTAAAATACGTTGGCTTAGTACTTCAAAGAAAAAATAATTTTTAAAATTTTAAAATATCACTCTCTCCTGTGTGAGGCCAGCTGCTTGCCCCTAGACTTCAACCTCTTTTCACAGTAAATAGTTGTGCTTATCCTGTAATTCTTATCAGTCTTTCCCTCTTTTTGTGGTATCATGACATATACCCTGCATTACTTTAATCAAGGCATAAAAGCTTCTCTCCCAGACCTTGCTTTCTGCATCATTGGTGTAACCACACAATACAATCCCATATACACCAAATCTGCCCTACAGCCTCTTCTTCCCAACTGCATTACTGCGACAGACACATCTGCATCTGGCACCTCTCAAGTTCTTTCACTACCAGGATCAGCAGCCAATTTCTTTGGCTAAACACTGCACCTTCAAAACAGAACAGTATTTATTCATTACTGCACAGGTAGTAAGCCAGTAGTACAAAAAAATAAAACCTATAATAAGCCAATACGTAGTCTTATTTATGCTTAAAATGTCCACTGCCAATTATAGGACTTCACTCAGCCCAATTCTGTGTTTTCTAAATGTAATACAACATAGAAAGGCTACTGCATTTTAACATGAGTCACTGTAGTTCTTGAAATAGTGACACATAAAATGACGAAAAAAAAATACAGAATCTATACCTTCAGTTACCATAAAAAAAGGAGTTTTCTTTACTCCTCTGCCTTGGTTATATCTTTAATAAATTTCAGAATATTGAACTTGTGAAACTTTCAATATCTTCCTAATCCCTTGTGGCACAGAGAATGACCTTCTTTCTACATTGGGATGGACAATGCAAAACAAATTTTTCATATACGACATAGAAACAGTTAATCCAAAAGAAAGGGAGCGAATACAAGGTCAAAACAATACGGGAAAGTAAAACACCTTGTGGGGCAGAGTCTAAGACACTGACAGTTCTCTTGGCCAATGTTAAGATTACCAACATCACCCTCCTACAGAGAGGGAAATGAGAAGAATTTGCTAAATATAGCTAGAACTGGTTGGAAGGATGCCTATCCTTATTTGTGCATTCATCTGTTTAATTGTGGGCAATATAGTCCACTAGACAGCCTAAAGCAAGTGGGGGTGTTCAATATTCTCTGAATTGTACAATCTCAACTGGAGATTGGATTTAATTACACAGTTTACTATAGTATAAATGGAAACTTTGTATTTTGAATCTCTCCACGGTTGTTTGTACCTCTCAATTATTTTCTCAGGTTTTGGGAATGCACTAAAATGCCTTCAAAATTGAGCAGTTTTAAACAAGCATTGTTTGAGTGAAAGGCCATGGAATTCTTGTGTTTATTGTATGACTCTGTCTTTCCAATCCAACAGTATACAAATATATGATCACATCAAAAATCAAGTTTTATTCTCAGAGCTTCTTTAAGTTTGGTAATGTGTGGAGATAGACATTTTACCTTAAACTGATCTATAAGTGCATTTTTAAAATAGTTGCAATAATCTAAATATACCTGTCAATATGTCTTACCAAGTTAATCCATCTTTATTTGAAAGTAAAGCTGTAACAATGACACAAACCTGAAAGAAACAAGTCAAGGAAGTTTATACACCTGTGATCTAAGCTTTTGAAAGGATTCCTAAAGCTAAACTCTTGGTTTCAGTGACAATATTGTAAAGAAATATAATGGAAATTAACAGGCACTAGGTGCCTAAATCTCTTTGATAATTTGGGCCTAAATTCCTAACAGATACTGCTCAGCTGAGGTATCAATTCATTTATAAATACCACCGAGATTCTTTCACGTTCCTTTTATATATATAGCAAGCTTCAGTTCTGTTTAACATTTAAGTTCTTCAGTACCTTAAATACTGAAGTTCCTAAAAATCAAAGTTATCATACTGCTTCTCAAACAGTGGAAAGCAGTTTGTGGCATCATAAATGAAATGAGGTGGTTGTTTCCTCGACTAGATAGATGAGCATGGGTTGGGATTCAGAAACCCCACCATCCGCATAGTAAGCAGTTTGTAAAACCTGAAGACTGTTTATCACCTGCAGGAACATACCACAATGAAACATAGGAAAAAAATGTGGTAACCTACAGAGGCTTCAAACTTATGGATTGTACAATTCAATAATCTTCCATCGTCACACCACATTAAAAACAGTGCCTTACCCTCCACCTCTAAAATATTGCCTCAGGAGAGGGAACACGGATTCTGACTTCCATTATCTTTCAGCCTGCAGTAAGGAAGTGCCTTGGTCCTGAATCAGAACCCACAGGAATTTAGCAAGTGCTATTTCTGCTTGTAGTAAAATCTTCAATATGTAATTTACATCTTGATATGTCATCATTTCTTGGTATTTAACTTAGTAACAGCTTCTCTAAAGTAGAGATTTTATTACATAAATTATGGAAGTAGCAGACTGGGTGTAGTGGAGACAGCATATATTTCTGAATCAATACAAAATATGTCCCCGGTAGTAGTTGTTATTCTATGCAGGTGTGTTATTGATTACAGTCATAATGGTCTCACTCTAGCTGCCATCAATAACTCACTACTTGTATTGTCACACTGAATTAAAAAAGAACCAGTCTCAAAATATGAGAAGTTATACCAGCATGGCATGACCCAGCCTGTAGTGCAAAGAAGCAAAACACTGCCAGTTTAAGTTAGGGTTTCTGTTTGAGACTTCACTTAACATTACATTGATAAAATAAAGTCAAATGTGATACTTACTCGGGCAAAAGAGAATGTGTCTTAAACATTCCAGAAAACTTTTAAATTTTTTATGGATCCTGCATACAATAACAGTTTTCAGTATCTTGGGACCATTAGAATACATGTTCTCTTACACAAAACAGAATCAAAGTTTTATGAGTGGTTATTGACATTTTACTAATGAACGTGACTGAAGCTTCCTTGCATCAGATTAAAAATTGTAGAAGGAACGTTAAAATTACTTCAGGTTTTTTAAGTCCTAATTTTGGAAGATAGCCTCCATAAAATACCCATATTTGCTACTCAGCAGAGAGATGCTCCCAAAGTGCCAGTTAGAAGACTTGATTCAACCTCACAGACTGGTTCAGCCTCCAGAGGAGTTTGTCTGTATCCACTGTTTTAATCTGCAGCCAGAAGTAGCTGCCCTTTCTAAATAAGGCCTCTAATTGACATGCCTTAAGTTATTGTAGCTACCCCAACTTAAGTGTCACATCTCAGATTCTCCTTCCCAAAGACAGCCTGCACTTTATGAACCATATATTAAGTCACTGCAATTTTCTTTCCTCTGGGCAATCTCTGCAAGCTTTGCTACTCTGTGTACTGTTAAAAAGATTATAATTTTCTCATTTAAAACCTGCAAAAATTAGCTATTCCAATATCATTATATATGTTCAGTTCCCATCAAGCTGTGAATCCAGTAGCCATGGACACTGCTGATAGTGAAACATTGCAATACAGTTTCTCACCAACAGGATAATCCAGTACAGAAGCCTGTGTCGTCACTTCTGTCACTGTTCTGAATAGCAGTTACTTAAAATGTTATCACTACATAACCCAAATTAAACAGAGAACATTTACTGTAATGAGAAGGTTCCATGGAGGTATTCCAAATCATGGGTATAACTTCTACCACCAGAGCAGATGAAGAAGAGGCAGTTAAATTACTGGAAACAGTAGCTCTAGTTTAACTAACTTTACATTGCAATGAATTTAGATCAGTTAAGAAAATACTTTTTCATACAGGAACAAGTTAGGACAACATTTTTCTGTACAAAAAAACCCCCATGATCATTCCTTTTATGAGAGCAGAAATAACAGGGGAAGATAATGAGGCTTAGAACACAAAAAAGGCATTTGCAATACACAAAGCCCAGATCCTGTGAAGATATGCTCAGCACCTCAATCAGTCAATACCACTGCACCTGTAAGAATTCTTATACAGATTACTTCATCAGGTAATTCCAACTATATCCAACTAGAATGCAGGTCTTGGTATCAATCCCCTGGAAAGCCCCCTCTCAAGGATAACCGTGCAAAGGAAGCACTGATGGCTAATTCTAGACTCCAAACTACTAGGTCCTGAAAGAAATAAGGAAAATAATAAATATTTTGAGTTTACCATAATGACAAAACGTCAGGACTTACCCCAAACTGATTTACTCACTTCTTCCCTCTTGCTTGCAATGTTTAAGCTGTAATTCTTCAGTAATGCATTTCAGAAGACAGTAAATGCTTCATAACCCTTAAACACCATAAGCAGTGAAACAATACCTGTTCTGGAGGACAAAGGCCTGTTGCTAAGGCACTAGACTACAAGTTTCCAATGGCTTATGATAGCGATAAAAAGGCAAATAAAATAAATAATAAAAATGAAATTGCGAAAGATACCTTGACAGTGTCCTTTTAATCTTCAGCCAACTTGAGATGTCATGTAAGCACTGAAGCAGCAAAGAGGTGATACTGCTTAGATAGCAAAATCTCAATTCCTCCCTGACCTACAAATCAGAAGCTAATAGATTAGTGGTGCACTGGTATATATCTGCACAGTATCTCATGGAAACCCTGTCGCAGCTTCTGAAACAAAATGCGTGTGCTCCGAGATGCAGAAAAAGCTTAACTATAAATAACATCAACTGAAGCATGCACAGAAGATTTTGACAACCCAGTCAAGGACCTTATGGAACAAAAATCCCAAATTGTCTAAGAAAGCCATCATATCTGAAGAGTTGAAGCATACTGCATGTAGCTCAGGAACAGAAAGGTCTTCCCAGTGCAAGACAAAGTGGAGAGCGAGACAGAGAGGCACAACCCTGCCCATATGTTCTCAATGGATCTCATACCTTGTAATACTGCCAGCAGCAGCATCACCACTACACAAGCGGTGGATGAGAATTACTTCCTTGGACCACTCACTCTGGAATCTGTGATCTAAATATTACAATTTTACTCTTTCTAAATATATAGTTAAAAGATATGACATATATATTTGGCTATAGTCAAAAATCACTCAACTTATCCCATGGTGATTAACATCAGCTGATTATAGAGGATTAAGACTTGCAGTATCAGACCAAGATACCCTTCACAGAGATGTTTATCTAGACAGGACAAAAAACATGTAACTACAAAGTGAAATATATATAAGTGCACGTATATATAAGTGCATTGTCAATTTTTACAGAATTTGACAAAGTAACCAATTAAAAAAGAAAATTAATAAAGGCAGTCACTTCAAGGGTATAATGCTGCCTTAGCTAAGACTCATTATTTTAAGAAAGAAGCAGTTGTTCCAACAATGGTAAGCTCCCAGTAATGATAACACCGTAAGAAAATATATGCTCTTTGTAGTAATGAGGAGTAACTAGGTATGAGCTTGATTAACTAAAAGCATTCTCTACAAAATATTAAAATATTTTAAAATGCCACCTATATATACATTCCTACTGTATCTTCTAACACATTTTTTATCCCTAAGATTAACCGATATTTCAAGAAAGGCATTTATTTGGATGGGTCAAAATGGCAGACTACCCTGAAACAGTGGCAATCAATGAGCATCATCAGGACTCCAAAATATTATTTTGTTTGATCAGTGTGTCTAAGTTAGTGATGAGTAATAAATACTGTCCACTTACTATTAAATGATTAGCCATTTGCAGACAACACATCAAATGCTACTTGAAATTGTGAATGCCAGAGGGTTGACTGTCAGGCTTTCAAAATATTGGGTATTACTAAATTAAGCTGTCTGTTCTTAGAATGTTGCACAAACTAGTCACAAAAAGAACTGGGTTCACTAGAATTAGCTGTTTCTCTTACACGCTATTTAAAAAAAAGTGACCTAAGCTAATGGAGAAAACGTAGACCTCTAGAACCTCAGCAGATTGCACCAGAAGTAGCTTTACAGTTTGTTTTGGACTGTCTGTGAGATGCAAGGGCAGGAGTAAAAAGGACAAACAGGGAACAAAATGCTTGCACCGCAGTTTTTTGGAGGTGGCTTAGTTTTACACAAGTTAGCTAAAGAAATAAAACCCACTTCCTTATCTAAATAGATTGCTTCTTTTCTCAGATGCTCAGGTGGTTACCTGCCTTGCTTCAGCTCACAGGTAGACCACATCCTACCTGAAATTTAAGAGAATACTTGCAAATCTCCTTGTTCTTATTTTAATGCTTAAACCCAGGATATCGCTAATGCCTTTCTCTAAGAAAATGCCTTCTAAGAAAGTATGTTTGTCAAATTACATGTATGCTCTAAATTATGGAAAAAACACTGAAATACATGGATTTTAATCTTAAAAATCTCATTGCTAATTTTCAGGAGATACACATGAAGTCTGAATAAGGTAACTGCATACAACACATGTGAAATTCCTTCCCTATGCATATTGGTGTAACCCTAGAGTTGGCCTTCTCCTCCTTACTCTGTAGAGACAGAAAAGAAAGTAAAAAATTTGACCTAATTGCTTTGAAGGTAACTATGATGACTATTAGGATGCCCTCACACTTGACAAAATACTGTCATACTCTGGTTAAACTGGAAAGACACAAGCCAAATGTAATCTCACACTTAGCTGCTACAGCATTTGTTTACAATGTTTGTGTCAATGATTTATACTCACACAATAAAATATTAAGAGCAACAAACAGCAAACCTGGTAGCACAAGAATTCTAACAGGTTTTCCTTGCAGTATATCAATTCTGACACTACCCAAGATCCACCAAAGCACTGCAGATATAATGTGTTGCATTACATAAAATCAAGTACAGAAGCTTAGTTTTATATAACTGTAATATGCATACAGATGGTCTTCAGGACAAGATATTTAATCTAAACTATAGTTTGTACAAAATTTGAAGTCTAAGCAGAAGGCAGGAATTTTGCCATTCCTAGTACAGCGTCCTAACTCAATAAAATGGGAAACTCCTTCTATTTGTAGTTCTTACTGGTTCTTCCAATATTAAAAACTTTCTGAGACTGAAATCAATTGCAGAGATTTTGAATTAAGAGATTAAATTCAAAGAAGGGAACTATTTATCATCTATTTTACACAAACAGTAGGTCAAAACTATGGTTATATTAATTGAAATTCAGATATTTATGTTGACAGCAACTATGGCATAAAAATAAAATAAGGAAAGTCGACTTTATAAAGATCACCAATGTCAAAGAAAATACAATCTATGATCTCTGAACAATACACAAGGATAAACCATGCAATGAAACTATGCAGTCAAACTATTGTTCTTCCAAACCTTGGCTTCCTAATGCATTCCACTGCATTGGCATTAGTCAAGCAATGGGAAGATAAACCCATTTGCCTAATGGAGCATATAATTTAAATATTTCAGACAAGAATTGACAGAGATGCTGCTTCAAATAAATTTAAGAGCCATCCATCCAAATATCTGAGATGATGAAGACCCCAGCATAGTTCACAACTTATTTTTTCTACACAAACTCCAAACTCTCCAGCCCTTGCAGTTACTTCAGTCACCATGCATACCCTGTATTACTTTAATACAACAAATCTTTTCCTTTTTTTATATAGCAGATTTTAATACGAAGTTGCATTTTCTCTCTTTTGTAGCACCTTGCAACACTTCTAAAATCACTACAATTTCAGATTTTACTACTGCACCATGCAGTCCTGCACAATTTTCTAAACAAAATATGTCTAAATGTATGGAGCCTTAAAGGACTAGTGTATTCAGCAGATTGCAGCACTCTATCCACAGGAAGTTACAATGAGCCAATGTCAATATTCTGTCATGTAGCAGCAGGATTTTTTACCATAATGCATTCCCATTAATACATATCAGCGCGGTTGTTTCTGGCCCTCCCCCGCAAAACTTGTATTTAGGGTTTAAGCTATTGGTATGATAACAGGTCTTCACTTGATAAAAAAAAAAAATCTGCTTAGGGTTTTTTTTTTAACATGCTTTGAATCACGTTTTGCATTGTGACCTACCTAAAGGCACAACACTAGAGCGTAACAAGCAAAGTGCATGTTATAAAAATTCCCCCTTTCACATACACAAACAAGTGCCTACATGAAAAAAAAGAGAGAAAGCGAGGAAGACAGTCTTTACTATTTCATATTCACTGGAAATGAACATTTCCGAGAGTTTTTCAACTTCTACAAACGTCAGATTTTAATCGTGGTCTTCAATACCGCAGGGAAAGCGAAAATTAAAAAAAAAAACTAACTCCGGTTTTAAGTGTGAAATGGATTTCGCGTGTGTGATGAAATAGGTTAGTTTTGTTTGGTCTTTGCTACAAAGACACTCATCTCCTATGCATGCCACAAATAACCTGAGCAATGACTTCCCTCCATGACAAGAGCTGCCCATCATATTGCAGGATTATTACAATGTTGGTTTGTTTAAGGGTTGCTTGTGTGTGTGGCTTGCGTATGTAATTCAGGCATTCGCATACATCGACTCCTCGTTGCGCATCTCACAATAAACTGATGAACGCCGTTAAACCTGAACCAGCAACCTTTAGCAAACAAAGAAGTCCATCCCGGAATCGTGATGCAAAATCACCCCAAAACGTACTACACCCTGCAAGAACCTCTCACAGAAAATAGCCCGGCAGCCTCATTCATTCCCCCCAACCCAGCGATCTGCTCACCATCTCCGTCTTATTTCTCCGTCCTCAGCTTATTTTCCTTGCTGCTACTGGCTTCAAGGAGGCGGCGTAGAAAAAAAGAAAAATGTTTTAAAAAATTTAAAAAATAAGAAGGGGAAAACCCCCAACTCTTTAATAGACCGCTCGGCAGCCGCTAGGCAGCATGTCAGCCCCTTGTCGTCCTCTCCCGCTCCCCGCGCCGGAGCCGCTCCCGCCGTGCCCGCCCCGCGGGTGCCCGTCCGTCCCCCGCGCGTTCCCCGGGAGAGCGCCCGGGCTGCACCGGCTCCTCCCGCCTGCTCACCCACCGAGGCAGCCGAGTAGTCGGAGCCGGGCTCATTTTCCCCTCCCACCTCCACATTCCTATTTACAAAGGGTATCCAAGACCATCTTTATCCAGCGGGGGGGTGGGGGAGGAAGGAGGGGGAGGTGGAAGTACTCATTAACCCTTTTCTTGCATTTACCTTTTCTACTGTGATTTTTGCTCCGTTTTTGGAGCACACAGGGGAATTCCCCTTCTCTACAGAGCACATGGACTCGTTGCCATCGGGCCGCCGGGTCCCCGCTCCCGCACCTCGGCTTGGCCGCTGACGGTGTTCCTGACGGCCCCAAGGCCGTTTCAGAAAAAAGGTC